>SJYQ01000566.1:957857-1024975 GCA_006410935.1 Redunca redunca
GTTAATACTCCCCAATTTATTTATAGATTCAATACTATTTGTATCAGAGTTCCAGGTAGCATCTTTGCAAAAATTGATCAGCTAATCCTAAAATTAATGTGGAATTTCAAAGAAATCAGAATATCCAAAAAAATTTTTAAAAAAGGAACAAAGTACTCACACTTCCTAATTTCAAAACTTTACTATAAGATACAGTAATCAAGATAGTGTGATACTATTATGACAACAGAAATAAAGATGGATGGAATAGTCTAGAGATAAACCTGGCAATTATGATACGTTAATTTTTTATGAGTGCCAAGAAAATTTAAAAAGGGGGGAAAATAGTCTATTCAGTAAATGGTGCTGAGACAACTAGATATCCACTTATAAAAGAATGAAGTTTTACCCCTACCTCACAAAATTACAATTTTTTGATAGGTAAGAAGTGGATTTATTTAGAGAGAAACACACTCAACAGATAGAGTATGGGCCATCGCAGAGGGCGAAGGCAGCAGCTTCAAATTCTTAAATATAAAAGCTAGAACCATGAAACTCCTAGAAGAAAACATAGGTGCAAATATTCATGACCTAATATTAGGAATGGTTTCTTAGATAGAACATTAAAAGCATAAGCAATAAAAGAAAAAATAATTGTACTTTAAATTTAAACAATTTGTGTTTCCAAAGATGCCATCATAAAAGTAACAAGATATTCCCACAGAATAGGGAAAATATTCACAAATTGTATGTTTGATATAGGACTTGTGTCTAGAATACATGAAAAACTCTTACAATTCAATAATAAAAACTAATAAAAAGACAAATGGGCCAATGAGAAACAAGTAAAGGATCTAACAGACATTTCTTTAAAGAATACACAAATGGCCGATAAGCACATGAAAAGATGCTCAACCAGGAAAATGCAAATCAAAACCACTAGTAATTGCCCACCACCAAAATGACTATAATCAAGAAGACAGATAATAACAAGTGTTGGCAATGATGTGGAGAAACTGGAATCCATAAACTACCTGTGGGAATGCAAAAGAGTGTATCAAGTTTGGGTAATAATCCAGGAATTCCTTGAAAGTTTAAACACAGAGTTTACCATATGACCCAACAATTCCACTCCTAGTTATATACTCAAGAGAAATGAGAACATGAGTATAAATTACACACGTGTTCACAAAATCATTATTCATAACAGCCAAAAACTGAAAATCCCATTAATTAATAAATCAGTAAATGTGGTAAATTCATATACAGTAATGTTATTTGGCAATAAAAATAAATGAAGCACTTATATATGCTAAAACATGGATGAACCTTGAAAACGTCATGCCCAGTCAAAGAAGCCAGACACAAAAGACTACATATTGTATAATTCCATTTGTATAAAATGACCTGTTAACAACAGGAAAACCTATACTTACTGAAAATAGATTAGTGGTTGCCTAGGACTCAGGAGACTGGAAAGAAATTGATCAGTTCAGTTCAGTCGCTCAGTCATGTCTGACTCTTTGCGACCCCGTGAATCACAGCACGCCAGGCCTCCCTGTCCATCACCAACTCCCGGAGTTCACCCAGATTCACGTCCATCGAGTCTGTAATGCCATCCAGCCATCTCATCCTCTGTCATCCCATTCTCCTCCTTCCCCCGATCCCTCCCAGCATCAAAGTCTTTTCCAATGAGTCAACTCTTCGCATGAGTTGGCCAAAGTACTGGAGTTTCAGCTTTAGCATCAGTCCTTCCAAAGAAATCCCAGGACTGATCTCCTTCAGAATGGACTGGTTGGATCTTCTTGCAGTCCAAGGGACTCTCAAGAGTCTTCTCCAACACCACAGTTCAAAAGCATCAATTCTTTGGCGCTCAGCCTTCTTCACAGTCCAACTCTCACATCCATACATGACCACAGGAAAAACCATAGCCTTGACTAGACAGACCTTAGTTGGCAAAGTAATGTCTCTGCTATTGATAGTGAGTAGTAAATGGATATGAAATTTATTTGGGGTGGGGTGATGAAAATGTTCCCAAATTGTGATGACAGCTGGACAATTCTACGAGTATACTGAAATCATTGAACTGTACATTTAAAATGAGTGAATTTTATGGCATGTGAATTATATCTCAATGAAGCAGTCTTATAACAGTTCATACCTGTTATAAGCTGTATTATAATTTGTTTTCTTAAAAAAAAATTTACAGCCTAGATAGGAGAGGAGCTTGGGGGAGAATGGATACATGTACATGTATGGCTGAGTCCCTTTGCTATTCACCTGAAACTAGCTCATCATTGTTAATTGGCTATACCTCAGTACAAAATGGGTTTCCCTGGTGGCTCAGACGGTAAAGAATCTGCTTGAAATGTAGGAGACCCAGGTTCAATTCCTGGCTCAGGAAGATCCTCTGGAAAAAGAAATAGCTACCCATTCCAGTAGTGATTGCAGTAGTGATTGCAGCAATGAAATTAAAAGACACTTACTCCTTGGAAGGAAAGTTATGACCAACCTAGAAAGCATATTAAAAAGCAGAGACATTACCTTGCCAACTAAGGTCCATGTAGTCAAGGCTATGGTTTTTCCAGTGGTCATGTATGGATGTGAGAGTTGGACTATAAAGAAAGCTGAATGCCGAACAATTGATGCTTTTGAACTGTGGTGCTGGAGAAGACTCTTGAGAGTCCCTTGGACTGCAAGGAGATCCAACGAGTCCATCCTAAAGGAGATCAGTCCTGAATATTCATTGGAAGGACTGATGCTGTACCTGAAACTCCAATACTTTGGCCACCTGATGTGAAGAGCTGACTCATTTGAAAAGACCCTGATGCTGGGAAAGATTGAAGGCAGGAGGAGAAGGGGACAGCAGAGGATGAGATGGTTGGATGGCATCACCAACTCAGTGGACATGGGTTTGGGTAGACTCCAGGAGTTGGTGATGGACAGGGAGGCCTGGCATGCTGCAGTTCATGGGGTTGCAAAGAGTCGGACATGACTGAGTGACTGAACTGAACTGAAAAATGAATTATTTGATGTCTCCAAATATAACTAAGACTCATCAATGCCTACACCTTAACTCATGTTAGGCCACCTCACCACCAACCTTGGAATGTTCCCACCCCAGTCCTAATTATCTTTCAAGGTCTTGTTTAGACATTATTCCCTCTAGGAACCTTCTATTAATATCAGCTCTACTCCAAAGTCTCAGTCAAAATTAGTGCTATATTTCTTAACAGTTCTATTTTGTTTTACCTCTCTTATCCATTTTATACATACTGACTCATACTACAATCAACAAAAATAGTCATTTTCCCTGATAAATCAGTATCTCCCATTTTTTTAATTACCCACAGCTCTTAGCATACAAATGCCTCACAACTGTTTATGGAATTGTGGCATCATCAAGTGAAAAGCATTTAAAGTAAAAAAATAAATAAAGTGTATTACACTAACAGTATATAATATTATACAGCATAAAATTAACTTTTAGCCCCACCCCCCGCCGCCAAACTGTACTTTTTACCTTTCTTGCCAGATACCATGCCTATTGTAAAAGAAGTTATAAAGAATTAAGCATATTTAATAAAAATTCTTAAGATTATAGAAATCTTAACTCTTAAGATTAAGATTGTAGTTAATAAATAAACAATAAAATTGCTTCATCTCTTTCATTTTTTTTATTTCAGCACACACATACACAAAAAGACATAGCCATCCTTGTTCTAGTTTTTGATCCTCAAATAATCACAATGAACTCTATATGGAATACATGAGGTTGAGGGAGTAGCTTGAGGGGGTAAAAGAAAATCATCAGGATGCTGTTTCTATTTAAAGTTCCTAACCATGGCCCTCAGCTCTGATCAGTAGAAACTAGAAGTCTGACTCCCTTTGCTCAATTTCCCTCAATGACTTGCAACTTCTGTGTGCTATGGGCTATTTTCCAGACCTACTATTTTCACAGACCCTGTATACGTGAATTTAAATTTTTCCATTTTTGCCACTTTGATGCTGCAAAATACTAAGGATTTTTTCAAAGAATAAAATGAGGTTAAAAAAAAAAAGTCCTGCTAAGCTGACTTCTCCCTTTGCCAAAAGAGCACAAGAAAATATCTTAGCAGTGGCTGAAAATGAGAGAGCATAAAGTATGAAACAAGAACATCCTGTCCTTTAAATGCTTGACTTTCAAATGTAGATAAATTTAATTTATGCCAGTTTGATGGGAGGAAGGACTAACTGCCATTAGTTTGTGGCCATTGGAAAATCAAAACCCTCTGTTTTATCAAATTATAAAGTATTACCATTCAAAAAGTGAAAAAAAATCATGCTAGTTCCCTTATTAAGAAATTGAATTTATGAATTTCTGAGATATCACTGGCATTACTTCCATAAATTTCCTTTCAGTCATTGAGCACCTCAATTATGTCTACTAATTACTCACCAGAGAAAAACTCTCTAATTAAGTAATTTACATTCAATTATCTATTGTAATTTCACAGCAGAGTTTTCTGTGAATTGCACAAGGTTCATAGGTTTGGGATTATCTTCACTTTTAAAATTTTGTCAGAAAAATAATGTTACTCATCTACTTGCCCACTTTCCAATAACATATGACATAAACATAAAATAACATGAAATAACAAAGTGTTATATAATGATTTTCTCACATATAATAATTTAAGTCTTCACATGGGAAACCAACCTTATTTTCCTATTAAAAAGAAATCTAAATATACTTAGCCTTATCATTCATAAATTTCTCTCAATGCAAATAACTAGAATATCTGCTCTGTAATATAAAAATNAAAAAAAAAAAAAGATTTATAATAATACAGACTAGAAGAGAAATTTGATCTCTCCCAAGAGAAGATAAGTGTCCCCTCTTCTCGAAGCAAACAGACTAAACAAACTACTAATTCCTATAACTAAATAACTCATTCACATTACATACAAAGGGATATTACATATATCCATCCATTGATACAAAGTTAGAACTCCTATGACATAAAACTAATCATCAACAGTTAAGCCCTCTAGGATGTGGGCAATATATTGGATTCACAAATAAAATGCTGGAACTACAACCTGAGAACCACTTGTAATATAGGGTTGATGATTCTTATAGAGCCACCATGCTTGCTAGTGTTGTCTAATAATTTTCAAGCGTTCGGCTTTTCAGAAATTCACTCTTTCTCTGCCTCTCTTTGAAAAAAGATATACTTGGAAAACAAAAAATAAATTCAATATAATTAAAAATGTACGTACACAGACACAGGAAATGACAACTTCTCTACATGTTATTTCTAAGTCCCCCTAATGGATATTTCTTTTCTGATTCCACAGTCACCTGAGTGAATTTTCACTGGGAAGTTTAGAGTTCACACTAATTAAACTACCAAGGACCACTTCATTATGCTTTTATCTAAGGTTTCCTAGGACACTTGTGAGATTGGTCAGAGGTTGGGCGTGAAGTGCCTAAAACAAAGCCTGATTTATCGAAAACACTCAATGCACCAGGATTCGGCATCTCTCATTAGCAAAACAAGCAAAGCACAACGGGAGGAGGGAAAAATAAAAGGGTTTTGTCACCAATTCCCCATCTCCCTGAACTGCACCTCGAGGTGCTCTCCGCCCTAGGTCCTTTACTCTGCCTCATTTCTTGTCCTTATCCCCCAAAATAAAATTTCTCCAGTGCGTTAAAAGGTAAAATGCTGGAGGTTTGCATCCACTCACCCTTCTCTTTATAACGTCACCTTTCCAAAGCCCCTGATTCAGACATGGGACTAGGTTAGCATAGACAATAATCAGACCCTCCAAGGAAAGATCTTCAAAATTAATCAGAATTCAAAACAAGTCCTTTCCTTCTAAATACCTTTACTTCTATTAGAGAGGACTTCCACGAGATCAAACTACACCAAGTAAAATTATATGACTCTGAGGCCGGCATTTCTTTTAACACATGCTGAGGTCTCCTGACCTTCATTCTTCATCTCAGGCAGCTGCTGAAACAGCTGTGGCAGCTATACGTTCTCCAGTCATCAGTACTTGCTCTGTAGAATCCCTGGATTCTCTCTGATGAACCACTTAAGGTCAGGTTGGACTCATTAGGTAATTCTCATCCAACAAATCAAGGAGGTGAGTGTAATATCTGTGGCAAGACCAAAAGTGTCACAACAGGGAAAAAGGAAGTGAAAGTGAAAGTCGCTCAGTCATGTCCGACTCTTGGCAACCCCATGGACTACAGAGCCCATGGAATTCTCCAGGCCAGAATACAGGAGTGGGTAGCCTAGCCTTTCTCCAGTGGATCCTCCTGACCCAGGAATCAAACTGGGGTCTCCTGCCTTGCAAGCAGATTCTTTACCAACTGAGCTATCAGGGTAGCTTCTAACTAGGGCTTTGTGGACTTCTACTAAACAGTCTTCTCAATGGCCCTTGTAGAACCTTCTGATTTTCCCATTAAAATTGTGGAAAATCCACTTATATCCTTCCTATCCTATGTTATTGGAATTTCTACAATTGGATGAATTGTGATAATTAATTGGACTAGTACCTAATAATAGGCTAAGACAATCTGCATTAATTCAGAGATGACACAGACTTTCATTTTTAAAAATATTTCACTATCAACTTTACAATTTTCAAAAATGAGTAATGGTGTTTACCATGTAAGAATAAAATGGTTGGAATGTGGTTGCACCAATTTTTATACTGTCATATAAAAGATATAATGTGTTAATAGTGCCTTCCTTTCCAATGCAATATCATCCCTCCAACTGGTATATAAATGACTATTATCTAAGTATATTTCTGTCCTTATTAGGCATAACTGATAACAAGGAGGAGAAACCCATACATACCAGTCTAAGGGACACTGTAGATATTTATGGAAAGAAAAGTGGTATCAAGCCAAACCTGACAACTGGAAACTTTGATGTCTTTGGAATGATGATCTCTTACCATTTGCTTCTCCTTATACTTTGTCACCATGCAAAACAGCTTCCTCTGCTTATTCTTGGTTTGTGGCCTCTCCTCCCTTTGATCACTTGGACCTGGTTGTCAGTGACTCCATTTCCACGTGACCTGGTAGTTTTATCCCTGAGAGGAGCTAAATTATTAAGACTCTCAAAAACCTTTAGCTTAAATTCTCAGGAACAAATACATTTGGCCCAAGTCATCTGCTTTGAAAGAGCTTCCTCTATGAAAAAAAGACATGTCTTGAGGAACCAACATGGCAGCTTTGGCCTGACCCTCCAATAGGAGCTATGGGCCATTCCCAGTAGTCCTGGTGAGTAGGGCATAATTCAGTGTAATTTGATTCTGCAAATGTATGAGTACTTCCTATGGTTCTTGGAAGGAAATGATATGTAAATTACCCTAAAACCAGAAATTCAAGGTAGCCTCAAAAATGGTAGCCAGTTGAATTTAAGAATGCATATTAAATAGATATTGACAGAGGCTACATTTAGATAAGAATTGTTTTTTCGTTTTCAGATTTTAAGGATTAGAGCTTCACCTGGACTATTGCTTCTCCATAATCCTATGTACAACAAATCATATCTGAATATCTGACTTAGTTCTCTCCATCCATTCTTTTTAGAGAAACAGCTACAAGAATTTCCAAACATCTCAGCTCAAGCATATCTAATTTCCTAATAGACTCTTTGCCCATAATCATAACCATAGTCATATGTGTTATAATCATTTCCATCTTGGGGCTATCCCTTCTTTCCTTCTGCTAGGAGTTTCTACCCCCACTTTTTTTCTCAAAATTATTAAACTTCAAGACTTATCTTTAAGTCTCACAGTCTCCCTTATATCCTCCTTGATTAATCCAATTAACTCATATATTTCTCAATTGTTAAACGTCATGCAAATGGAAATACAGAAAAATGAATAGATCTGAGAATTATGTGAGGTGACATTAATGATGAGTATTTGTAGCAGGCTAATTTCTTATCTCTTCCATCTTCCTTCTTAAGAGAGTATCAATTTGGAGAGTGAAGCATAGTGATGTTCTCATAGAGAAAACAATAACTAGCTTCTCTGGTAGAGAAAACATACTGTGAAATATAATTCTGGCCAATGAGACAGACTGAACAGTTGAAAAGGGTTGAGTAAACTCATGCTGACTTAGCTTTTGTCCTCCCTTTTCTTCCGCCTAGAATATGGATGTGATGTTGGAGATGGAGCATCTATCTTGTAACCACAAGAAGACCACAAAGAAAATGGCAAAAGATTTATATTATAGACACTGAAATCCTTGAGCCAGCAACTATCTATCTCCTCATTAATTTTTTAAATGTCTAAGGCACTGTTTTATTGGGTTGGCCAAAGCATTCATCTGGGTTTTCCGTAAGATGGTATGAAAAACCCAAACAAACTTTTTTGGACAACCACATACTGGGGGCGTGGGGAGGGATGAGACTGTTTCTGTTTTATGGAGAAAGCCCTTCTTACTTAAACATCTGTTGGAATAGAGTAGGCAAAGAATTGACTCACTTGAAATGGATAAGAAAGCTGTGGTACATATACACAATGGAGTATTACTCAGCCATTAAAAAGAATACATTTGAATCAGTTCTAAGGAGATGGATGGAACTGGAGCCGATTATACAGAGTGAAGCAAGCCAGAAAGAAAAACACCAATACAGTATACTAACGCATATATATGGAATTTAGAAAGATGGGGATGATGACCCTGTATTCGAGACAACAAAAGAGACTCAGATCTATAGAGTGAACTTTTGGACTCTGGGAGAGAGAGAGGGAGAGGGTGGGATGATATGGGAGAATGGCATTGAAACATGTAAAAAATAAAAATAAAAATAAAAAAAAAGAAAAGACTCTGATTCTGGGAAAGATTGAAGGCAGGAGTAGAAGGGGACGACAGAGGATGAGATGATTGGATGGCATCACCGACTCAATGGACATGAGTTTGAGTGAACTCCAGGAGTTGGTGAAAGACAAGGGAGGCCTGGCGTGCTGCAGTCCATGGGGTCGCAAAGAGTCGGACGCGACTGAGCGACTGAATTGAACTGAAGTCATTAAAAACTACCTGCATCTTCCCCTCAAGTTAGTGACGCTATTTTGAATGTTCTGTTTATTTTCAGTGTGATTTTCTTAGAGCGTTGAGGAAGGGCAATTCGGATGCTAATCAACTAGTTTCTCCACTGTCACAGTTGCACTTAAATAGGGTTTCTACCTTGGAATTCAAAGTCAAAGCTCAGGAGTGCTCTTACATAGCCTTCCAGGAATATCAGCTATCATTTGATTAAAAACAAAAAAGGAAAGCAAGAAGTTCAAAGCACTGGAACAGAGTCTTTGGTAATAATTAAAATCGCCTCAGATTTAACTTAGTTCTCTGAATAAGAGAACCAATCCCCACACCGGTGCTGATTTTTCAAGGATAATTGAAGAATCCTTTGGAAAATGTTTGAGGCAAATGGAAGAGAGAATCCACTGTTAGCTTGTTGCCAAGGTCTCTATTCAGGTCTGACCCAGCAGCAGTTTGGGGGCATATTAGTGCCAACTTCATTCAATCAGCAGTGACCATCCTCAACACCCCAAATTTGAACTTTTATATGCTTACAATATTTATTCATAAATAAAGGAGGTCATACACTGAGAGTTCCTCAACACCTTGAATACTTGACTAATATTAGCCTGTGTGCACTTCTAATATCTAAGGAATCAAAAAACAAAACAAAACACAAACAAAAACCTTTATATAACTGAAGAGAAAAAACTGGGGAATGATTCAATATTTTCTTGATTTCTTTGAAATTCAATATTTAAAATAAATTACTATATTTAATTTGATAGATTGTATATAATTTAATTAATACAGTTCTCAATTTGATAAAACAAGAGTTTACCTTCTTTGATTTAAATGGAAACAAATTACTGATAAATTAACTCTTTGATCTTTGTTTGGCATTTGTTATAAACATTTTTTTCCATAGTACTCTAAGGGAGCCTATGATGGCGATACCTTTTCCAGTTAAAATTATATATACTAACTGTAATCTAAAAAAAGAGCTGTGACTTTGTCAATGCCCTTGTGTCAATGTCCTTCCTATTCATAGATGTCTCTGTAAGGTTGTTCCGGCATAATTGGAGATACCGCTAGGTTGCCAGGAATTCTCGCTATGATTTGTCCATAGGAAGTCTGGGCTTGGCTCCAAGGAACTAGAGCTGGGAAAGTCATTCCCCTACTTCCCAGAGATTTACTAAGAAACTACCCCATCCTGTAGGCTGTCCTTTTTCCACAGCTACCCATAATGATAATATTTTCTTGGCATTATTCCTCGGATACTGCGTCCTACTGGCATTTCTCCAGCTCAGAGGAGAGTGAGACTCCCAATCCGAACAGGAAGCTGCTGGGATGGCCCTACAGAGACATCTACGTGAGTTTCTCCTAAGGCATTTAGAGGAAAATCCAGCAGATGTCAAAACACCCTCCATCATCAGAGCACTGCCCAAAGCAGCCATTTACAAAAAACACGGTTACACACACTGGAAAGTGAGACGGCAAATTGTAATTTCTTGTTATAAATGTGCTGTCATACCAAAGTAAGAAACTGCAGAGTGGTGTTAAGCTGATGGATAATCTGGCAGCAAGCAAACATATACTTATTGTCTTTTCAGTCTAAACTGTGTAACTGTTCTCTCCTGTCTTACATGCCAAGCTTTTCAAAGGCTTCATCCCTAAATTACTATCATTAGTAAGTACAGGAGGGCAGCCAGTATCATCTCTCCTCAAGCTATCTCTGGAAGAAAAAGACAGCATAAAAAGACAGGAATTCAACTCTTTGCAGTTAGCATTTTTATTGACTACCCGAAGGGCACATGACTAGCAGATGCGTGGCTTATATACATACAGCCCTAGTGAACCCATGATTGAAGGCATGCACAGTAAAACTTTCGAAAGATAAATTCACTTTCACATAAGGCCACAGATATATGCTCACTGTTGTCATCTCAAACTTTAAAGGACACTTACTATTCATACATTCTGGCACATTCATATTTCCTAGTATTGTTTCCAAATATACCTAGCACACTCTATAAATAGCTTTTCTTTCCTAGAATTTACCATTGACATTACTTTTTCAATTTGCTCTCAGAGTTTAAGATTTTTCTTCCCCTAGAGGATGTCAAAATTTATCATGGCTAAATTTAAAAGGATAATGGAACAGCTATACCCCCTTCTCAAAGCACTTTACATAATCACATTGAGGTTTAGTCAAATTAACAAATGGAATTTGGTGGTTCCACAATAACGACAGACAACTCTATATTTGCTCTGATAAGATAAAGGGGAGCCTTATTAGCACAGCTGGTCTCGGCCACAACTGCTTTGCTCCAACAAATGGAACATGAAACCATAATCTTTGTTATTAAAGTCTCATGACATCATATAATCTGCACTGATTCATTTCTATGGGGATAATGGAGAGTTAACAGAGGAGTTCATAAGTATTGACCCGGAAGAAGTTCTGACATTTGGTATATAACACCAGAGGTAAAGGTTTTACATAGAAACCTAGAAAAGCACTTATACTATACTAAATAACATTAGTAAAATAAAATATCTTTTGAATTAACCACCTTTACTGAAGTGGTTTTAATCAGGCAAAATTTAGTAATTGACATGACCTGATTATATAGTGGAGGCCTCAGAGCACATTTTGGGATTGAAACCAAACTCACTACCAAGCAGGAACACAAACGCAAAGAATATCCAGGACCTTCGACCTCCTCATGTTATGTCTGCTGGCTTGCTTACTCCTCGGATCCTGCAAGAATTGTACCAACTGCTCAAGACACTGAGGCCTGGAGAAGTTCTGCCTATGGACAAGGTCAAGATGCATTCTAAGGCTGGACTTTAGACAAAGGGACCCAATTGATATCAGAAGAAATCAAGGACCCTAAGGAGTTTCTAGTCCTCACACTAAGTTACACTGGACAGGGGTAGCAATGAGTGAAGAGCTGAGAGAGAATAAAAAGAAGTAGAGATTGCATGCATGGTAGAAAAGGTTGGAAGGAATAGGCCATACTTGACAATAAGTCCACAGGGACAGGAATTTGTGTGTTTTCTTTAGTGTTGCATATCCAGTTTGGGGCCACATAATAAGCTGAATGAATAAATGAGTGACTGGGTTGATTAGATTATTGGATCCGTGTTCTTTGTTGGTTCTGTAATCCATGACTTCACAAAGCATGGTTCGGGATATCATTTTAAGTGATAATGGTACTTTATAAACCCTAATTCAGAGATTTAAAAAGTTTTCCCTTTTCAATTTTCTCACAACACAGAGAAAAACATCAGTGTGATGTTCAGTTCAGTCCAGTCGCTCAGTCATGTCTGACTCTTCATGACCCCATGAATCGCAGCACGCCAAGCCTCCCTGTGCATCACCATCTCCCGGAGTTCACTCAGACTCACGTCCATCGTGTCCGTGATGCCATCCAGCCATCTCATCCTCGGTCGTCCCCTTCTCCTCCTGCCCCCAATCCCTCCCAGCATCAGAGTCTTTTCCAATGAGTCAACTCTTCACATGAGGTGGCCAGAGTACTGGAATTTCAGCTTTAGCATCAGTCCTTCCAAAGAAATCCCAGGGCTGATCTCCTTCAGAATGGACTTGTTGGATCTCCTTGCAGTCCAAGGGACTCTCTCAAGAGTCTTCTCCAACACCACAGTTCAAAAGCACCGATTCTTCAGCGCTCAGCCTTCTTCACAGTCCAATTCTCTCATCCATACATGACCACTGGAAAAACCATAGCCTTGACTAGACAGACCTTAGTCGGCAAAGTATCTCTCTCTATTGCTGTTTTAACAGGACATAGATGTTCTCAGGCACTGAGCGCCAGATAACATCACTAGCTAGAAGTATAGCCGTCTTTCATTTTTCATCCTATTAATTATTATAGTAACCATCTGTTTTATGAGTTTATGATTTGTGGTATTAATATAATATTTTCTTTAAAAATAATTTATTTAAGTCCTCAAATTGCATTGATGTGAAAGTAAAACATTAGGTAAATAATGAAGGTCACAAGTATACAAGGCAAAAATGAGAGGATGATACTCAAATCAACTAAATTTGGGAGGCTCTGTTCTAACTGCCTTGCATCTTTCAGGCCTTTGGTCTTATTGCTGTTCTAATATGTGGAGACTTAATATGAACTTCAGATGACCCTCACAGGTGAGCTACAGGTCTAGACCACTGCCTTGCCCAGCACACATAGCAACCTGAGAAAATAGCCCATCAACAAATCCCACATATTCTTCAGTCTCTTAGAGAGGAGCTTAGATGCAAATACAAAACTCCACTTTCCAAAATCTGCCATAAAGATCTTATTTTTATTGAGAGAGAGATCTGTAACTGTCCTTTCATATTTATTCATTTGACTTCCTACTATTATACTAAGCTAATTTATAAATAAATACTCAGTTCATAAATGAGTTTAAGAAATGAGAGAAAACATCTCTTTAGAAGACAAATATCAGCTAGAAATCCTGGGGAACAGCAGAAACTCTTTCGGATGATTATAACTTTAATCCTGCACTGGCAGGCATATTCTTTACCACTGAGCTGCCAGGGAAGCTGCATAACTTTAATTCCATATTAAATAACTGATAGATTTCAACCCTGTTTCAGCCACAGCCTGCATTATCTGAATTGGGAACCAAAGTTTTTGAACTCACTTGCAAAGGTGGTATGAGTTGGTAACCAATGACATTTATTTTTGCCATTCAAAACTATGGATAAAAAGGGGCTTAACTAGAGTTGAAGTTCCTTATGCATTTGCTAATGGTTATACCACTAGAGCGGAGAAGGCAACGGCACCCCACTCCAGTGCTCTTGCCTGGAAAATCCCATGGGCAGAGGAGCCTGGTAGGCTGCAGTCCATGGGGTCGCGAAGAGTTGGACACAACTGAGCGACTTCACTTTCACTTTTCACTTTCATGCATTGGAGAAGGAAATGGCAACCCACTCCAGTGTTCTTGCCTGGAGAATCCCAGGGATGGGGGAGCCTGGTGGGCTGCCATCCATGGGATTGCAGAGAGTCAGACACGACTGAAGCGACTTAGCAGCAGCAGCAGCATACCACTAGAGAGTTAATAAAAACACTGATTAACTGCAGAAGAGACATTGATTCCTATGCTTAACCAAGTAAAACCTGACTGCCACAGAACACTATTAAAATACAAAATAATAAAATCCACACATTCAGTAAAGAAAACAGATCCTCATTTTCTCCAATTTAACAAAGGATTCCTTGGTTGGCAGGCCTTTAGAAACATGCATAAACACTGATGCTACTATAATTTAAAAGGAAGAGAGACAATATGGAGAATTTTTTATCATCCTTAATAATTCATTTTACCTGATTCTTTTGTGTCTCTGTCTTCCTCTAGTTTTATTGGCTTTCTGCTACTTCACAGTAATTAAGACTTAGACATTGGGACCAAGAGGGAACTGGAAGAAAAGTAAAACTCACTCATCAATCTAACCCAATCACTCCCACCTCTCAGCTCAGCACACAACCACCAGAAGCTACTGCGACAATTTCCTTAATGGCTCAGAGCAACAAGAACACCTAATAACAGACACTCGTAAACTCTACTAATAGAATCACTGAAATGTTCCCTTCTATCTAAAATAAGGCATACTACTGTTGAAATGCTTTCTGTGAAATTCTTTACCTCACAGGGGTGTTATTGTTAGATACAATAACTTTATAAATATGCTTTGAATTTCCTGGAAAAGTGACATGTAAATAAAGCATTATTGCCATAACATCTCCCTTAATGATCTACAAGAGGCAATAAATAGCAAGTTGATGGATTCACAGATGGTACTAAATTGAGAAGTGTTACAAACATCAGTAGATGTAGGAAAAATTATGCAAAAGAGACCTAACATGATTTAAATACAAGCAAAACATTTTCAACTTTATGGGGAAAGAAAATGACATTTTTAGCATGCTCAAAATACAGGGTCCAGCGTAGCTGCTACAGCCAGCAAGGACAGACATTCCAGCCAGCGCCATGCTCAAGTCTTCAAAATCGACTAACACGCCACCCTGCCTTGAAGAGGGGCTGGCCACCACATAAAGTTTGTAACAGACAGGATGAGGGGACCTTTGATTTCTCTAGAAACTGCCAACGAGAAGCTCAGGTTTGCATGTTTATAACTTTGAAAAAATACAAAGTTCCATTTAGGAAGCTTATCCCAAGTAAATGTGTTTCAGTCTAAGCATTTTTATAAGCCTAAATTTGTCTCCCATTTAGGCAGAGCCATCTGGGCAGATTTTGCATATGGACCAAAACAGAAATAATGTGCCTTAGGAGGGCAGTGCTTGGGGTTGCAGGTGGCTTTGATCTGGTCCCCTACTTCCCACTGTGACTAATAGGGTACATCTGAGACATGTGGTTAGAAATGCCATCTGCAGTTGTGGTGAGAGAATAAAGCGAACACTGATGACCCCACCACCAGGCTTCCACCAGCTATGCTCCAACCTATGCCTTCTGGAAAATTCAGACCCACGTTTAGGAGGCCCCGGCTCAATTCCTGGGTTGGGAAGATCTGCTGGAGAAGGGATAGGCTACCCACTCCAGTATTCTTGGGCTTCCCTTGTGGCTCAGCTGGTAAAGAATCTAACTGCAATGCAGGAGACCTGGGTTTGATCCCTGGGTTGGGAAGATCCCCTGGAGAAGGGAAAGGCCACCCACTCCTGTATTCTGACCTGGAGAATCCCATGGGCTGTATAGTCCATTGGGTCACAAAGAGTCAGACACGACTGAGTGACTTTCACTTTTCACTTTAATATCAAAACATTTTAATGTCAGAATCAATTTATTCCCCCTTGGCTTCTAGGACACTTGGTGGTAGTTTCATTTGTTCAGGTGTTAGACAATAGTTGCTGGATATAAAGCCTTCATGAACTTGACACAGGAGCTCTGTGGTTTTTCAGGAGCCAGGGCTAGCCACCTGTTCTACCGAACTGAATTCTCTGATCACTGAGGTCTGACATATGAGGTCTTATGGTAAGACCAGTGTTCAGTGCTGTGTGGATCTGCGTATGCGCCACTGAACTTTATTATCCTGAGGTATTTATTTTACACAGAAAATCATCTCACAAGTGATCAAAAAGAAAAATAATTTGGTGTATCTGTCAAGGTATTTGGACCCTAAAAAGGGAATCTAAATCCTGTCACTGAAAATATGGTGATGAGACCCAATAGTTTATTCCTCTCCATCAAAAAATAAAGAGATTAGAGGTGATCGAGCCAGGTCTCCTACGACATCTCGTGATGTCAGACACCCAGCTTCCATCCACTTTGCGGCTCTGCCATCTTTAGCAGGCAGTTTCTGTCTCACAGTCCAAGGTGGGTCCTTGACTCTAACTCTCCAACTTGCAGCCCACTGACTGAGAGCTAGTTGTATGCCCAAGTCTTCATCTTGCTGCAAACTAACTGGAAAATAAGGTCTTTACTCTAGACATCCATGCGGCAAGTCAAAATGAGAAGTTCTAGTATATCTATTACTGAATAAGAAAGCAAACAGATTCTGAGGGATGACTAGTTTAAATTAGGGACTGTATTTTATAACCTAACTTAGCAGAAACGTCTTTGGCTAAAGGTGTATTTCTACACAGCTGGCTGACAGAGTGACATCATTTCTTTAAGGGTGCAGGTGGTATCATCTTAAAGCAAGAGTTTCCCTTTTCAAGGGTCCATGAACAAAGGAAAAAAGTTTTTTGAAGTGGCTTCAGTAATATTCGGGAAGACTGGAGGTGCTATAGAACCAAAGAGCCCTCTTGAAATAACCGAGCCTGCTGGGTTATGACGATTTTGATGATGACACAACAGTAAAGCCGACAGTGACATCAGTGATGAGTCAAACGAGAAAACATCAGCGCCGAAGAGTTTGTCTCCGGACACCTAGCCTGCAGCAGCCACCAGGGCCCTCTAGGTGGTTGTAGGTTCCTTTGAATCCTGCATTAATCTACTTTGAAGCTCACTCTGTGATGAGAGAAGAAAAGCATTATAATATGAAGGTCCCTTTATAGAACTGTGGACTCCATTTGCAAAATTAAAAAACAGAAAAAAAGAATCATATTTTAACATTCAAACCTTAGTCATTTTAAACATTCTTTTAACATTCAGTTCAGTTGCTCAGCCAAGTCCGACTCTTTGCGATCCCATGGACTGCAGCACGCCAGGCCTCCCTGTTCATCACCAACTCTCAGAGCCTACTCAAACTCATGTCCATTGAGTTGCTGATGCCACCAAACCATCTCACCCTCTGTCGTCCCCTTCTCCTCCCACCTTCAATCTTTCCCAGCATCAGGGTCTATTCCAATGAGTCGGTTCTTCGCATCAGGTGGCCCAAGACTTTTAATATTAGTCTTTGGTTAACAAAATAAACATGGATTCTTGACTATTTAATGCAGTTTCTTTGTGCTTGGTATCTGAACAAAATTTCCTAGTTTTTCTCAACCTTTAAAAGGATTCTGCTTCATGGTTTTGCAGTGTGTTGAATCACAGGGATTTCTTTGTTTACATCATTATACAATGCAAAAGGAAATGAAAAATGTTTATGAGATGATAAAAGGTAAATTAAAGCTTTCCCCTTTTCTACTAAGGTCTTTACTTTTAAAGGTAGAATTTTAGGACTAGTTTAAAAATCATCACTTTAGTAAGGATCATTTTTAATATTTTTGTCACAGCAAACAATTTTATGTATCCCTCTTCACATTTTAAAAGTATGCAATTAATACACATTCATGGGGCTTCCCTGGCGGCTCAGAGGTTAAAGGGTCTGCCTGCAATGCGGGAGACCCAGGTTCGATCCCTGGGTCGGGAAGATCCCCTGGAGAAGGAAATGGCAACCCACTCCAGTACTCTTGCCTGGAGAATCCCATGGAGGGAGGAGCCTGGTAGGCTACAGTCCATGGGGTCTCAAAGAGTCGGACATGACTGAGCGACTTCACTATTCACTATCACATGACCAACTATTATTTATTTAACTCTTCTTTAAGGAGGAGTGAACCAGGTATTTTTGCTTATCAAGTGGCTCATTATTGGCTAAAATTGTTAGCCAAGGACATTAATAACTGTATTAGTTACTATTTAATTGGTGATGATCCCACAAGTCTCTCTTGCATATTTCTGAAAAAATATTGCAATAATAAAAAGTCTAAATTCAAAAAAGGTAACTAGCAGGCTTATGTAAAAGGAATGCCAAATATTACACAGCTCAGAAGAAATGTTCTTCAAGTATAACAGAAAATTACAATTCCTCTCCAAAATTAACTTGAGCCTAACTCCAAAGTTCACGTCTGAGGTCTCTAAAGCATTTCCTTTACTTTGCCTAAAACCCATGTATTTGTAAATCTTTAAAGATCCTATCAAATATTTATGACTTGAATAGAAACATTTCTCTGTTCCTCTAAGTTTTTTCATAGCAAACAATGAGGCTAATTGAAAATATTTCTAAGAAATATATCTAAATTGCAGGAAATCATGTGCAAACTTCAGGAAATACCATACAAATAGAGGAACCTCTGGGCTTTAACAACATGATTAATGCAACAAGTCTGGTGAATTAAGTTAGCATCAGCTACCAGAAAGAGCACGTCATGGAATTTCCCTCTCCAATCACAGTGGACCCCAGAATACCCATGTACCTTCTGGGCTGTAAGAGGCAAGCTGCCCTTACCTGTGGTAAGGTAGACACAGCAGCTCCTCATACCCCTGAGAGATGGGGAGTTAGTTTTACAGACATCTTCTTGATAAAACAAAAAGAACTTTTGAGATCCATTCTTGACTTGTCAAGTTCTATGGAACTATTTAGATCCAACTATTAGCAAATAATGTGTAACGCTCTGAAGCATCCAAAGACTCAGGCTACACTCCATTTTCTCTGCATCTGAACAACTGGCTAAAATCAATTCCAACAAAGGAGTCAAGGACCTCGAAGCAACTCAACTTTAGAAACACAATGAGCACACAGATTGACCTAAATGAAGGCATGAACTTTTACTCTCCTTCTCAGAATTTGGAGGAATTAAATGCATTTTTCTTAATCCTTTATCCAGAGTTACTGTTTCTCACGTCCAAAGAGGAGGCCTCCTTCACACTGAAAAGCAATGATTGCGTTTAAAAAGGTGGTCAACTTCCAAACATTGGTCTATAACTTATCATTGTGCTTTTCAGTGTTCAGAGAAATCAGCTTTATTAACAACTATCACTTATGCTAATTCTCTTACAGACATGTGTACATTCTGTGCGTGTGCACACTCACACACACAGATGCACGCACATACAACTCCCTCCTCCTGCACAGCTCAGGGACAGTAAAAAGTCAATGGTTCAAAGACCGAAAATTCTGTGTCTCCAGATGCCCACCTAAATACAGGATATAAGGTTTTTCCCTTCCTCCTACGTAACAGGAGCCAGCAAAGAGTACAACCTTTGACTTCAGTTTTAATTCTCTTTTTGTACAACTTTGGGCAGAAGGCTTAACCTCTCTGATCTTCCACCTCCCTAGCCTTAAAATCAGACTAACGCCTAACTCACATGCGTGTGAGAAGGACTAAATGCAGTACCTTCAGAAGCCTATCACACTGTGCCAAGCAAATAACATGACTTCACTGACACACTTCACGTGTGACGATTCTCTGCACCACTGTAAGCTCTGGGGTGAACATTCTTCTGAACATTTAGGAGGAAACTAAGCAACCAAATTAAACAGAGAGTTGAAGTTAAACTACTAAATCATATCATCTGTTCTTTTTTCCCAGAATCTATTTGAAAAACAAACCACACAGGCATTTCAAAAGCGACCAACACTTATGAAGCAAAAGCAAAGTTGTCAACTCACTCATTATGGACAGAGAAACTGAATATTTTGTAGGCCTTGAACAATAGGGTCTTTAGCAATCCAGACAAAAATTCTTCCTGTTCAAGCTCCATATCAGAGGAAAAAAGTAGCTGGAAATTTCTCTCTCCCTAGGAGTGGCCCTTAACCCAGTACCCAAGGGGCTGGGGAAGACGGTCACACGAGCTTCGCTGCCCTGATCTGAACACCTCCAGGGTGTGGCCTGTGCTGTCTCCAGGGCCCACCTGCAAGACTGAGCCAGCTGCCCTCTGTGACTTCGTTTGATATCATGTCCTTGCTGGGCTTGCTTCCTTTCTGGCCCTGCACTCCCAGCCTTCTATTCACTTTCCTGAGCAAACTTCCTAATAAGTCACATTCATAAGAATGAGTCCTCTTAAGGTCAGCTTCAAGAGAACCCAATCTAACATACGCAGCTATCCTGGGACACTTCTGGGCTAAAACAGGGGGAGCTATGCCCATTCACTCAGAAAGTGAAAGTCACTCAGTTGTGGCTGATTCTTTGCGACCCCATGGACCATACAGTCCATGGAATTCTCCAGAACAGGATACTGGAGTGGTAATCAGTGATTTTCCTCCAGTTCAATTAGGCAGTTCTCTTGTTTTCCTTTCTGTAGTATATAGCTGGCAGCTGGTAATACATTTGACTCTTTGTGACCCCATGGACTATACAGTCCATGGAATTCTCCAAGCCAGAATACTGGAATGGGTAGCCTTTCCCTTCTCCAGGGGATCTTCCCAACCCAGGGATCAAACCCAGGTCTCCCGCACTGCAGGTGGATTCTTTACCAGCTGAGCCCCAAGGGAAGCCCATTCATTCAAGGGTATGGTGACAACTGTGAAGAAGGCTGAGCACCGAATAATTGATCCTTTTGAACTGTGGTGTTGGAGAAGACTCTTGAGAGTCCCTTGGACTGCAAGGAGATCCAACCAGTCCATTCTGAAGGAGATCAGCCCTGGGATTTCTTTGGAAGGAATGATGCTAAAGCTGAAACTCCAGTACTTTGGACACCTCATGCAAAGAGTTGATTCATTGGAAAAGACTCTGATGCTGGGAGGGATTGGGGGCAGGAGGAGAAGGGGACGACCCAGGATGAGATGGCTGGATGGCATCATGGACACGATGGACGTGAGTCTGAGTGAATTCCGGGAGTTGGTGATGGACAGGAAGGCCTGGCGTGCTGTGATTCATGGGGTCGCAAAGAGTCGGACACGACTGAGTGACTGAACTGAACTGAACTGAGAGAGAGAGATGAAGGATCCATAGAGAGACAACTGAGAGGCCGCTGTCCTCGCTGACATATGTAAGACCCATGAATGACCCATGCCTGCATTTACTCTGTGCCAGGCATTAATCCATTTAATCTCACAACAAATTCATGGGCAGTGGATACTGTTATTATATCTACTTTAAGACCAAAAGAGGTTAGATGACTTGCCCAACTACACCTAGCTAATAAGTGGCAGACCTGGAATTCAAACTGTCAAGAGTGCACATTTCTACCCTCTGTGTCATTCAGCCTCTTGGAGAAGTTACATCAACTTGGCCACAGGATGGAAAATAGATACTATTCAGCAATTTTCAGGATTAGTAGTATTTTACAGGTGAAAAACTCATGAACAAGAATAGCTAAGCTACAGTTTTAATTTTATTTTAATACAACATCTTAACAAATTACATCCTAAAATTAATTACAAGCCCATGAGTATGACTTCCCTTTTAACTGCATGCCCCCGATTTTCCAAATCAATTTTTAATTTTTGTTTTTAAGATACATACCTGTTTCTTAATTTTCTACTATGTTAAACGACAAAAGCCACTTAATCTTGATTTTAATTTATTAAATTTTTAAATAAATATTAATTTATTAAAATTAAATACACATCCTGAATTAATTTAAAGCATTAATACACAATTTAAGTTCCCAATAAAATTTTGTAACATCGTATGTACTATAATAGGCAATTCTTGACATTCTGAGTCAGAAGTTTTCAGTTCAGTAAATATCATAATATACTCCCTTGTCTCAAAGGTATCTTTGAAATTTTTTTAAAATTCTGTTAATCAGTGACCTTTTAGCAAAAAGAAAATAACTTTTTTCTGAAAATGCTTTGATAATAAAACGTCATGAAGTAAAGAGTCTAGATGCACCACAAATATCCTGTGTCATCATTATAAACGTCTAGGCATATGCCATCTCATATTGCCTCAGAAGAAACTCACAATGTTATGACACAGGAAAGCATGACTTTTAGGTCTAAACAGCATACCACGTGCATATGTCAGTCCTCTGGCTAGAATCACCCTGAAGAAGTAGATGGCATAAATCCAATCCTTCCTCTTCCTATACTCATTTGTCAGGAATCACAAAGAAATACATTGATTAAAAAGAGAAGAAAAAATATTAAAAAACCAAAGGCAAACCTGTAAGGTACAGTTGTGCGCAATGCTCAACTTTATTACGATGGTTCCAAATCCAAGGAGGGGAGTAGCATGCCCCTTTGGGTGCATCTGGAGGTCATATGGGACAGCTGTGATTTTGTGAGTGTGTATGTATAACTTTGCTACAGATTGCTTTCTACTTCATTTCTCCTTTATAATACAGTGTACATAATATTAATATTTTGAAACTAGAAAATTTAACAGTAAATGTCATTAAAAATTGTTTGCTGTTAAAAAAAAAAAAAGCAGGCATTTTCTAACAGAATTGAGAACCACCACTTCATAACAACAGAAAAGGCTCCATAAAAATGGTTAATTTCAACAGACAAACCCTCAGAATATTGGACGGAATCTTAGTGGCATCATCCAAGGACATCTGTCTGGTACATCAGTTCTCTTTATAACACCCCCAGTCACGTGCCCTCTTCCTGATCACCTCTTCAGTTCAAATGTTTAAAGAGAAAAGCACAAGTCTTTAATGTCTCAATGGAAAAGACGTGAAATTACTTCTTTCAAATTCCTCCTTGCCATGTATGAATAAGAACACACATCAGAACATGCTCCTGAATTGGTGGTAAACATATTAAAAGGTCTCTGCTGGAAACAGAATATACACTAAAATATGAATATCAAACCAGTCAACTACAGAGGGTTGTTTTTTTTTTCTTAAGAGAAGAATTTTTCCTTGTTTCTCAGATAAATGTACAGAAATAGCTTGGAGGCATCTCATACCAGTTGACTCACATAGCTTTTACATGGCAATGTTGCCTCCGCATCCTATGTTAACAATAACTGACAACCTATTTGCTACTGGACTGCAAGGAGATCAAACCAGACCATCCTAAAGGAAATCAGTCCTGAATATTCATTGGAAAGACTGATGCTGAGCTGAAACTCCAATACTTTGGCCACCTGATGCGAATAGCTGGCTCATTGGAAAAGACCCTGATGCTGGGAAAGACTGAAGGCGGGAGGAGAAGGGGGTGACAGAGGATGGGATGGTTGGATGGCATCAACGACTCAATGGACATGAGTTTGAGCAAGTTTCAGGAGATAGTGAAGGACAGGGAAGCCTGGCAAGATGCATCCATGGGGTCACAAAGAGTCAGTCACAAATGAACAACAACAATTTTAAAGGATCCTTATTGGATATATGTATATGTGTAACCGATTCACTGTGCTGTATGGCAGAAACTAATACAACACTGTAAATCCATTGTACTCCAATAAAAGTAATTTAAAAATAAAAGATCCTTATATTATAAAAACATGGCAGCTAAAAGATTATTTACTGCTAGACACAGGCACACCTTCGCACATACACATGCGTGCACGCACACACACACTCATACATATATACCAATTGTCCAATACTATTATTTAGGTCCAAGTTCAAGTGAGACCAATACTTCATCCTTTCACTTCCCTTTAGATTCCACTGAGAGTCCACAGCGCTTGCTGCTGCGTTCCATTCTATTCTCTAAATATGTGCCTTTGCTCTGTCCTGGGGTTTTGTTGCATTTTCTTTTGTCTATGGGAACCCCCCTTCTCCATTCTCCCCCAGTCTGGCACCCTCAACTCATTTCTCCCGCTTCCTTCCACCCTCTCTTTTTGACCCCCACCCCCCGCCTTTCCTAGACCATCATCTGGACCCGAGGCATTGCTAACCTGTTTGCTCTTATTTCTGTCTTTAGGAAAGTACATATATTCAAGTGGACTATCAGAGCTATGCCGTTATTTAAGTTATTTAACTAAAAGAAAACCTCCTCTCTTGAACAAATATTCCCGTCCACCAATGCAACACCACAGAATATCTCGTGGGCTGTCACAGTAGCGCCTGTAGCATGGGGACTCTCTGTGTAACGTACAGGGGACCTTACTTTCTTGAAGTGACTTTCAGCCAGTGACCTCTAAATGTTTTCTGTGGTTACTCTTCCTGTTAGCTAATCTCTCCCTCACCATGTACCACACCCTCAAAAACGTTTCTTGTAACTCAACCATGAGGCCTCCTTACTCTGCTTTGCATGAGGATTTTGCTAAGTTTTAAGGATTTGGGATTTTTTTAACTGACGAATTATGTAAATAATTATTGTGAAGAAAAATGTAATGGCCCCTCAAATCCCACATATTCAAAATCATGGTAATAACTTGCTTTTAAAGGGCAATTTCATTTTAAATTATGCTGATTTAAAGATGAATTTGAAGCAAAGAAAGAAATTAACTAGAGGAAATTTTTCACATGAGGTCATCAAGAAAGAACACTTCATTTTCGGAGGCACTTGACAAAATGAGTAAGCAAGTCTGGACAAAAGCTGGACTACAGAATACAATGGAATTGTAGGCCACTCAAAAAATAAGAGGCTAAATAACTGTAAAGAAAGAAGTTCTGGATTAAAGGTCTCTAAGATCCCATCTAGTCTTTTTCTGCCTCTTTAACAAAGAGACTCAGTCAAACCCTCCAAGCCTGAGACCACAGGACAGGACTTGATGAATTTCTTTAGTTTTAGAAGAAAACAAAGAAATAGGTTGCTCAAATTCTTGTGAATCTAGTGAATTCAAGCTCAGATTTGAGTCTGCCCGTGTTTCATAAGGCTAGCCTGTTATTTTATTGTGACACCACTAAATTTACCCAAGCTCTAATAGTAAAGCAGGGTGGAGACAATGGCTTTATTTTTACACAATAAACTCTTTAAAAGATAGGCTCTTAATAATGGTTATATTAGTAAAGGAAAAGCGTGTTATGTGATAGATGTTCTACTTAGGTATATACAGATGGCTTAAAGCATTTTTCTATGAGCATTCAGAGATTCACTCTCCTCTTCCTAGATGGAGCCCAGGACAAGTGCAGAACTTTTAACAGCTTTCAGAATTCAGAAATGAAAAAGCAAAAAGGAGAAAATGAGACACTAACTACTGAAGCCTTCAGGAAGAAATGGATAACCAGAATAGCTCTATAGCTAGTAAGTATACTAATCTGCCAAAACCCTTCCCACAAAGAAAACTCAAGGCCCAGATGACTTCACTGGCAAGTTCTATCAAACATTAGAGAAGAAATAATATGAATTCTACATAATTCTTCCAAAAAAAATTGAGGAGGAGATACTTTCCAACTAATTCTAAAAGCCAGCATTTTCCTGATATTAAACCAGATGAAGACATTCCAAAAAAAAAAAAAGGAAAGAAACTACAGACCAATATGTCTCATGAGCACAGATGCAAATTTTAAAACAAAATTTTAGCATATCAAATCCAACAACATATATCAAGTGTGGTTCTCCCAAGAATGCAAAGTTGGTTTAACACTGTTTAAAAGCAAACAATGTAATTCACAATTATAGCAAACTCAAAATGAAAATCCATATGATAATTTCAATGGCTGTCCTAAAAAGCATTTGAGAAAAATCCAACATTCATTCCCAATAAGAAAATAAAAAGAAATTCTCTCAACTTAATAAAGGGCATGGAAGGAAGGAAAGAAGGATGGGTATTACAGCTAACACCATAATGATGAAAGACTAAATGCTTTCCCCTAAGATCAGGAATAAAGTACACTTTTATGTAGTACTTTGCTAGAAGTTCAGGTCAGCACAAGGAAAGAAAAGACATCTAAAGTGGAAAGAAGGAATTAAAACTGTCTTTATTCACCCATGACATAATTGTCTACACAGAAAATCCAATGAATTTACCAAAAAAGTTATAGATTAATTATATGAATTTAGCAAGCTTTTAGGACACAGCATCAGTGTACAAAAATCTATGATGATCTTCACATATCTGCAACAAACAATAGGAAACTGAATTTTAGAGAAAAATACTATAAATAGTGGCCATATAAATATGATAAAAGATGAGCAAAATTTCAATACTGAAAGTTGCAAAACAATGCTGAGAGAAATTACAGCTCTGAACTAACAGACACCCTGAGTTCATGTGTTGGAAGATTCACTGTTGTTAAGAAGTCAGTTCTCCCCAAATTGGTCTAGAGGCTACACAACCCAATCAAAATCCCAGCAGAACCTTTTTGTAGAAACTGACAAAGTAAATCTAAAATTCACATAAAAATACAAGGGACCTAGAATAGCCCATATAATTTGGAAAAAGAAGAAAAAAAGTTAAAGACTAAAGCTGATTTCAAGACTTACCATAAATTTACCAAATTCAAGATAGTATGGCACTGGTGTAAAATAGAGAAGTAGATCAATGGAATAAAATAGAGAAATAAACCCACACCTACAAGGAAAGAGATGATATGCAAGGAGGAAAGGTAATTCAGTGAGGAAAGTATAATTTTTCAATAAATAGTGTGGCAATAACTGGATATCCTATGTAAAACAATGAACTTCAATTTATGCCTCACAATATCCAAAAAGTGAACCAGAAATGAATCATAGGCCTAAATGTAGAATCTAAAACTACCAGAAGAAAATATAGAATAAAATCTTTCTAAACTTGAGTCAGGCAGACTTCTTAGATGCAACAAAGACATGATACATAAAATATTTTTAACTTAATGCATGTGCCTATCAAAACGAAAACCTCCACTCTTTGAAAAATAATGTGAAAAGAATGAAAAAAAGAAAAAAATTACATACTGGGGGCAAATATTTGCAATTCATATATCTGATCAAGGACTTGAATCCAGAATAAAAGACTTATCAAACTCAGTGATAATTTTTTAATCTAATTTTTAAAGTGAGCAAAAGTTTTGAACAGACGTTTCACCAAAAAACAAAAAAAAAGATATATGGATAGCACATAAGCATATGTAAAGATGCTCAACACCATTAGTCTTTAGAGAAATGCAAATTAAAACCACAAGGCATCACTACGCATCTATTAGAGCTGTGACCATACCACCTGCTGGTGAGGATGCCAAGAAGCTGAGACTCACACATTGCTGGTAGGAGTGTAAAATGGTAAAATTACTGTGGAAAACAGTTTGACCATTTCTTAAAAAGTGAAACACCTGCTTACATGACCTGACCATTTCACACTCAGGTATTTAAGCAAGAGCAGTGAAAGTTTATGTCTCTTCAAAGATGTGTGATCTGAATGTCCACAGTAGCCTTACTTATAATAACCAAAATCTGGACACAACCCAATGTCCATCAACAAGTGAAGGAACAAACAAGCCGCTGTGTATGCATACAATAGAATACTATTTGCAATAAAAAGAAAGAAAGAACTGATAACCTGCATCAGGGATGAATCTCAAATAATCATGCTGAGTGAAAGAAGCCAGAACAAGAAAAGTCAAGAGAGAAAAAGAAAAGAAAAGAAGTGTCTTCCTAAAAAACAAGACAGGGGGAAAATACTAGGTATCATTCTAGATTATTCACTATAAATTCAAACAGTTCTACCACACATCCTTATTTTATATAAACATGCCAAATAAGCTGATCAGTTTTCTAATAACACCCTCCCATCCCTGAATAAGGGCTTCCCTTGTGGCTCAGCTGGTAAAGAATCTGCTTGCAATGTCAGAGACTCTGGTTTGATTCCTGGGTTGGGAAGACCCGCTGGAGAAGGGATAGACTACTCCAGTATTCTTGGGCTTCCCTTGTGGCTCAGCTGGTAAAGAATCTGCCTGCAATGCGGGACCTGGGTTCTATCTCTGGGTTGGGAAGATCCCCTGGAGAAGGGAACAGCATCCCACTCCAGCATTCTGGCTTGGAGAAATCCATAGACTACACAGTCCATGGGGTCACAAAGAGTCAGACAAGACTGAGCGACTTTCACTTTCAGCCCTGAATAAAAAATGGAAAAGCAGACATGATTCCTCACAGCTGTAAAGCACTCTAGGATCTATTTTTTTGCTGTTAAGTTACTAAGCCACACCCAGCTCTTTGCAACCCCATGGACTGCAGCACATCAGGCTCCTCGGTCCTGCACCATCTCCCAGAGCTTGCTGACGTTCAAGGCCATCAAGTCTAGAGTCTAACCCAGAGTTAACAGATAGTACTTATTACCTGACCGACACACCTGTACATTCTCCAGTTCAGTTCAGTTCAGTCCAGTCGCTCAGTCGTGTCCGACTCTTTGCGACCCCATGAATTGCAGCACGCCAGGCCTCCCTGTCCATCACCATCTCCTGGAGTTCACTCAGACTCACGTCCATCGTGTCCGTGATGCCATCCAGCCATCTCATCCTGGGTCGTCCCCTTCTCCTCCTGCCCCCAATCCCTCCCAGCATCAGAGTCTTTTCCAATGAATCAATTCTTCGCATCAGGTGTCCAAAGCCCATTCTCCAGACCCTGGAAATGTGCAGGTGATCATTTACCACTTATACTGCGACAGAAATTTGACTCAGATTTGGATCAACACATTAACTTTTCCTTTATATGCATTTTTGCTCCATTTCTAAGACTTCTAATTTCAAGAGTTTTGATTTTATCCACAAGGACAGCTGTGGTCATGTCAGCAAGTTCTGTACTCAATTTGTGAGCTGCATCAGAATTTTATGTGGAGTTTGTTTAACATGTAGTTACAAGGATCTTGTGCAGATGTACAGCAGTAGGTTGAATTTTAAGGTGCCCCCCATGATATCGATCTGATTTACTCCCATGATTATGTCATGCTACATGACAAAAGGGATTTTGCACCTGTAATTAAGGTTACTACTCAGTTAACTTGAATATGAAGAGATTATCCACGGGAGTTTAAGCTAATCCCAGAAGCCCTTTAAAAACAGAGTTTCTCCAGCTAGTTGCAGCAGGGAAGTCATGGAGATTTGGGTATGAGAGAGGTTCTCTGCCACTGAGATGAAGGGGGCCATGTGACAAGGACCTGTGAGCAGGCTTTAGGGACTGAGAACAGTCACTGGTCAACAGCTGGACATGGGGTCCTCAGTCCAACAGCCACGAAGGAGTCAATTCTACCAACAGCTGGAAGGAGTTTGGAAGCAGACTGTTTCCTTGAGCCTTCAGCTAACAGCCCAGTCTAGCTGACACCTTGATTTCAACCTTGTCAGATCCAAAGTTAAAAACCCAGTTGAACCTACCAAAATTACTTTTGACTACAGAATTGTGAAATAATAAAATGGTATTGTTTTATACTGCTAAGTCTGATAATTCTTTCCACGGCAATAGAAAATAAATACCCCTTCTGAATCACCTCTCTGGAAAGTGGTGCACAAAAATTATATTTAACAAGCTCCCAATTCTTTTTTATGCAGAGTAATGTTTAAGTCCAATTGAACTAGAAGAACATGATCACAGAAATGAAACAGATGTTTCTGAACTTGTCTTTCAAAGCTTGAGAGGCCAAACACATTTAAAATTTGAATACTGTTTTTAGTTAATTCCTTGATGATGACATTTCTCCTCCTCACCATGATGAACGAAACACTTAAGGTCATTTAATCCATCTTCCAGCCCCTGATCAAGGCTGCACTATATTCTGGTCAAAATCCATTATTTTTATTTTCAGAAGATCTTTAATAAATAGACTCACTCTCAAAAATATGATCCAGTGCACACATCACTTTCCTATCTGCACATTGAGGAACTCAAAATTCTCTTTAATGTCATTTAAGTCTATCTTGTTTTCCAGGATCTCGGAAAAGATAGTTAACAGCTGGTCATGTTCCTTTTATAAATATGTTATGTCCTTTATTTCCTATGTGGACTGTTGAGTAGTGATGTGCCCATTCTGAAGTCAACTGTGATTGGTCCAGATTGAGGCTATATACAATCTCCACTGATAATCATATAAAAGGTGGGCATGCAATCCAGTTCTGAGCAAAAAGACCTAGAACAAGGCCACTGGAATGATCGCTGGGAGGATTTTCCTCCTTGGTAAAAAGGGAAATGTGTGAAAACATTTACCATTTGTTTCCTACTAAAAATCACAAACAAAATTATACAGATGCCAAATCCGTGTGGCACTCATATCAGAACTCCTTTCCCCAATCTTTGCTGCACATCCTCCTCAGAAAGGTTGGACCACATTAATATAACAGAAATAATTCTGCATATAACACATCCAGAAACACAAGATAACTGAAACTGTGGAGTCATCTGATGTCATGATGATCTAGACAGGAAATATGAAGAGCACCTTAGTCCTTAATGACTGATGAGCTGCTAAACTGACCCTGGAATCTCAAAGTGCCCCATTAAATGAGATTTAAAACCTCCTTCCTATTGGAGCTATTTTTAGTTGGTGTTTTGATGCTTCCTTATAACCAGTGTATTCTAACTCACTTTCATATCACTTAACATCCCCAGAAAACTGATGGACATACTTAATGTACAGGAGTTATCTTTAGTCCCACTTTTTGACCTGTTCCTCAAACCTGAAATCCCCCAGATCCTCTAAGGATCAGCAAGGTGGCCTTCTGCCAGTTTAAGACATCAGACGTGGGTAGTCTAGAGGAAGTAGTGACTGCCACCTCTCTCATAAAATTTCCCCAGAACCAGCAGGCACCAGTGCTGGGTTCAGACTTAAATTCCCCAGAAACACTTTCTGAAGGTGACTTCAAAGTAGACCATTAAGGACACAGCAAGTTGGAGCAAACCTGAACTCCACCCAGGAGAGAACAAGTTGGATAGGATGAACCCCAACCCAGGGAGTAAAGGAAGTGCTTCAGTGCCTCTAGGCTAGGCGTGACCAAGACAGAGAACTGACTACCAAGCCCCTTGTTGACTGTTCCCTGCCCACCCAAGAAGATGTTCCCAGAGCTGTTTCACAGCAGGAAAACCAGATTTCCAAGGAGGAGAAAGGTTCCACGTTATTTATTTATTTATTTATTTTGGCAAACAAACTTCGGTGAACACAAGAGGAGAATACACAACATTAGCATGCAGTAAATACGAATTCTTTTATTCATGAATAAAATGTGATGAGAAAATTTTGTAACTAAAGTACTTGGTATTCTTTTCACAATTTACATTTTTCCTGGCCTCAGCCTCTCTTTACTCTGTGAAGCATTTAGAGAGATTTGCAGAGACTGGAGGGAAGGTGGACCTGAGAGGCATTAACATGACAGGCTCAACAGCAAACTGCAAATAGCCTATGACAACGGCATTTACTTTGGTGAACTTGCCACGATCAGGAGCCTTGTTCTCGACTCTGCCTGCTCAGAATCAGATTCTTTTGGCACACCACACCTACAAATGCTGAGCTGATGTGAAGAGCTCATAGTTTCACTGAGTTAGACAAGAAAATCTAATTTTCTCTTCAAGAAAATTAGAGATACCAAGGGAAAATTTCATGCAAAGATGGGCACAATAAAGGACGGAAATGGTATAGACCTAACAGAAGCAGAAGATATTAACAAGAGGTGGCAAGAATACACAGAAGAACTATACAAAAGAGATCTTCATGACCCAGATAATCCCGATGGTGTGATCACTCACCTAGAGCCAGACATCCTGGAATGTGAAGCCAAGTGGGCCTTAGGAAGCATCACTACAAACAAAACTAGTGGAGGTGATGGAATTCCAGTTGAGCTATTTCCAGTCTTAAAAGATGATGCTGTCAAAGTGTTGCACTTAATACGCCAGCAAATTTGGAAAACTCAGAGTGGCCACAGGACTGGAAAAGGTCAGCTTTCATTCCAATCCCAAAGAAAGGCAATGCCAAAGAATGTTCAAACTACTGCACAATTGCACTCATCTCACACACTAGCAAAGTAATACTCAAAATTCTGCAAGCCAGGCTTCAACAATACATGAACCCTGAACTTCCAGATGTTCAAGCTGGTTTTAGGAAAGACAGAAGAACCAGAGATCAAATTGCCAGCATCCGCTGGATCATGGAAAAAGCAAGAGAGTTCCAGAAAAACATCTATTTCTGCTTTATTGACTATCCCAAAGCCTTTGACTGTGTGGATCACAATAAACTGTGGAAAATTCCGAAAGAGATGGGAATACCAGACCACCTGACCTGCCTCTTGAGAAATCTATATGCAGGTCAGGAAGCAACAGTTAGAACTGGACATGGAACAACAGACTGGTTCCAAATAGGAAAAGGAGTATGTCAAGGCTGTATATTGTCACCCTGCTTATTTAACTTCTATGCAGAGTACATCATGAGAAATGCTGGACTGGAAGAAACACAAGCTGGAATCAAGATTGCCAGGAGAAATATCAATAACCTCAGATATGCAGATGACACCACCCTTAGGGCAGAAAGTGAAGAGGAACTAAAAAGCCTCTTGATGAAAGTAAAAGAGGAGAGTGAAAAAGTCGGCTTAAAGCTCAACATTCAGAAAACGAAGATCATGGCATCCAGTCCCATCACTCCATGGGAAATAGATGGGGAAACAGTGGAAACAGTGTCAGACTTTATTTTTTTGGGCTCCAAAATCACTGCAGATGGTGATTGCAGCTATGAAATTAAAAGACACTTACTCCTTAGAAGAAAAGTTATGACCAACTTAGACAGCATATTAAAAAAGCAGAGATATAACTTTGCCAACAAAGGTCCGTCTAGTCAAGGCTATGATTTTTCCACTAGTCATGTATGGATGTGAGAGTTGGACTATAAGGAAAACTGAGCACTGAAGAATTGATGCTTTTGGACTGTGGTGTTGGAGAAGACTCTTGAGAGTCCCTTGGACTGCAAGGAGATCCAACCAGTCCCATCCTAAAGGAAATCAGTCCTGAATATTCATTAGAAGGACTGATGTTGAAGCTGAAACTCCAATACTTTGGCCACCTGATGTGAAGAGCTGACTCCTTGGAAAAAACCCTGATGCTGGGAAAGATTGAAGGCGGGAGGAGGAGGGGATGATAGAGGATGAGACGGTTGGATGGCATCACTGACTCAATGGACATGAGTTTGAGAAAGCTCTGGAAGTTGGTGATGGACAGGGAAGCCTGGCGTGCTGCAGTCCATGAGGTCCAAAGAGTCGGACATGACTGAGCGACTGAACTGATGTGAAGAGCACAACTGACACATGGATATCAATATCCACCCAGATACAATCAATACATTTCCTATTACAGGCACATCTACGAAAGACCAAATAATAAATCAAATGTGGTTGCACAGGCATGAAACCCGAACAAAGATAATTCACTGATGACTCAGAATTTTACAGGAACAGACATCCATCACGTGGATGAGAAAGTCACAAGAGTGGAAGTTTCCATGCCAGCCTTCTTGAGCAGTTCTTGGGCAGCTCCTCCAAAATTTCTTCTCAGATTCTCCCCTATACCCTATGTAGGTTTCTGTCTGATCAACCATCTCCCATATGACTGGCAAACTATTAACCTTTAAATATATTACTTCTTCAGTTAGTTTATAGTTAAGACTCATGAAATCTAGAAGAACCATTCTGATATTTCTCTCTCTCTGCTCTGTGTTGATTTTAACCTTTCCCTTGGGAGCCAAGCCTGTATCCAAGTTGTCTACATAATACTTGGTTACCCCCTGGGCACCTCCTAAATATCACTCGGAAAAAAAGAAAACCAAAACACTACATGTACCAGTGGCAGAGGAGAAGTGGACGACAGAGGATGAGATGGCTGGATAACATCCCTGATTCAACGGACATGAGTTTGAGCAAACTCTGGCAGATAGGAAAGGACAGGGAAGCCTGGCATGCTGCAATCCGTGGGGTTACGAAGAGTCAGACACAACTGAGTGACTAACCAGTAACAGCCAAATGGATGCAGTACTCACAGTGGGATTCCTCTGTTTAAGCCATGCTCCAGCATCAGCCTCGGAGAAGCTGGACCACATATGCAGATGAACAGAAGGAAACAACTCAAACCCAATCTTTTCAACAGAACATGCAACAAGGAACTCTGGAACCACCCACGGCCACTATTCCCCTGACCTTACCCCTATGTGCTTTCAGTTAGTCCTGAAAATATTCCCACGCCCATCCAGCTACGGTAGTCATGTCATCCCTCCTGACTCCACCCGCCCTCCCTGCCGACACCAGCGCACACAGGTGAGTACACTGCAGATGCGCATGCTCAAAGTCTTGCTCAGTATAACCTCAACTCCCTTGTCTTCTCTGGGAGAGAAATTCGTACAATCCTATTTGATTTCAGTTTACATGCAGCAGTGACGAGACTTTCCATCTTTGGGCACATCACGAAAGTTCTTTGGCCATACTGACACATGCACCTGGATACCTAAATGTACCTCCCTTCCCCTCAAACAATAGGCTTTCTCAACAAAGGAGAAAAAAATGTGTCTCAGTTTCACTGTTACCCTTACCTAAAATGTGATCTCCTGAAAAGAATGTTAAAAAAGCCATTGAGCCCTCCAGTGGCAAAATTATGAAAATGTTATGATGTTCCCTGAAGGACTCTCCTAAAGACTGGTGGAAACAGAACAAAGTGAAGTCAGTTCCTAGGCTTGAGGTTTTCAAGTTCCTGGACTTTCTGTAAGCACAGTGAGCCCAGTGGACAACAGTAACCATCGTCGAAGCATTTCATTTGCAGGAAAAATCTCTTCTAGGTCATGTGCATAATAGAAAAACCCTCACAAATGTATTTACTGTGCCCTAAGACATTTATTTTCACAGCTGTAGGTTTCAATAAAGAGCTTAGTTAAAGCTGTTGTCCCAAACATGTCTGATGAGTTTATGTCTGGATTTGAATTATAAGACGGGAAAATCAATCATAAAATACCAATGGTAGTCACTCTTAGAGGTCTGTAGTCAAAACCAAATGTTTATATTCAGGAAAACTATCTGGCTTGGGCTAAAGATCTTCAGTTAATTTCCTAATAATAATTATTATCTCTTGCCATTGGCACTTCCCTGCATTGAGGGACATAGATGACTGGTTATATGTTGTCTTTTGATGATTTTTGGTGGTTGGTCAAGACAGATGACCTCTTCTCCTGTGAGGCTCCTAACATTTGATTGTACCACCTGAACTCCCTCTTCATTGTAGTCATTAAGCCAGGAACCCAAAGAATTGAATATTTTGATCACAGGCTTAGAGTCTTATCTCCATCTGATTATTTCATCCATTCAATTACACACTAATTCACAACCCATCCAGTAAATATTTATTGGGTGCTGTAAGTTTCTACCCTCCTGAAGTATAGACTCTTCATGGAGTGAAGACTCCAAGAGTGTAGACTCATTTAATCAAATATTTACAAACAAGTTACAAGAAGGAAAATCACCAAAAGCCTTGAGAAGACATATCACTGAGAACCCACCATAGTCTGACAAACAGGAAAGACCTTTTTTTGAGAAACTGGCATTGGAAAGAGATATAAAAGACAGGAGGAGTTAATTAGACAAAGCTGAGTAACAAGGAGAAGGGCATTTCATGAAAGATGAGCACGTGCAAAGGCCCTGAGGTACAAATGCCATGAGTCCAGGGTTCAGTGCAAGACAATGCTGGTGAGTCCCTGGATTGCTGCATCGGCCTCCTCATCTCTCTGTTTACACCCAGCAGACATAATGATTCCTTTAAAAGCTAGGTCAGATCCTGTCACTGCTTCACTCCAAGCCCTCGAATGCTTCACATTTTCATACCGTGGAAAAACCAGAAGTGCTCACAAAGAACTACAAGACCCTCCATGACTTAGCCCTGTGCTGTCTCTGTGCCCGCTCCACCACCCACTCTCCTCCCACACTGACCCTCCAGCCACCCCAGCTCCTCCATGTTCCCAGCACACCCAGAAAGAAAGGTTAGTCATTCAGTCATGTCCGAATCTTTGCGACCACATGGACAGTAGCCTACCAGGCTCCTCCGTCCACGGGATTTTCCAGGCAAGAATACTGGAGTGGGTTGCCATTTCCTTCTCCAGATGATCTTCCCAACCCCCGGGGATCGAACCCGGGTCTCCCACATTGCAGGCAGATGCTTTACATTTTAGCCACCAGGGAAGTCCACATGCACCCATGTCAGGGCCTTTGCTACAGCCATTCCCTCTGGCCTGCCCTACTCTTCCCCTGGATATCTGCATGGCTGAAGCCCTCACACCCTTCATGTCGTTGTTCCAATCTCATTTCTTCAATGAAGCCCAGCCTGTCCACCCAATTTAAAAATGAAAACCCTTTCCCTAAACTCCAGCACTCTGCATGCCCCTGTTGTCGTTGAATCACCAAGTCCTGTCTGACTCTTCTGCAACCCCATGAGCTATGCAGCCCACCAGGCTCCTCTGTCCCTGGAATTCTCCCTGCAAGAACGCTGGAGTATGTTACCATTTCCTCCTCTGGGGGATCTTCTTGACCCAGTGATCGAACCACATCTCTTGCATTGGCAGGGGGAATCTTTACCATCTGAGCCACCAGGGAAGCCCCTGGCATGCCCTCCACACACTCGGCTTTTCTTTTCATTGTGGCACTCGTCAGCTCCTAACTTCTGCTGCTCACCTTGTATGATCCCATCTACTCCTTTCATTTCATCCACCACTCACTTGTGGGTAGCTCTCAAAACCACAGCTCCCTCAGAGTATACCTGATCACCTCAGAAAGACTTAGACACAGGTACCCAAATCCCTGCTAGCTCAGCCTCTTTAATAGCTCATTGGCATCAAAGCCCAAAGTCAGCCTTCCTGCACCACAGGCTTCTCCACCCACTGCATTCATGTCTCTAACCACACCAGAGGTCACATGGTTCCTCCACTACGAAGCTTTGGCAGCTCCTTAGAAGCCCCTCTGGCATCTCAGATCCAATGAGCATCAAATTTACTGACTCTCCCTCTTAAACATTCTTACCTGCACCAGTGCCTAAATCTGGTTCCCCTTATCTTGTCCCTTCACTATCCCAGAAGCATCTGAAATTCTACCAAGTCCAACATCTACATTACTGCCACTCAAATCACCACAGAATGATACAGTTTTCAGCTAGCTCAGTTCAGTTCAGTTGCTCAGTCATGTCCAACTCCTTGCAACCCCATGGACTACAGCATGCCAGGCCTCCCTGTCCATCACCAACTCCCAGAGTTTATTCAAATTTATGTCCACTGAGTCAGTGATGCCATCCAGCCATCTCATCCTCTATTGTCCCTTTCTCCTTCTATCTTCAATCTTTCCCAGCATCAAGGTTTTTTCCAGTGAATCAGTTCTTCGCATCAGGTGGCCAGAGTATTGGACTTTCAGCTTCAGCATCAGTCCTTCCAATGAATATTCAGGACTGCTTTCCTTTAGGATGGACTGGTTCAGCTAGTTGCTCCTTTCCTTAAAAATTTTCAGAAGAAAAAGCTTGAACTGTTAAAGCCTCCATGACCTAGCTTCTCCCCAGTCTCACCAACCTCAACCCCTATAATTAAAAGTCAACATTCAGACCTGAGCCTTAAGGGAGTTAGTCTTAAACGTCACACCTTGCGTACACAAGAGACGCTGCATAGAGCAGATATGATGCTACTCTGTGTCCACACACAAGTTCAGCAATGACAGAACAAGCGTTAAGGTGGGCTCTCCAAAGGCCCAGAGCTGATAGCAGGTTCGGGCTGAGTATCAAGATCAAGGCTGAATTTCAACACATCCCTACACTCGAGACTATAATTTTCAGTCTATATCTCTATCTCTGCTACCACACTATGGATCGTTTGAGGGTGGATGCTCTAGAGTAGCTACCTAGGATAGTATTTGACAAATAGTGAATATTCAAAAAAAAGTGTTTTAATATTCAATAAACTGGCCTATCAAATCAGTGCAGGCTCAGTTTTGGGAGATATCTGTTTGCTGCTTGTACCTGGGAAGACTCAAATTCAGTCATGCATCCTGAATTCTTAGCAGAACACCATTTTACACTTAATCAAAACAATCCTCTACCTTTAGAATCTCTCATCATTGTTTTATTATCCACATTTGTTTTCATACTTATACCTTATATTCTAACCAGTTAAATCCTAGTATTTCCTTCTTTGTTGTGTACACACACACACACACACACACACACACACACACATGCTCTTTTCTTCCGTTAAGGAGCACATGTTAGAAAACCAATAGGATGTTTCATTCTATAAATTTTATTTATTGTATTTTATTTGAAACCAACCAGATCCTTCAGATTTTTTTTCCTTTTTTGGGGCATTTTGTTATTTACAGATTCTTGATCAGGATTCACAAAACCAAGGAGGTGCTATAATATTACACATTTTCTAATTGTCAAATGATACAAATGTTAACAGTTTGAAAAATCAAAATGGTTATATTTCCCATGAACTGCAAAATGTAAAATACAGTCTCACAGTCGTACCTTAGGAAAGAATTTTAAATTTTACTGTAACATCTTTGAGCTGTAATTAACCATTTTTTATGAAACTTTATATAAGGTGCTGCTCTGGGCATTGCCATCAATTAGGAAAAATGAACTAGCCAGAGATCTATGACATATTATCCTCCTTCCTGTTTAATAAATCCTCTCCATATGAGAGCTGTGCTGAAAACACAAACATCAGACTCTCTTTGCGCTGGTAAAGATCTTTCTCAGCTCTCAGCATGACACACGTCCAGGACAAGGTGGTATTTACAATGCAGTTTCTCACGGTCTCCAAAATAAAGACAGCACCATCACGTTTAGAACATTATTGACAAAAGCCTGCGGAGGAAGGTAACTATAGAACCCACTTCCTCATTCCTTTATCACACAGCAGTCTAAGAACACCTAGATTTGGAGACATCTGTGAATTCACAACAGTCAGCAGTCTTAAAAAGAGGCCTGGTGACCTGACCCACCAGGCCTACGCTACATCTGGCCATCTCCCTGCTCCAGCTTGCACAGACACAAGCCAGGGTTTTAGGGAGAAACAAAAGCATCTCAGAGGACACTCCAGTCTTGCGTTAGGCTGTTATCAGTCTCATAACATTCATGCCACTTTAGTAGGCCCAGGTTCTCCCTCAGAACACAGAGCCTTGGCAACTGCTGAAGTTATTTTCCCCCAGTTTAAATTCCTAAGAAGATTTAAATCTTTCAGATTTTAGCAGCTGTAAAACTCCACATACACTGGCATGACAGTCTATTTCTACCTGGCAGCAACAGTCATCAAACACCTACATGCTACTGTATAGAAATGAGTCATTTCCTCCCCTGGGGGAGATTTAAAGCTCAACTCTACAAGGCAGAATAGTTTGAAGAGCTAGAAAGTTACATGCTTACCAAAAAAGGAAACGCTGAGCCATAGTCTCTCACTGACTGAAAATAGGCAGAGAAAATAAAAATACAAATGGAGCGTAGGGTTTAATGAACATCAACACCTTTATGAATCAAAACGCCTATGCAAAAAGGCTTAGTGAGGAAAAAGTCCTCAAAAAAATGCCTATAACAGTGCATTAAATTTAGCAGCCCTTATCATTGAGAATTCAACTCAGTGGCAATTTTCAATTAAGAAATGAATAGATTCATCTCTAACCAACAAAACCTAGATTTATTTTCTAATTTATTACCTCATGCTTTATTTTCTCTCCCTTTTGTGTTTTCCACTTACTTCTGGTGAGGCATTAATGAATAAAAGGAAAAGCAAACGAGAGACGTACAGTGCAGACTCAGTCACTTAGAGATTTCACTGGGATTCTGAACATTTTCTAATGGCTGGCATCTTTTAAAAGTCTGCTTGTTTTTTTTAAACACAGAATTCTTAAATTATTGAACTATGAGAAGCAGTAAGAGAGTATTCTACTGAGGCAGTGATAAATTTTCCAATTCTGGCCTTACATGTAATAGTGCCAAACTGGAAATAACAGAAGTGTCCACTAACAGATATATGGATGAACAAATTGAAGCATAACTCTACAATGGAACACTATTTGGTATTTAAAAAGTAGTAAAACATTAATACCTGAAACATGAATAAATCTCAAAATAATTACACTGAGTGAAAAAATACAGCTCCCCAGAAAAAATACATCCTATCTGATCTCATATATGAAACTGCTGAAAATGCAAACAGTTTCATAATTCAGACCAGTGGTAGCCTAGTGAAGGGGAGGTAGGAAAGGAAAGGAGTTAAAAAGCGGCACGGGAAACATTCTGGATCCAAAAGACATTTTTTATTTGTTATCATGAAGATTTTTACATATTTAAAACTCAAACTATACACTTTTGACAAGTGAAATTTATGACAACGCTACAATAAAGCTGTTTTTAACAAAAACTATCTGCTCATAACATGTCACTCCCCCAAAGAAGTCACTGGAGTTCCTGTCAAAATTAGAATTTCTAGGGGTTTTGGTTCAAGATGGCAAGAGGACCCTGGACTGACCTTCCACAACACACTGAATCTATAGCTGTGTATCGAACAACTTTCTCAGGATAAAAATAATTAAAAACTAGCTGAGCAAGTACCATACATTGGATGAAGGAGAGAAGGCCCATGTCAAAGTGGGTAGGAGAGAAGGGGACACAATGTGGCCGTAAAATATGAGAACGAGGGAAATACAGTCTTAGACCTCTTGATGCTGTAGCAACGAGGGAATGTGAAAGTAATTAATAAAGAAAAGTCACAAAATCCCCAATCGTAAGAAAAGATGTGAGTGGCTTAAAACAGAAAAAGAAAGGAACAACTGTAAAAGAGGAAAAATATAAGAGGCTAACATTTTCAAACCAGAACAACAGATGGCACACATCTCTGGTCCTGGTAAGATGGGAAACAAGAAGTGTTTTTTGTTCGTTTGTTTTTACTTTTGTGTGCTTCTCCACATATACGTCTTATTTTACACACTTGCACATATAAAGGTTACAAACTTCAGAAGTGTGGCTTACAATCACCAGGGAGGTGGGTTGTGAAGGGAGAAGTTGTAGAAACAGCACAGGACCTCTCACGCTACTTACAGTGGAAAAGGGAAGCGCAAAAGTAGGAGGTCCCGGAAGGAAAACGCAACTGAAGTGCAGAGAATGTTGGGTGGTGGTTGTTCAGCCACCAAGTCGTGTCCAAGTCTTTTGCAGCCCCACGGACTATAGCCTGCCAGGTTGCTCTGTCCACGGGATTTCCCAGGCAAGAATACAGGAGTGGGTTGCCATTTTCTTCCCTAGGGCATCTTCCTGACCCAGGGATCAAACTCACATCTCTTGCTTGGCAGGTGGATTGTTTACCACTAAGCCACCTGGAAAGTCCCAGAGAATACAGGGAGAAGCCCGAAAATCGGGCCTCCTCTCTGCTGAAAATTCCTACCTTTTTTTTTTTAAAAAAAATTTTGTTTGTAAAATATTTCTTATCATACATATACTCTACTAAAATTTTTATCTGTCTATTGTATCAGAATATTATCAAGAGATAGGATAACTGTTTGCCTGGTATAATTTGAAGAGCTCCCTCTAACCACAAGAATTTAATAACTCCATTCAAAAAATAAAAAGGGACAATGTATGGCATGCTCTAGTTTAAATTTAATTGAAATTTAACCAAGATACAATTGAACAATGTACTGTAAACATAGATGGTATATTAAGTATCCCTCTTATATTAACCTTCCACAGTGATTCTTTGTCTTTGCTCTTTCTCAATGAAAAATGCTTGAGAAAAGTTACTAAAGAAATGACCTGGAATCCAGAATTACTAAAATTGCAAAACATAATACTGGCTTGATATGTTAAACCTCAAGGAAATGTAGAAATTATTAAAGGAAATTTATGCCAACCAAAAAAAAAAAGACCAAATTGACATATATCCTTTTATAATTATAAGACACATCATTAGAATAAAGGTTTATGGGGTGGGAGGTGGGAGGGGATTCATGTCTGGGAATGCATGTACACTCGTGGTAAATTCATGTCAATGTTTGGCAAAACCAATACAGTATTGTAAAGTAAACTAAAGTTAAAATAAAAATTTAAAAAAAAAGAATAAAGGTTTAACTAATATGAAAAGAAATATCTAAGTCCAAACTAAAGTACAAAGACAAGATAAATACAAATATAAAGGTTCTGGAAAGAAAACATCTCATTTCATTGCATATGAAGCACTATGCTGGAGACACAGGGAATTGTAAATTTGCTATTTGAAAGTATAATCCAGCATCTTAATAGCAGTCAGCCTATTGTTCAGTCTGTAATTTTCATGGTTGATAAATATAGTCTAAGCCACAAAATACTTATTATTATATTAACTTTTTCTTGAACCAGCAATAAATTCCTAGTTTTTATTAACTCAAGTCAGACAATTTTACTACTCTTGCTACACAACCAGTCAATAAAAATGTCAATAACTTAGTCTTCTAAAACATAGACTACTGAAGCATTTCATTTATAATAAACCAGCAGAGCTTCAAATCTCTCTCTTCCCTGTTGAATTTCTAAAAAAATCAGTCTTATATTCAAGATCCTAAATTTCCCACGCATCATATTTCTCTATGATCATCTGTAAAGCCAGCCAGAAATGATACTACTGACAGTGATAATTGTAGCAGCAAACATGCATTGAGGGCTTACTTTGTGCCAAGCTCTGTCCTAAGGGCTTTATATGATTTTAACCCTCAAAGCAACTCTATGAGATAATTAGTATAATTATCCAATTTCTAGATGAGAAATGAAGATGAAGAGATGAAGAACAGGGTGATTAAATTACTTGTCTAAGGTCACACAGCTAGTAAGTGAGGGAGCCAGAATTTAAAGCCATAAAGACAGGTTTCAGATGATGCAAATCACAAGTTTAAATGTTAATGAAGTATTTTGTCCTTTCTAATCATCTATAAATGACACCTTTCAGTATTCTCAAATAACTTAACACTGACTCTCCTATATAAATTGCGTCGAGTCTTATGGGGCCATAATGAAATGTAAACATGAATACTATATCAAGATGCTTAAAATAAAATGAGAAAAGACAAAGAAATACTAAAATACTTAGAGTTTTAGACAGTAAAAAATACATTTCAAAAATTACTGCATATATTAATTTCCAAGTTAATTATCAAAAATATGCCCTAGAAATTTAGAGGCAGGAGAGAGAATTTCAAGATATTGGCTCTAGTTCTGACACCTCACTCACCAGCCCTGTGAGTTAATCAAGTCTGTTAGTTTCTGAGAGAACTGTTATAATAATTTGTATAACACTTTCAAATCATATTGATATGAACTTTTTTCAAATCATGGATTACAATCTATTAGTGAGTCATGAAATCAATGAAAGGGATCAAAATCATCAACTTCATAAAAAATGAAATGTAATGAAAAATATCAGAAGTTGTCTTAGTAAGTTTCTTGGGTTTTAAACCATATGTGTGTATTTGGGTGTGTATAGGTAATTTTACAGATGTAAAATATATTTCTTAACATGGACATGGTCATGAAAGTTTGAAAGCCACAGTTATATTCTAAACTGATAGGGATTTCAGGAGATTGTAGACATTAGAAGTTCTTATTCCTATAAAGATCTTAAAGGCCAAGAAATAGCTTTCTCTACACTGTGAACTCCAGGAATGGTTACCTTGTCTTCCTAAATAATATCTGTACTCTCAGCACTTACACAGTCCTGACAACAAAGCTGGTTTTCAATACATGATGGAGAGTTCTATGGATAAATGGAAACAGCCAGAGAAATTTTAGGAACTTAAAATTTACCTAAACTTTAAAGAATTGATAGTACTTGGATATTTTTTCAAAAGAATATGGGCATCCTTAGAATTCATTCTTTCACTTCTTGACCATGTTCTAGGGATGGAGGGACCCAGAACAAAGAGCTTTCTATTCAGAGGAGGGAAAGAATAAATTGAATGACACTGCTAAGCCATGATGGTCCTCCCAGTTTAGTGATTCCACCTCCAGCCACGTGAATAACAGGAAGATGATAGGTACTGAAGTTTGAATCTAGAAAAATGCACCAAGGACACTGAGAAGAGCTGAAGTTAACCCTTTTCTTAGAAAAGATGAAATCAGAGTTATGATTCATGCTTCCTATTCTAAACAGGAGTAGAGACAATAAGGGGCTTCCCTGGTGGCTCAGGTGGTAGGTTAGACATTTCCTAAAAAGCAGAAGGTTAGAGAACCAGAAATTTAAAACTGAGGTTAATTCCCTTAGCATCTTACTGCAACCTACCTTTAAGGACTGGGTGCTGGAACTACTTAACAATTCTTCCAGAGAAATAAGTGAATCACTGCCTTCCCTAAGTAGCCTGTGCAACCCAGTACTGAAGCAGGAAAAAGTTCAGGCATAAACCAGTACAAGGGAAGGTGGTTTATCTGTGACTCAAGGCACTGATGCCTAATCAGAAGCACTGGGTGTTAAGGTGGGATCAAGATAATAGAGTAGGAAGACCCTGCACTCATCTCTTCCCACAACAAAACCAAAGCTACAACTACATACAGAACAACTCTCTATGAAAACAAACTGAAGACTAGAAGAACAGCTCTTCTACAATTAAGGATATAAAGCAAAAAAAAAAAAAAAATCAAGACATGCAGGAGGAAAAAAGAAGGAATCTAGTCATGACCCACACTCCCAGTGGGTGATCCAAAAGAAGAAAGGGATATCACAAACTCAGAGGTCCTCCCTAAGAGGTATGGGCCCCACACTGGGCGCCTCTCCACTCACCCCCTGCAAGGCAGCAGCTTCTGGCGGGAGAAGCGCTAACTCCAGCAACCTGCCAAGGTGGCAGCTTTTGACTCACCTGGGGAGAAGCCCTCAGCCATGCTTGCTTCTGTTCCAGTCCTCCCTCCAAAGTCACTGGGTACACACAGTCTACATAGGGACATTCCTACATATGGATACAACGTTAGACCAGGAGAGGTAACTGTTCTGTCTAATTCATAGAGACAAACACAGGAAGTTAAGCAAGATTAGAAGACAGGAACATGTCCTAAATGAAAGAATAAGATGAAGCCCCAGAAAAAGAAAAACAACAAAAAAGAAAACAAAACAAACCTAATTTAACGGGGATGAGTATTTTACCTGAAAAGGAGTTCAAAGCAACAGTCACAAAAATACTAACTCAGACAAAGAGAAACACAGTGAGAACTTCAACAAAAAAAAAAAACCAGAAAACATAAAAATAATTAATCAGAGATAAAGAAACAATGCACGCGTGCTCAGTCGTGTCCGACTCTTCGTAACCCCATGGAACTGTAGCCCGCCAGACTCCTCTGTCCATGGAAGTTTCCAGGCAAAGAATGTTAGAGTGGGTTGCCATTTCCCACTGCAGGGGATCTTCCCAACACAGGGATTGAAACTGTGTCTTCTGCATTGGCAGGAAGATTCTTTATCACTGCACCACCTAGGATAATAACTGAAATGAAAAATACACTAGAGGGAATCAATAGCTGATCTGGCAATACAAAAGTCTGTATAAGCAACCAGGAAGACAGAACAGTGAAAATGACCCAATCAGAACTGCAAAAAGAAAAAAGAATTTTTTAAAAAATAAGGATATTTTAAGGGACTGTTAGAACAACATCAGCATACTAAGACTCGTGTTATAGTGGTCCCAGAAAGAGAAGATAAATAGAAAATGATAGAAAAGATATTTGATAAAATAATAGATGAAAACTTCCCTAATTCAAGAAAGAAATATTCAGGTCCAGGGAACATAGAGTCCCAAACAACAGAACCCACAGGGATTCAAACAAGACATACCATAATTAAAATGGCAAAAGTTAGAGAGAATTCTAAAGGCAACAAAAGAAAAAACAAAGACATACAATGGAACCCCCACAAGGCTATAAACTGAATTTTCAGCAGAAACAATGCAGACCAGTAGGCAGTGGCTTCAAATACTTAAAATGCTGAAAGAGAAAATCTACAGCTAAAGATACTCTACCTGGCAAGGTTATCATTCAGAACTGAAGGAGATGTAGCTTCACTGTAAGCACAAACTAAAAGAGTTTATTACCATTAAACCAGCCTTACAAGAAATGTTAAAGGATTGTCTTCAAGAGAAAATAAAAGATCATAAAAAGAAGAAAATATATAGAGGAAAAAAATCTCACTGGTAAAGGCAAATATACATTTAAACCCACTTAATTTTTAAGATCAACCACTTAAAAAGCTAGCAAAAAGATTAAAGGACAAAAGTTGTAAAACCAACAAAAGCTACAATATGTAGTTAAGAGATGCACAAAAGATATAAAACACAATATACAACAATAAAATGTAGGTAGGAATTTTAAAATGTACAGCTGTTAGACTGTGTTTGAATTTAACTAATAGTTAAAAAGAAACATATATAGATATAGATATATAAAGAGGGAGATACATATAGATGAATCTATCTCACAGTAACCACAAACCAAAAACCTACAATAGAAATACAAAAAAAAAAAAACAAAACAAAAAACAAAGAAAAAGAAACCCAAATATAACACTACAGGAAATCATCAAACCACAAAGGAAGGGATAAAAGAAGAAAAGAGAACTACAAAACCAACCAGGAAACAAGTAACAAAATGGCATTAAGTACATACCTTTCAATAATCACGTTAAATGTAAATGGACAGAAAGCCTTAATGAGAATACTGGCTGAAGGGACAAAATAACAAAGACCCATTTATAGGCTGCCTACAAGAGACTCACTTTAGCTATAAACTCATAAAAACTGAAAGTGAAGGGATGGAAAAAAGATTCCATGCAAATAACAAAAAGGTAGGATAGAAATACTTAAATAAGACAAATATACTTCAAGGCAAAAACTATAGCAAAGACAAAGCAGAGCATAAAAATAAAGGGGTCAATCCAACAAGAGGCTGTCACATTTGTAAACGATATGCATCTAACAAAGGAGCTTCTAAACATACAAAAGCAAATATTAACAGACATAAAGGGAGAAGTTGACAGTAATTCAATAACAGTAGGGGACTTTAATACCCCACTTACAACCACGGATAGATCATCCAGACAGAAACACAGTAAGGAAACGCTGGACTTAAATAACACATTACACTGCATGGGCTTAAGATAGCTATAAAACATTTCATGAAAAACAGTAGACTACACATCTTTTTCAAGTGCATATGGAACATTCACCAGGATAGATCACACGTTAGAGCAAAAAACAAGTCTCAATACATTTAAGAATGCTGAAATCATACTAACATGCTCGTAACAGTGTGAAATTAGAACCCAATTATGGAAAGAAAACTGGAAAAGACAAATACATGGGGACTAAAAAACACTACTAAAAAACAATGGATCATTAAATAAATAAAAGAGGAAGTAAAAAATACCTTGAATGAAATGAAAACAGAAACATAATTTTCCAAAATTTATGGGATGAAGCAGCAGCAGTTCTAAGGGGGAATTTTATACAAATACAGGCCTATCTCAAGAAACAAGAAAAATCTCAAATGAACAACCTAACTTTATACAGAAAGGAACTGGAAAGAGAACAAAGCCCAAGTTAACAGAAGGAAGGAATAATAAAGATAAGAGCAGAAATAAATGAAATAGAAGGGAAAAAAGACAGATGAAACTAAGGTCTGCTTTTCTGAAAAAAATAAAAGAAAAATGGCAAGCCTTCAGGCAGACTCATCAAGAAAAATGGAGAAAGGGACCAAATAAAGAAAATTAGAAGTGAAAGAGAAGTTACAACTGATATCACAGAAACACAATCATAAGAGTATCATGAACAATTGCATGTTAACAAATTGGACAACTTACAAGAAGTAAAGTCTTATAAACATACAATCTTCTAAGACTGAATCACAAAGATACAGAAAATCTGAATAAACCCATTACTAGAAATGAAATTGAATCATTAATCAAAACTCTCAAGAAAAAAAGAGTCCAGGACCAGATGGTATCTAGTTATCTTTAATGACACCAGATGGTATCACAGGGGAATTCTACCAAACATTTTAAAATTTTTATTGGAGTCTACTAAACATTTAAAGAAGAGTTAATACCAAAACTTCTCAAGTGAGTCCAAAAAAATGAGGAGGAGGATGTACTTCTAAACTCATTCTGTGAAGTTGCCATTACTCTGATTCCAAACCAGGCGAAAACCTCACAATAAAAGAAATTTACAGGCCAATCTCTCCAATGAACATAGATGCAAAAGTCCTCAACAACATATTGCCAAAATAAATTCAACAATGTATTAAAAGGATCATACATCAAGATCATATGAGATTTATTCCAGGGAGGCAAGGATAATTAAACATCCACAAATAAATTGATGTGATACACCACATTAACAAAATGAAGGATAAAATTACATGATCATATCAATATATGTTAAAAAAGCTTTTGACAAAATCTGACATTCATTCATAATAAAAATTCTTAACAAAATGGGTATGGGGGAGCAAACCTCAATATAATAAGAGCCATTTATGAGACACCCAGAACTAACACTGTACTCAATAGTGAAAAGCTGAAAGCTTTTGCTCTAAGATCAGCAACAACACGATAAGGCCCACTCTCTTTTATTCAACCCAGTACTGAAAGTCCTTGCTATAGTAATCAGACAAGAGAGATAAAAGGCATCCATATTTGGAAGGGAATAAGTAAAACTGTCACTGTTTGCAAGTGACATGATATTACATAGAGAAAACCTTAAATACCCCAACACAAAACTATTAGAACTCATAAATCTTTATCATAAATCTTTATCATTCTTTATCATAAAGAATGAAATACCTAGGAATAAATTTGACTAAAAAGGTGAAAGACCTGTATTCTAAAAAATGTAAGATCCTGATGAAAAACATTAAAGATAACACAAATAATGGAAAGATATTCTGTGTACACAGATTGGAAGAATTACTACTAAAATGTCCATACTACCCAAACCAATTAAAGATTCAATGTAACCCCTGTCAAAACTCTAAAGACATTTTCCACTGAACTAGAATAATCCTAAACCTGTACGGAAACACAAAAGACATCAAGTTGTCAAAGTAATCTTGAGAAAAAAGAACAAAACTGGAAACACCATGCTCCCTGACAACACACTATACTACAAAGCAACAGTAATTAAAACACTATGATATTGGCACCAAAAAAAAAAAAGAAAAAATAGACACAAAGATCAATGAAACAGAATAGGGAGCCCAGAAATAAACCCATGCATGTATTAATTAATCTATGACAAAGGAGGTAAGAATGTGTATTGGGGAATAACAATTTCTTTAATTATAAATGATGTTGGGAAAACTGGATAACTACAGGTAAAAGAATGACAATCTTTTTTTCTAACCATAGTTTAAAAACTCAAAATGGATTAAAGATTTAAATATAAGACCTGAAACCATAAAACTTGTAGGAAAAAATGAGAAATACACTCTTTGAAATCAGTCTTAGCAATTTTTTTTAAGATTTGTCTTCTCAGGCAAAGTCAACAGAAGCAAAAATAAAAAATGGGTCCACATCAAACCAACACGGTTTTTCACAGCAAAGGGAGCCATCAACAAAACAAAAAGGCAACCTACTGAATGGGAGAAGACATTTGCAAACAATACATCTGATAAAGGGTTACTATCCAAACTATATAAAGAATTTGTTCAACTAAATACCCAAAAAACAATCTGATTTAAAAATGGGCAGAAGAACTGAAGGCACTTTTCTAAAGGAAGCATGCAGATAGCCAACAGTTTACACAAAAAGATACTCAACATTACTAACCATCAGGGAAATACAAATCAAAATCACAATGAGATATTATCTCACATCTGTCAGAATGACTATCACCAAAAAGACAAGAAATGACAAGCTTTGGTGGTGATGTGGACAAAAGGAAACTCTCATACAATCCAGCAATTCCATTCTTGGGTATTTATCGAAAGAAAATGAAACACTAATTCAAAAGTTATATGTACCCAAATGTTTATTTCAGCATTATTTACAATAGCCAAGGAAAGGAAGCAACCCAAGTATCCATCAGCAGATGACAAGGTAAAGGTGTTGTGTGTGTTCATATACACACGGCGGAATATTACTCGGTCATAAAAAAGAATGCAGTCTTGCCATTTTTGACAACATGGATGGACTTGGAGGGTATTATGCTAGTGAAAAAAAGGCAGAGAAGACAAATGCTGTGTTTTCACTTATATGTAGAATCTATAAAACAAAACCAAATATAACAAAACCAAAATAGACTCACAGATTTGCAGAACAAGTTTGTGGTTACCAGAGGGGAGGAGATGGGGAATGTGCAAAATAGGAGAAGAAAAGAGGCTACAAACTACCAGCTATAAAATAATTGGGTCATAGGGATATAATATGGAGGGCACAGCACAATATAGGGCTGGTCCTGGGCCATCTGCTGGCAGGTTCATTCCTTACCCTCCCCTTACTCAGCTCAGGCTTCTGCTGGCTCTATGTCAGCTTATGTCCTACTGGGTTCAGCCAATAGAGGCGAATTGGAGGGAGAAGCCAGAATAGCTCTCCTCTGACTTCTCTGCCTCTCAAGGAGGCTCTGGGCAGAGTTACATGTCTCCCGTGGTGCCACCGTGGCGCCTGCCTCCCTAGGAGATCCTAACCACAAGTCTCCAATCACCTTCTCACTTTGTCCTGACTGCTTACTCCTGCCAAACTCTGGCTTGCCTTGTGGTCCCCTGTTCAGCTTCTCAGCTTTGCCATCACCTGTGAAGCCAGTTCCCTACATTATGTTCCCTCTGCTTCAAATACTCAAAGAGTGGTTTGTGCTTTCCTTATTAGACCTTGGCTAATATTCCTCATCAGAAACAGGACTAAAAAGGGGAGGTTAAAAAACAAAACAAAACTGTATTACTGTGATTGTAATAAGTTAATTTCTGGACCTAGAGTTTATTATACGAATTGAAGTTTAGTCAGACAGAGAAAGATAAATATCATATCACTTATATGTGGAATGTAAGTAAATAGTACAAATGAACTTATTTACAGACAAAAACAGTTACAGACATAGAAAACAGTTGGGAGCATGGGATTACCAGGTGCATACCACCATATATAAAACAGATAAACAACCAGGATTTACCATATAGCACGAGGAACTATTTTCAATTCCTTATAACTTACTATAGTGGAAAATAATAAAAAAAGCATATAGAAATATACATATATATTCATAATTAATCACTTTGCTGTACATCTGAAACTAACAATACTGTAAATCAACTATACTTCAATTAAAAATAATGTGATTTCTTAATCAAATGAATAACTAAATAACTTCTTTAAAAATAACTTAATAGCTTCACCCTTCTTTCACTATGCAAATCACTAAAGCTAGGGTGACTCATAGTCTGATACGCATGCTACTGTGGGTATGCAAAATGATTTTAGGAGACACATAGACAATCTCCTTTTCCCAAATTTAATAATTATGAATATATTTCATATGTTTTATAAATATATTTTATGCGTTGAAGCTACAGCTTTGTCATATTACAGCTACTTTATGTGAAAGTTAGGCCATTGATTTGCGAAACAGCTTGAACGCATTAGCTAAGGAGGAGTCAAAGATCCTTCAGTTCAGTTCAGTTCAGTCGCTCAGTCTTGTCCGACTCTTTGTGACCCCATGAATCGCAGCACGCCAGGCCTCCCTGTCCATCACCAACTCCCGGAGTTCACTCAGACTCGCATCCATCGAGTCAGTGATGCCATCCAGCCATCTCATCCTCGGTTGNAACTCCCGGAGTTCACTCAGACTCAAGTCCATTGAGTCAGTGATGCCATCCAGCCATCTCATCCTCTGTCGTCCCCTTCTCCTCCTGCCCCCAATCCCTCCCAGCATCACTCTTTTCCAATGAGTCAACTCTTCGCATGAGGTGGCCAAAGTCCTGGAGTTTCAGCTTTAGCAGCATTCCTTCCAAAGAAATCCCAGGGCTGATCTCCTTCAGAATGGATTGGTTGGCTCCTTCAGACAAGTACAAAAAACTAATTGGCTCTTATTCCCTATCCCTCATCATTGCTTCGTCAAAGTTAACATTACCTGGGAGAGAAAGAAGCTGGGTAGAGAGAAAAAAATCACACTCACAGGAATGTTTGGAATTCACTAATGTAAAAGTCAAAACCCTGGAACCGTTACATTCACTTATTCATTCAATATTTAGTGAATTTTGATTGCATGCCAGACACTATCTGACATTCTGGGAAAAGACTGAGTACAGATCCACACCCTTGTGAAAGAAAGAGAGAGATGGGTAATCAAATCATCTCCCTGCGACGACACAGCGGTTGTGAACAAGCAGAGTGTGTACCGGAGAACGCTGGGGATTTGAGCAAGTCAAGAAGACCAGGCCCGGCTTCTCTGAGGATGAGCTCAGAGCAGGCCAGTGAGCAGGCGTTATCGAAACGCCCCCACAGGAGAAACAACACGGCAGGCAGGGGCCTAAGGAAAACTAAAGCAGGAGCAACACGGCTCGACAGGAGGGAGCAGGAACACCACGGTCAAGGCTGTCAAGCAGGGTCCACAGCCATGCAGGACACTTCAGCCATATGTACTGTAGACTTACATCAGGGCAACCGGCGTTTGTTTTTTTAACTTTAATAACATTGTTCTATTGTTTCATTGTATTTGGTCTGATCTTTATATTCCATTCACGACATAAGATTTTTTTTTTTACTTTGGGTTGTGAAAAAGTTTCTTAGATGGATCTAAAGTTTAAAATATCAAGATAGCGACAATTAAATATTGTTCATTGCACCGCTGATGCAACGAACACGAACTTGGGCAAACTCTGGGAGATAGGGAGGGACAGGGAGGCCAGGTGTGCTGCGGTCTGTGGGGTCACAAAGAGTCAGTCAGACACGACTGGGCAACCAAATAACAGCATTAAATATTGTACAGCAGGTATGCAGATATGACAGTAACTACGAGTTACTGAGGGATAAGAAACCCTAACATCAGAAGTAATAACCTTCTTAAATCATTTCAATACTGCTAAGGATGTTTCACCATCTTGCTGTTTGCTGGGAAATTTCCATCATTACATTAACTGCCCTCAAATTCTCCTCAAAACAGATGTTGATAACAGCTTCTGGTTCAATTCCTAGTATATATAATGAGAATTTGTAGGACGTAAGAGCTTAATGATTACTACAAGTACAGTCCAGACCTGTCTCATTTTATTTTTAAAAAATAATTTAATGTTAGGAAAGCACTAGCTCCATTTCCCCCCTAATAGCAAGGAATATGATTCATGACCCAGAATTTAGGGGGAAAAAAGTATAAAAAAACAAAAGCCTTACAACACTTTGATAAATGAACTGCTGACATTCAGTATCTTTCCTTTTCCTATGAACTTATATTTACAGCTTGTAAACACAATTCATCTCACATATCCAAGATGACATTGTTTTTTAAATTTCAGTTCAGTTCAGTCGCTCAGTCATGTCCAACTCTTTGAGACCCCATGAACTGCAGCACGCCAGGCCTCCCTGTCCATCGCCAACTCCCAGAGTTTACTCATGTCCATTGAGTCGCTGATGCCATCCAACCATCTCATCCTCTGTCATCCCCTTCTCCTCCTGCCTTCAATCTTTCCCAGCACCCGGGTCTCTTCAAATAAGTCAGTTCTTCACATCAGGTGGCCAAAGTATTGGAGTTTCAACTTCAGCATCAGTCCTTCCAGTGAATATTCAGGTCTGATTGCTTTAAAGATGGACTGGTTGGATCTCCTTGCTGTGCAAGGGATTCTCGAGTATTCTCCAACACCACAGTTTTAAATTTCAGATTATATTAAACACTGTTCTATGCCATTAAAAAGTGCTTCCCAATAGCAATGAACACACTTAAATGCCCAAATCTTCGTTTCTAAAACCATTCTCCAATAAAAGGAATAAGGGATTCTTGGACAAACAGCAATTCCTAGCACTATTTCTAGCACTATTTCTAGCACTATTTTTAGCACTAGGGCAGGAAACATACAAGATAAGCCTAGAGATTCCTATAGTAAAGAAATCAAGAAGTGCTCAAGAAAAACAGACCCAATGACCGGAGCCTGTCAAAGGGTCACAGGGGTCAACTAGAAAGAGCTCTCAGCTGCCAAAGCTGAAACGATCTGAGTAAAAAAGAAAGCAGTATTGAGTTATAATGCAAAGTATAATATGAAGATCCATAAATCCACATTGATATGGATAAATATGGATATGACTGAATAAATAAATAGTGGGGAGACTAGACAAATCTGCACTGAATTTCTGATAGTTTATGTAAATGTTCCACCCTCAAAGAAATGGAGCATAACTTTCCATTCCTTCAGTATAAGTGGTACGTAGTTAGCTTCTGCTAAAGAGCACAGCATGAAAAGGTGCAGGGAGGCTGGGGAGTGTGGAGAACTTGACAGGGGAGAAAGAAGCCCGCCAAACACCACCTCAGCCCAGTGACCGAGGTCCACAGAAACTGTGACCAGGCACGCCGACAGAATACACCCTTGCCAAGATGAGGAAAGTATTAGACAAATCCCAACAGAGCAACATTTCATGAAATACTGACCAGTACACCTCAAGTTTATCAAGGTCATCAAAAACAGGGAAAATCTGCAAAGCTGCCACAGCCAATAGCAGCTTAACGAGACAGGACTAAGTAACGTGATGTCTTAGATGGGATCCTGTAACCAAATAAAAATGACCTTAACTAAGGAGATCTGAATGAAGTATGGACTAAACAAAAACATATTTGTGTCAGTTCATGAACTGTAACAAATCTACCACAGTAATGTAAGATGTTAATAATAGGGGAAGGTGGATGCTGAGTATATGGGAACTCTCTGTACTACTTTTGCAACTTTTCTATAAATCTCTAACTGTTCTAAAAATAAAGTTGATTTTTTAATGCATACCAAAAAATGTTTTGAAAACCCTTTAAATGACTCCATAAGGCTCCAATGAGTTTACTGTTCAAGCATTTCCCTATTGTTGAAAATCTGAACCACTGCTAATTGTTCCCTGTTAAAAGTAACAGAGTGATGGACAACTCTACTTACATATTTGATTAATACTTTTTATTAGGTCCTAACAGTAGATTCCTGGAAGTTCAATCTACTTTTTTAAAAGTCAACACAGTGGCTTTAACCACAACAATCGTTAAAAGCATCAGAAGTCACATTAAACTGCAACTTCTCTGAAGCTCCATTCCTCTAAACAGTAAGGAAAACATCCAGAATTTACATTCAATTCTCAGCCTTATTCACTGATTCATATATTCATTCAATAAACATCTGAATACGTGGTTCAGTGGTAAAGAATTCATCTGCAATACAGGGAAGATCCCCTGGTCAGAGAAGCCTGTCTATGAGGTTGCAAAAGAGTCAGACACAACTTCACACCTAAACAGCAATAAGATGCTATGCACCAGGCAAACGTGTAACACTATTAGGGAAGACATTCAACCACCTTAAGACCTTATACTCTGAAACATAATAAAGGAAAACCTAATTCACAGAATTCTTACATTTGACAGCTAAAAACAATGTCCTGATCTTTATAACCAGATAGTATCTGAACAGTAAGTTTATACTAATATGTACTTTACACTAATTTTTTGCAGCACTTGAACCTCCAGGCCAAGATTCCTCCCATATTTTTATATGGTGAATTTTTTTAGAAAAAATACTTATTTGAAAACTCAAAATTTTTAATCTATAATAAATGACTTGGGGTAGTATTTTCAATCTCTGTTTAACTTTACTGCCCTCTAGTGCCATCTCTTCTGGCACTTCTGTGTTTCCTTATCCTTCCATAGATGTTATCTTAAGTTTCAGTGTTACCTCTCCAGCAAAACTTCTCTTGATTGTCTCCAAACTTTACCACTGTTTCCATGACATCTACTTGTTTGTTCCTAAAACTTAAAAGATCACTAGGAAATTTCACAGTGATGTCTGTCCAACTGACTTCCCTGGAAATATTCTCTGCAATACAGAGATGCCTGCAGGCGGTTTATGAGGGTCAGGGGAGTGCCCAGGGAGATACACGTGTAAGGAAGCAAGGGGGCAGGATTGAGCAGAGGGAGAAGGTGACCCACGATGTGGCTTTAATGGATCCTGGAGCTGGAACTGCAGAGATGTCCCGGGTCAGGCCTTTAAATCCCCTCATCACGCAGTCACTGGTTCCAAACGGCCCACTGAAGTGGGAAGTCCCGAGGGCAACACCAGGTGAGGGACACAGTCAGTAGGCCATCAGAGTCTACTGCCTTCACTGCCCCGGGATGGACATATCACTAAAGGAAGCGATCAGGGAGGACCAAAGTTTCCACCACGGATCCGTCCTCATGAAGTCCTGTCCACTCTCACCAGTTGATCTTGGGAGGATTTAGCTCTTAAAAATGGACTCCACAATCTTTAGACACATTTTTCAATCAAGGAGACATCTGAGAGCACACAGTTCATTTCAGATGTGAAAGAAAGAAAGGAAGTGAAGTCGCTCAGTCGTGTCCAACTCTTTGCGACCCCGTGGACTGTAGCCCGCCAAGCTCCTCTGTCCATGGGATTCTCCAGGCAAGAATACTGGAGTGGGTTGCCATTTCCTTCCCCAGGGGATCTTCCCGACCCAGGGATCGAACCTGGGTCTCCCGCATTGCAAGCAGACACTTTACCCTCTGAGCCACAGGGATTTATTATTTCAGATGTTAAAGGGCTGAGGAATTAAGGCACTCCTACATGCCTAGGGAGGCACTCTGTAAGATACCTTTAAATGGTACCAAAAGCATCACTAGTTTTAAACATCACACTAACTTTTAGGAAGTGAAAGGAAATTAGACAAAAATTTTAATATAAATAATATAAAAAGACCAAAGATGAAATAAAGATGCCTAAATCAGTTCCCAGGACAAAAATCTAAGAATGGTCTATGTGGATAGCTATGTGCTTAGAAAGATTAGAAATCACTTTAGAATATCTATATTTGAGAAACTGATTATTTCTGTGTAACCTTGAAAAAAAATCCCTGTAAACCTGTAAATATGGTTGTGGGATAAACCATGTTTTTATTCTTCTCAGGAGAATAAAAAGTAGTTAAGAGAAAAACTGATGATTTTACTAACAGAAGTCCACATCAGTTTTCCTAGGATGGGTTCATTTGTTTGTTACAGGTTTTATATAATTGTTCTGAATCAGAAAACTTAAAACAGGTCGACTAAATCCTTTCTTTCGGAACAGAGTTTTAGATTTATGAAATGTTTTATTTGAAAAAGTTCAGTTCAGTACCATACTGATTAAAGTGAAGTCGCTCAGTCCTGCCCTGCTCTTTGCAATCCCATGGATAGTAGCCTGCCAGGCTCCTCCGTCCATGGGATTTTCCAGGCAAGAATACTGGAGTGGGGTGCCATTTCCTTCTCTAGCAGATCTCCCCAACCCAGGGATTGAACCTGGGTCTCCTGCATTGCAGGCAGACTCTTTACCATCTGAACCACCAGGGAAGCCCACCATACAGATTTAGAAAATTAAAAGAGATGTGTTGAATTTTTTACAAGCTGACAGCTAATAAGCTATTTCAGATATTATTTTTATAAAATAAATGAGCAAGCCAATCAATAAATGTCAGAAAATTTAAAAATAAAATTCACTATGTCATACCATATAATCTATCCCTGATTATTCTCCTAGTACTCTAAAAATTAAAGGTTTTTCTTCACTTAATATAAAAACGATGTTATTCAATTTGATTTCACATTTGTGGAATACCTACTATGTGAAGGCAAATATTGATGTTAAGCAGAGGAAGTGACCCAAAGTGACCTTATCTGAGACATTCTACTTAAGACATGGTGAAGGGAAATTTACAAGTACAAGAAGGCTGACCGTTTTGAAAATACCATCAGTAGAGTGCAAGGAACCTCTGGCTTCCTAAACTGGTGAGGTTCCAAAAGTTCATTAGAAAGCAGTTTACCACCTTTATTTGCCCAGGAAAGCAATGTCATAAATGGAGGCTGGTTGCCAAATGGGTCCTCCTAACACAGCAATAGAATATCCACCCCAAGTTCTAGGAGCAAGAAGTTATGATGGATGGAGAACGCTGTAGTTTCCCAGGCCCTTGCCACATCCACAGCCCTTCTGCAGTCAAGTCCTGGATCAGAGAGAATCTTCAGTTTGCATTCTCCCTTCCCATGCACTCCACTGAAAGCTCCACTATTTTCTAGCCTCTCAGTGTCTAAGACTGAGTTCTGTAGTACCCACCCAGTTCCAGTTCACTGCCACAAATTTTACAGATCAAGCTAATCCACTCCCACCCCACCAATTCCACCTTTTATCCAAACTTTACAGTTTTCTATCCAGGAGAAAAGACTCTACCTGAACTAACTCATGCTAATGTGTAAATGATCATGCCTTAAGGCTCCAAAGACAATGGGTAACTTTTAAAGAAAATACTTGCTAAGCCAAGTACAGAGAAATAATAGACTAACAGCAGTAATAGCAGGGGGTAGGGGTGGGTATGAGAGAATAATGAATATATATTGAGTATCTACAATGCCAGGAACTGACACTGGTTCACTGGACCCTCTAAACAACACCACCGGGTAGGTATATTATTATTCCCCTAGTTTTACAGAAGAAAAATGTGGGGTTTGAAGAGCTGAGTATCTTCCACAGCTCAGTGGAAGTCCTGGTCCTCTCTCTGCCTTGGCAAAGTCAACCAGTGTGGTCTCTGGCCCAGGGGCAGGCATCTCACCTAAACCATTCTTTCTTATACTATTTTTTTCCTCTTCCTTTGTACTCAAACCACAGATCCCCTAAAAGCAAAGTGGCTTTATTTTTTCCCCCATTAGTATGATAGCAGGGACAATAGGAAAAACAAAGGCAGCACTGGATGAATACTACTAAAGCATGTTTTTATAAACGAAACTGCTTCCTAGTGGAGTGTGGATCAGGAACTGTTTATAGTCTAGGTTCTGACAAATGGAGGAAAGGATATTATCTTAACTTCTTCAGTGTATTCATCACCCAAGTATCAGTATGTATCTATGTAACACATATGTTATACGTCCTTTCCCAAAAATTCTACAACCCAATAAATAAGACACCCATTAGGTTAATTCAGGTGCTATCATTTGTAGCACAGTTGACTTTAAAACTAGTCATCTCATTACTATAGTTTCACATAGTACAACTCATTCAAGAAAGCAGGCATAAAAAAAAAGAACCTACTTATTATACACTTTCATTCTGTACTCTATGCTCCTTTTATCTTAAAAATACAGGAAAAAAAAAGTCTCCCCCTGCAGAAATGGAGGGGACCCTGCATACCAAGCCAGGAAATGGGTCCAGCTGTTCACAGATTTTCTGGATGGCTGATCACCCATCTTCCCAACTACTGATTATTGACTGCATCCATGCGGACACGGGAACTTTTTGCCTGATCATACCAACCTGATTGCCTATAAGGACCCACCTCCTTCCCTCTCTCAGTCCACATTATTTAGGCTGGATGTCCTCAAGTCCTGGGCTCCAAGGATACACACATGAGCCGGCTAAGCCCCCTCACCTCCTGGCCACAGTAGGCAGTGAGGATCCAAATCGTTCCCGGGAGACTCACCCCCAAGAACTGTGGAGAGGACGGATACAAGAGCTGCTGGGGCCACTCTAGGGCCACCAGGTAGGGAGGCCCTACCTGAGGGAGAAGCTGCCCACGGTCAAGCACTTCTGAGGGAAGAGCAGAAAGAAGGACAGAAGGGCAGAGACAGCGCTCTCATGGCATTGCCTCTGAGGCTCTGGATCCAGCTGCCCTGGGGTTCTGCCAGGTAGAGAGTAAAGACACTCTCCCTTGAAGCCATATCCAGGAGGAGGTGAGGTCCGTCACAAGGCAGGAGTCCCCAGTGCCCATGCTCCACCTGCCCCACTAGACACCTCCACTCCTACCCAGCTCTCCTCACACTACGGTGAGGGGAACCACAGTGCCCAAGCCTGGCCCGCCCGGCTGGACCCTCAGAGCCACCAGCAGCAGCCACGTCTCCTGGCCCCCAGTCCACCAGCCACCAGTTCTCCAAGTCTTCATGTTCCACCCCCTGCCCCGCCTGCCTTCCTTCCCAAAGGCCGCTTGCCCCAAGCGGACAGTCTTCCAGACAAGGAGCTCTGAGACCGACCTGTGGGTGGCTGGTTGACTTTAAAGAGAGTAGAAAGGAAAAGAAAGAAAGTGAAGTCACTCAGTCGTGTCCAACTCTTTGCGACCCCATGGACTGTAGCCCACCCGGCTCCCCTGTCCATGGGATTTTCCAGGCCAGAATACTGGAGTGGGTTGCCATTTCCTTCTCCAGGGGACCTTCCCGACCCAGGGATCGAACCCAGGTCTCTCGCAGTGCAGGCAGACTCTTTACCATCTGAGCCACCAGTTCAGTTCAGTCGCTCAGTCGTGTCCAACTCTTTGCGACCCCATGAATCGCAGAACACCAGGCCTCCCCGTCCATCACCATCTCCCTGAGTTCACTCAGACTCGCATCCATCGAGTCAGTGATGCCATCTAGCCATCTCATCCTCGGTCATCCCCTTCTTCTCCTGCCCCCAATCCCTCCCAGCATCAGAGTCTTTTCCAATGAATCAACTCTTTGCATGAGGTGGCCAAAGTACTGGAGTTTCAGCTTTGGCATCATTCCTTCCAAAGAAATCCCAGGGCTGATCTCCTTCAGAATGGACTGGTTGGATCTCCTTGCAGTCCAAGGGACTCTCAAGAGTCTTCTCCAACACCACAGTTCAAAAGCATCAATTCTTTGGCTCTGAGCCTTCTTCACAGTCCAACTCTCACATCCATACATGACCACTGGAAAAACCATACCCTTGACCAGACGGACCTTAGTCGGCAGAGTAATGTCTCTGCTCTTGAATATGCTATCTAGGTTGCTCATAACTTTTCTTCCAAGGACTAAGCGTCTTTTAATTTCATGGCTGCAATCACCAGGAAAGCCCTTAAAGGGAGTAACTGTGCTTCAGTTCGTCAGGGTCCAGAGCGCACAGCAGATCCACATCCCTTGGAATCATGCACTTCGCAGGTTCGAGAATCGCCCTCTCACTTGAACAAAGCTCGTTCTTCAAAATGACTCTACACAGCACTTTCCACCTTTTTTTTTTAGCACATTAGACAGCCATGGAGTCATTGAGAGAAAATGAGCAGAGAGAGCTGGCAGGACAAGTCTACTGATGCTTCAGTTCAGTTCAGTGACGCTCAGTCGTCTCCGACTCTTTGCGACCCCATGGACTGCAGCATGCCAGGCCTCCCTGTCCATCACTAACTCCCAGAGTTTATTCAAACTCCTGTCCATTGAGTCGGTGATGCCACTGATGTTACTGCTGGTGCAAATCACAAAGACTGTCCCAACAGCTGCTACAAGGAGGTAATTAAGCCTCTCTATTTATCTCTTGAGCAAAGGAATTCCCACAGTTTTACTTCCTTAAACAGTGATAGCCGGCAGTGACATTTATCTTCTGTATACATTTACTCTCTCCCCAACTAAGAGGGAAAGTCTCTGGAGGGTGGGGGCCTGGGTCCCAGAATCTAGAACAGAGCCCTGTGAGTGTAGCAAATAATCAGCAACCATCGTCCACTGAGAAGGAGAATCAGAGGAAGCTTCTATTTCATATCACACTCTCTGGTAATAGAATCTTATTTCTCAGTGGTTCAGTCCCAAAGGAGAGTCTCCATGCAAGGGAGACTTCCAGAAAACAGCACCCAATATTAACCCCAGTCATGACCCAGTTAGGGCTCTAACTGTACACTGGCCTCTTCAGGAAATGCTGCAGGGCACGACTGACTTCTTATTTGTGAGCACGTCTGCACTTCTCCCCTAGGAGGCCAGTCTATAGCTTTTTCCTTGTAAGAATCAATCTATGTCCCCTGCAAGGTTCTGAAATAAATAAATAAACAAGGTCATGGCTGAAAATTCAGAGATGTGAGTTTTTACCTTTTGTAGCGCTATTAGGCCACCTTATTTCCTGGGCCTTATTGCTGAGTCTTCCCTTTATCCCAAGGGTAATAATTGAGGGCTCTGGAGACCATGGACTGGAAATTATGGACCTCTTTGCTCGAAGCTGAAGCATGTATACCGCTGTGTTTCTCTATGAAGAGAAGGCCACAACTTACAGTAGCTTTTTGGAAAGGTTTTATGATCCCCAAACACAATGAGAATTAATGTTAAATTCCTTTGTTGTTTAATAGTGCTTACTTGGTTATGACTCCAGTAAAATGTTACATAAAGAACAACAACAAAAAAAGAAACCATATTACATTTTTCCATTATGGCAGGTAAAGAACAGGCAAGTTCTTGGTACTCTTGAGTTGGGTGTGGCTTATGTAATTGAAAGTTTTTACTAGATGCCATTTCTTATACCAGACGGCAGAAATGCTTGGGTGCTCGGGGAAGCCCATAGTGCCGGGGGTGGGTCATGACAGTGGTTGGCTGGCGACATCAAAGAACAGACGGGGAGGCCTGACTTGGGTGGGGCTTAGTCCAGTTTCTGAGCCCTCACACTTGTGGACACGCTCGATCCATATCCTAAGCTTTCAGAGTGGCAGGCTGGCTGCCTTATGCTGCCGTGTCAGCTTTGACTCAACTTTGAAAGACAACAGTCTTGCTAAGGAATTCTTACATTTCCTTTCTTTTCCTACTCTAACATTCTCTATATAATAAGTGGTGAGTTTTTACATACATTAAACTTTTCTTCCTGCTTAGGTACTACTGCAGATCTGTTTCACAAATGTGGATATTGGCTATAGGTGACAATATTGATCTTAAAAAGTATATAGAAACCAAAACCTAAATCTCCTTCACCGTGTTCAATAAGCAATCTTCCTAATCGTCCGATGATTATGTTAACAAATACAGACTTTGAAATGAACACCTCCTCACAGAACTGCTTTCCAAAGTCCATGCTTTCCCTACTCGGACATCAGGGAAGAAGTTGGAAGCTCATAAAAACTATGTTCTCCATAAATTACAGCTGGAACACCTGGGTCACCAGGTTTCGTCTCATTTTCATCCCTGCCTCGGCTCTGAGATGTGCCATCAAAACAGAATCTCTCCCCTGCGTACTGACGGGAGCAGGTCAGACTGCACTTCCACTTCTGTGTACCTTCCAGTAGCGCTCAATTAGAATAAGGAAAAGTGAAATATTGTCTTTTTCCAGAGGGGAAAATATTTCCATCCACTTGCTGTTTCTATTTATTATAGACATTTTAAAAATACCATTATCTAATAGTAGAGAAAGGTAGTCCCAACGCACTTCTCTGCTGCTGCTGCTGCTAAGTCGCTTCAGTCGTGTCCGACTCTTAGCGGCCCCAGGGACTGCAGCCTACAAGGCTCCTCCGTCCATGGGATTTTCCAGACAAGAGTACTGGAGTGGGGTGCCACTGCCTTCAACGCACTTCTCTACCACTTTACAAAACAACTCTGAGAGCCATGTGGTCTCACACACAGCAGCAAAGCAAAGACCCACGTCAAGAACTTTCCCGAAGGTGGTTCTTCTCCTCATGGCTAAGCATCCGAGCTCTTAACACTGCTTCAGAACTTAAAGTCCAAAATCTCCACATGGGCAAAAGACCCTGTATAACCCGGCCCCTGCCAACCACTCCAGACCCGTCCTCCCTTGCTTTCCCTCTTACTAACCAAATTCTAACTGCCCACACAATCTTCCTCTAAGCTCGTTCTGCTGTGGTTTCCTCCGCCCATAACTATCCACCACCTCCCTTATTTCCTCTCCTCAGGAACCTGGCCAACTTCTGTTCGTTCTTTGCATTTCATCCTACTCTGTGTCACTTCTTCAGGAAAGTCTTCCTACCTCTCTCCTTCCTGCATGACTAGGTTGGGAGCTCTTGCAATTCATTCTTGTAGTTCAATGTCTCTCTACACTCCTCTGAATGTGTTATCACAACTGCAATTGATAATTATGTGTGTATTTTTTTAACTTAATGAAAGTTCCTCCTACTAGATCATAAGGTCTATAAGAATTGATCTTTCATTGAGGCATTAAAAGATACTATCTCTACCACAGGGTAAATATTTTATAAATATGTGAGGAAGGGAGAGAGAAAAAGAGGAGAGATGAGTTACCAAATTCACAGGTATTGGATTGGAAGACCTTTCAGCAACACGTGTATATTTGGGGCTGGTTCATTACCTAGAACATTCTAACCAGATCTTTCCCCTACTCCAAGACACCTGAAAAGAACTGCACGACAAGCAAATGGAGCAGCTCTTCAGGGCTGAGGATAACCAGGGAACATGGCAATTAGAGATCTGGAGCCAGTCACTTAGGGACAAAATCCCAGCTCTGCACTCACCAGCTGTGCGACCTCAAGCAACTCCCCACTCTCCCTGGGCCTCCATTGATCCATCTATAAAACATGAGACTAAGAATTTGTGTTCCTTCCTGTCACAGAGATTATGAAGTTACATCTGTGAAACAGTAACAGGCACAAGACTAAGATTTTACAGCTGTCATTTTCATTAATCAAGAAACACTAAAAGATTTATCAGTTCCACTGGATGTACCGTAAGGCCAGAACTGTCTTGCCTTTTCCTTATTTAAGGCATACATCTAGGTAGATTCACAAATGACTAGATGCTCTGAGAACAGTTTGTTTTCCTGTCCAGAGATCCTAACACCTAGACTAGCTGCAGGATGCGTAGCTTTATTTTCACGGGAGTTTAACAACATGACTGGAGTCAAGAGACGTGTACAGAACGCACAAGATCCGATCTGAAATATATCCACTTATGAGCTCTTGGAACTGAGCCCGCAAATAAACTAACCCATGCCTACTCCTTGTATCTTTTTAGATTCTTTTCTCCGACTAATAACTGGCACATCCCTCCAGCTGTCCCTCCAAAGCAATACTGAGATTTGACTCATTGACAGGCCTGTTGCTGAAGGAATGGCAAACTCAACCACGAATCACTGGTCTGGGCTTGTCTTGTACCTGGCACTGGGGCTGTGATGTGGCCTGACCACTGGTAGAGCAGTGGGGACCCTGGAAACTACAACCCTGGCAGCAATCAGCTACCTGTTAACCAGCTCTGCCATTTAACAAATGTGGACAGAATCAGGACTGCAGGCAAATTTCTTAAGCATCCTCTAAGAATTTCCCATACATAAAACACAATGACACCGTATGCCTACTTCACAAACGATGCCGTGATAAAGAACCTGCCTGCCAACACAGGAGACAGAAGAGACTCAGCTTCGATTTGAGATGGGAAGATCCCCTGCAGACGGAAATGGCAACCCACTCCAGTATTCTTGCCTGGAACAGAGGAGCCTGGCAGGCTACAGTCCATGGGGTCGCAAAGGATTGGACACGACTAAGCAGCTGAGAGTGCGCAGACACATAGCATACACCTTTATATATTTATATAGTTATATAAATAAATGCATATATAACAATATATTCTGTCAAAATCGCTGGGAGATTTAAAGTGAAAAAATGCACGTAGTCTGTAACGTTTAGTTGACACTGTGCCAAGAATGTCCAGCAGAGAGATCCACTTTGTCTCCTTCTGCTACTACCATGCTGTTCATGAAATAGAAGTAATGATAGAAATGAAATGAAGCTGTAGAATACATAAAATACATAATTATAAGGGTCTTGTAAATTATGTTCCTTGAGATAATATCAATAACAGAAGTACCAATGATTTAGAGTGGGGACCCTGCTGAGGAAGAATTTTTTAAAATAGGACCGACATTTAAAAGTTGCCATGAAATTAAAAGACGCTTACTCCTTGGAAGCAAAATTATGACCAACCTAAATAGCATATTTAAAAGTAGAGACATTACTTTGCCACAAAGGTCTGTCTAGCCAAGGCTACACTTTTTTCAGTGGTCATGTATAGATGTGAGAGTTGGATGATGAAGAAAGCTGAGCACCAAAGAGTTGATGCTTTTGAACTGCGGTGCTGGAGAAGACTCTTGAGAGTCTGGTTGCAAGAAGATCCAACCAGTCCATTCTAAAGGAGATCAGTCCTGGGTGTTCATTGGAAGGACTGATGCTGAAGCTGAAACTCCAATACTTTGGCCACCTCATGCAAAGAGTTGACTCATTGGCAAAGACCCTAATGCTGGGAAGGATTGGGGGCAGAAGGAGAAAGGGATAACAGAGGATGAGGTGGCTGGACGGTATCACCGACTCAATGGACGAGGGTTTGGGTAGACTCCAGGAGTTGGTGATGGACAGGGAGGCCTGGCATGCTGCGATTCATGGGGTCTCAAAGAGTTGGAAACGACTGAGTGACTGAACTGAACTGAACTAAGAAATACCTTTCTCTAGCAATCAAAGAGGTCTTAGAGGCCTTCCCACCAGTAAGAAGGAAGTGATAGATCAGGATTACGCCTTACACTAATGTAATCTGTCACACTAAATTTGTCTTCTTAACTTCACTTGTTATGAGAAATTAGAAAAATGGGTAGGAAATGGCAGAGGCAAAGAAGAGCTGTGATGTCAGTACTGAGATGAGGAGGAAGATGAGGCTTTAACACTTCACTCCCAACTTCCACTTGGAGCTGTTTTCCTAAGCTAGACTTCTCAGGCATGTGTGCGGGCCACATCACTTCAGTCATTTCCATCTCTTTGCAACCCCATGGACTGTGGGCCACCAGGCTCCTCTGTCCATGGGCTTCTCCAGGCACAGATACTGGAGTGGGTTTCCATGCCCTCCTCCAGGAGATCTTCCATACCTAAGGATCAAACCAGCCTCTCTTACATCTCCTAGATTCCCAGGTAGGTTCTTTACCATTAGTGCCACCACAAACAGCCTTCCTTTGCAGGGCTTAAGGGCCAGGTGACTTGAATCCAAATTACACTGATGAGTGACTGTGGACAAGTCACTTAATCTCTCGTGACGCAGTTTATTCGTCCAGAAAACGCAAATGATAATAAACTTACTTTGGAAAGTATTGTAGTAAACAAATAAGTTAATACATAAAGAGCACTTAGAACAGTGCCCAAACATAACAAATGTTCTGTATGTTGTTCTTAATACTAGTTATAAAGTATCAAACCCAAAGAAAAAGAGATCAAATCTGTGGTTACCAGAGAGGGCAGGGAGGAGGGGGAAATAGATGAAGGCAGTCAAAAGGTACAAA
>SJYQ01000566.1:1025394-1062616 GCA_006410935.1 Redunca redunca
CTAAAGGAGATCAGTCCTGGGTGTTCATTGGAAGGACTGATGCTGAAGCTGAAACTCCAGTACTTTGGCCACCTCATGCAAAGAGCTGACTCATTGGCAAAGACCCTAATGCTGGGAAGAATTGGGGGCAGAAGGAGAAAGGGATAACAGAGGATGAGATGGCTGGATGATATCACCGACTCAATGGACGAGGGTTTGGGTAGACTCCAGGAGTTGGTGATGGACAGGGAGGTCTGGCGTGCTGCGATTCATGGGGTTGCAAAGAGTTGGACACAACTGAGTGACTGAACTGAACTGAACTAAGAAATACCTTTCTCTAGCAATCAAAGAGGTCTTAGAGGCCTTCCCACCAGTAAGAAGGAAGTGATAGATCAGGATTATCCCTACACTAATGTAAACTGTCACACTAACTTTGTCTTCTTAACTTCACTTGTTATGAGAAATTAGAAAAATGGGTAGGAAACGGCAGAGGCAAAGAAGAGCTGTGATGTCAGTACTGAGATGAGGAGGAAGATGAGGCTTTAACACTTCACTCCCAACTTCCACTTGGAGCTGTTTTCCTAAACTAGACTTCTCAGGCATGTGTGCGGGCCACATCACTTCAGTCATTTCCGTCTCTTTGCAACCCCATGGACTGTGGCCCAACAGGCTCCTCTGTCCATGGGCTTCTCCAGGCACAGATACTGGAGTGGGTTGCCATGCCCTCCTCCAGGGGATCTTCCAGACCCAAGGATCAAACCTGCCTCTCTTACATCTCCTGGATTCCCAGGTAGGTTCTTTACCATTAGTGCCACCACAAACAGCCTTCCTTTGCAGGGCTTAAGGGCCAGGTGACTTGAATCCAAATTACACTGATGTGTGACTGTGGACAAGTCACTTAATCTCTCGTGACGCAGTTTATTCATCCAGAAAACGCAAATGATAATAAACTTACTTTGGAAAGTATTGTAGTAAACAAATAAGTTAATACATAAAGAGCACTTAGAACAGTGCCCAAACATAACAAATGTTCTGTATGTTGTTCTTAATACTAGTTATAAAGTATCAAACCCAAAGAAAAAGAGATCAGATCTGTGGTTACCAGAGAGGGCAGGGAGGAGGGGGAAATAGATGAAGGCAGTCAAAAGGTACAAACTTCCAGTTTAAGATAAACAAGTACTGCTGCTGCTGCTGCTGCTGCTGCTGCTAAGTCGCTTCAGTCATGTCCGACTCTGTGCGACTCCAGAGAAGGCAGCCCACCAGGCTCCCCCATCCCTGGGATTCTCTAGGCAAGAACACTGGGGTGGGTTGCCATTTCCTTCTCCAATGCATGAAAGGGAAAAGTGAAAGTGAAGTCACTCAGTCGTGTCCGACTCTTAGTGACTCCATGGACTGCAGCCCACCAGGCTCCTCCGTCCATGAGATTTTCCAGGCAAGAGTACTGGAGTGGGGCGCCATCGCCCTCTCCAAAACAAGTACTAAGGATGGAATAGCAACATGATAAATACAATTAACACTGTAGCACAGTATATCTGAAAGTTGTGATAACGTTAAACCCTAGGAGTTCTCTTTCTTAAGAAAGTATTTTAATTTCTTTTTTAAAATTAATTATTTTAATTGGAGGTTAATTACTTTACAATATTGTGGTGGTTTTTGCCATACATTGGCATGAGTCAGCCATGGGTGTACATGTACCCCTCCATCCCGAACCCCCCCAACCTCCTTCCCCAGCCCATCCCTCAGGGTTGTCCCAGTGCACTAGCTTTGAGTGCCCTGTTTCATGCATCGAACTTGGACTGGTCATCTTTCACATATGGTGATATTCATGTTTCAATGCTGTTCTATCAAATCATTTCCACCCTCACCTTCTCCCAGAGTCCAAAAGTCTGTTCTCTATATCTGTGTCTCTTTTGCTGTCTCACATATAGGATCATCGTCACCAGCTTTCCAAATTCCATATATACGTGTTAATATACTGTACTGGTATTTTTCTTTCTGATTGACTTCACTGTATAATGAGATGATGGATGTTCATTAAACTTATGATGATTACTTCATGGCATACCTAAATCATTATGCTGTACAACTTAAACTTATACGGTGCTATATGTCAATTATACCTCAATTCAACTGGAAGAAAAATAAAACAGTAAAACAAAATAATAAAATAGGGGTAAGAGGCCCTGGGAACTGGTTGGCCTCAGGTCCAAAGTGAGACAGTACAATTTAGCCAAGAGAGCCCAGCTCAGGGTGGCCATAGGAGGACCACCATCAGTATGTTCAGGATCACATGATGCAGCTTCAGAAGGCGGAATGTGCATTGTGATTTAACAAAAATTTAATTCAAAGGCAGGGGAGTGAAGGTCAAGCCCTATCATGATAGATACCACCAAAAAAGGTCACAGACGCTTACGCAAAACAAGTCCACACAAACCTACTGCAAAGTTCTAGCATCAAATACAAACACAATTTGTGTAGTTGCTTGAAACCCAAGTTAGACTTCAACTCCTAGAAAGAAAAAAAACAACTAGATTTTTAAATATGGACCAGGTACTTACAAAATACACCACTCAAAATGCCATCCAGATATAATTAAGAGGATTATGTTATAAAAAGAGTCATTGAGAATCATTACCAACATTAACAAAAAATAAAATATCCTTTAAGCAGTCAACACAAAAGCTCTGCTGTCCCAGACCCATCTGTTCCTAATTCAATTATTCTCCAACTCTCTTTTTCAGGTGATTTCAAAAAATGAGCTTTCTGTGATTATGAGAACACATCTTTATGACCCTAAAGGTTATCATTCTTCTCTAATTAAAAGATGAACTGTATCAATAAAGTAGCTCACCAAGTTGCTGCCCTCCTTTTTTTTTTTAACCTGTGAGGATCACTTTGTGAGAATAAAGCCAAGCCAAGCTTGAAAATACTAATGATAAATCTTAGGTATTGTGAGATCTAGGTTTCAAAAGATTAAGGAAATAATTCAGTGACCTCTCTTCCATGGTGGCTGTAAATAAGATGGATATTTACAGAAGAAAGATTATTCTACCAAAGAAAAGGGATTCCTTATGCAATTAAGTTCAACAGAAGATTACTCAACCCCTTTGTAGAACACCAGGCATGTGTCTGACTCTTAAGACCCCAAGGACTGGTGCCTGCCAGGCTCCTCTGTCCATGGGATTTTCCAGGCAGGAATACAGAAGTGTGTTGCCATTCCCTTCTCTAGGGGATCTTCCTGACCCAGGGATCAAACCAGAGTCTCCTGCTTGGCTGGTGGATTCTTTACCACTGAACCACCTGAGAAGCCCAGTAAATCACAACTGTCTGCTAGTTGTCTTTTTTTTTTTTCCCTTTGGTTGAGCTGGTTATTGTACATCTGCTGCTGCATCACTTCAGTCATGTCCGACTCTGCGACCCCACAGACGGCAGCCCACCAGGCTCCCCCTTCCCTGGGATTCTCCAGGCAAGAACACTGCCGTGGGTTGCCATTTCCTTCTCCAGTGCATGAAAGTGAAAAGTGAAAGTGAAGTTGTTCAGTCGTGTCCGACTCTTCGAGACCCCATGGACTGCAGCCTACCAGGCTCCTCTGCCCACGGGATTTTCCAGGCAAGAGTACTGGAGTGGGGTGCCATCGCCTTCTCCATTGTACACCTACTCATACTAAATGAACTCAGACTGTTTATAAAGACTGTATTATCACTGAACCTTAGTATCATCAGATTAACTTCAGTGGAAGAATTTTAGAGTTCCTCTGCTTATCTTTGACTCCAGGGGGAAAAACAATGTATGTGAAAGAATTGATATGTGTATAAACCATATCAGGTGAAGGCATATGTAGGTGTGTGTGTGTGTGTGTGTGTGTGTATACACAATATATGTCAAAGTAACACAAAATATTAAAAAAAAAAAACCTATAGGAACCAATCATTTAAACTTCACTGTGGAAAAAAAAATATTATTAAAAAAAAATGCTCGACTTTACTTTCTTTGCTCAGTTCCCAGAAGGACAAGTGAAATAGCTGAAAGGCAAATAGCAGGAGGGTAGTGAAAGAAGAGACAAGACCCAAATAATATACCACCTGGTTAGTTCTGTAACAGAGATACACAGATGCAAGATATAGAAAGACCCATGCTGGGCAAAGTCCATACAGATCTTCCTCATATTCTAGCATCTACCCAAGGAGAAAAATGCTGGAGCTGGGGGAAATGAAAATGTCAGGTAGAAAGGAATAGATTAAGAGAATTTTACAAACCCCAGTCTTCCTTGAAAAGAGGCAGAGGGAGTGGGGCATCTGGGAAACTGATGATGTGGTTCTCCCTCCCATCTTTGCTTGTTCCCCTCATTCTCACTCAGCTGACTCCCTATGAGCAGGGCAGGAAGTCAAAAAAGCAGCAGCCTGAGGAGATCCAACCAGTCCATCCTAAAGCAAATCAGTCCTGAATATTCATGGGAAGGACTGACGCTGAAACTCCAATACTTTGGCCACTTGATGCGAAGAGTTGACTCACTGGAAAAGACGCTGATGCTGGGAAAGACTGAAGGCAGGAGGAGAAGGGGATGACAGAGGATGAGATGGTTGGATGTCATCACCGACTCAATGGACATAAGTTTGAGTAAGCTCCAGGAGTTGGTGAGGGACAGGGAGGCCTGACGTGCTACAGTCCATGGGGTTGCAAAGAGTCTCACACAACTGAGCAACTGAACTGAACTGAGGCTAATGTAAACACAAGCTACCTAGGGGCCAAAGGGAGCAGAGAGGTCCTGGGGGGATGGCCAAAGTGCTGACGTCAGTGTTGGCTTGCTTGAAGCCACTGAGTTGAAACAGCACATACGGAGGCCAGTGAGAACCAGGAGAGGTCCCAGCCTCAGGAGGACCCCATCCCTGCCCCTCAGCTCTAGCGTCCTTTTGAAAGTTGAGGGAGGCATAGAAAGGAGAGGGAGGTGCAGTTCATGACTGCCCTCAGAGACAGCGGGGCACACAGATCTAGAGTGTTCCCACCTCCAGCGAGCTTTGGCAACAGCTTTGTAACGACACAGAACTCATCTCCAAAATCTATTTCAATTACAAAAGAGATTTGGAAAACACTCAGACTTCTAGTTTGGTGTGGAAAATATTCAAAAACAACTATAGAAACGTTGAATTTTTCTTTTATCAAAAGCTATTTTACATTTAAATAAAAGGAGTCAAATATGGTTTAAAGGTCCAATTAGAATATCGTTTCTATTCTGAGAGAATATCAAGTTGCAATTTTCAGAAACTGACCATGTATTCACGCCTGGGTCAATTTTGTGTCCGACAGAGAATGTACGTTGCAACATTTGAGGCATGATGCCTTAAGACAGAAAAATGCCAACAAAGCCCTTCAATTCCAAACCCTTGCATTATATATTTCCCCAAATATTTAATCACTTTTACATCCGGCACCATAAAAATCTGTGTAACAAAAATATGTAGGGGAGTTTTACCTGTTTTTTTTTTTTAAACACAAACATATGTCTTGTCCTTTCTATTGTTTCATTAACACTCACTGCTTTCAGTACCTAATACTGCAGAGAAGATAACTATTTTACTCAAGAAGAATCCAAAATAACTATCAAGAATATGAGCTTTTACATTAAAAAGAATGAAATAATGCCATTTGCAGCAACATGGATGGGCCTAGAGTTTATAACAGTAAGTGAAGTTAAGCCAGAAAGACAAATAACGTATCACTTATATGTGGAATCTAAAATATGACACAAGTAAACTTATCTATGAAACAGAAAAAGACTCACAGCTACTATGGAGAACAGTGTGGAGATTCCTTAAAACACTGGAAATAGAACTGCCTTATGACCCAGCAATCCCACTGCTGGGCATACACACCGAGGAAACCAGAATAGAGAGAGACACATGTACCCCAATGTTCATTGCAGCACTGTTTATAATAGCCAGAACATGGAAACAACCTAGATGTCCATCAGCAGATGAATGGATAAGAAAGCTGTGGTACATATACACAATGGAGTATTACTCAGCCATTAAAAAGAATACATTTGAATCAGTTCTAAGGAGATGGATGGAACTGGAGCCGATTATACAGAGTGACGTAAGCCAGAAAGAAAAACACCAATACAATATACTAACGCATATATATGGAATTTAGAAAGATGGGGATGATGACCCTGTATGCGAGACAACAAAAGAGACTCAGATCTATAGAGTGAACTTTTGGACTCTGGGGGAGAGAGAGAGGGAGAGGGTGGGATGAGATGGGAGAATGGCATTGAAACATGTATACTATCATGTAAGAAACGAATCGCCAGTCTATGTCCGATGCAGGATGCAGGATGCTTGGGGCTGGTGCATGGGGAGGACCCAGAGAGATGTTATGGGGTGGGAGGTGGGAAGGGATTCATGTCTGGGAATACATGTACACTCGAAGTGAATTCATGTCAATGTTTGGCAAAACCAATACAGTATTGTAAAGTAAACTAAAGTAAAAATAAAAATTAAAAAAAGACCGAGTTATTACAGTAAATAAGTGACAACTGGGCACCCAAGGGCCCAGCACCCTCAACCATGTTCAGTTCAGTTGCTCAGTCGTGTCCGACTCTTTGCGACCCCATGAATCGCAGAACACCAGGCCTCCCTGTCCATCACCAACTCCCAGAATTCACTCAGACTCGCGTCCATTGAGTCAGTGATGCCATCCAGCCATCTCATCCTCTGTCGTCCCCTTCTCCTCCTGCCCCCAATTCCTCCCAGCATCAGGGTCTTTTTCCAATGAGTCAGCTCTTCCCATGAGGTGGCCAAAGTACTGGAGTTTCAGCTTCAGCATCATTCCTTCCAAAGAAATCCCAGGACTGATCTCCTTTAGGATGGACTGGTTGGATCTCCTTACAGTCCAAGGGACTCTCAAGAGTCTTCTCCAATACCACAGTTGCATACGTGCAGATTCAGAACCCAACCTTCCTTCTCCCTCCCAAAGGAAAATACCTTTTAGTAAAAGCATTTCGAACCAGAACCAGGAAAAATAAAAAATGTAAGGAAGGAATTCGATGTGATTTATTCCTTTCACTCTATCTTTACCCGAAGGTCTAGATGCATCACTGTTCTTAAAATCTATCCACGTCCCCCTCCCCAGGGTCAGTCACCTGCCAACTTCAGGCTCTAACGGACTGTCCTGGCCTCCGACTTCATCCTTCCAAGACTCAAGTCTCCCTGTTCAAATGCCTCTGGGGCCCTAGATATACTCGCTCCTCAACCCTCAGAGTTCCCACACCTTCATTTGCACCTTCATCGCCCAATATCCCCTCCTCCAAACACCCTAGGTTTCAGTCCCACTACTGCTGCCCCATTTCCTGAATTCACAGGGCACATGGTCGCCTGGGAGCATCCAGCCCACTCCTTACTTGCATCCACACCCACGCCATCTCTTCTGCAGACGCTACCATTTCCCTGCTCTCTGGGCCCAGCCCCAACACCCGTGTCTTTAAGGACTGCATTCATCAGTTAACCCATCTTCTCCTTTAACTTCAACCTCTCCCCCGCTATCTCCATTGGAAGCAAAACCAACAGCCTGCCCACGATCCCCTTCCAGCACAGTCCTTGTGTTCTCAGCACCACTTTCTTTTACCCCTGGGAAGAGCCAAACTGCTTGACCTGCCTCTCTGTCCCGCCTCCTCTTTCCACGCACCCCTCCACCTGTTGCAGTCCATCTTCCATCCCACCACTTCTGATGCTGCTGCTATTCTGTGAAATGTTACCGATACCCACTGTATCCAGGTAACATTCTCCTAGCACTAGGAAGGGATAGGCAAAGTCAGACATGAACTCTCTGAGTCAGAAGTTCAAGCTGATAGCTAAATTCAGCCCAGAGATATATTTTATGTGATCTAAAAAAAAAAAAAATGAACTACTTGCCAAAAATGCGAGATTCTGGAGATGTCACACAAAAATCTGGATTATTTTGGCTTCTGTGAAAGAACCGAGAAACTCTGGCTGCACTGTTTCTTTCACTGAATGATAATGATCAGCTAGAGGGAGAAGTAGCTGCCCCTGGAATGGAGCCCTTGGCTCCTTCCTTCATTCACTGCCCGCCCCAGCAAACCTCCTTTGCTCATTTACTTTGATGGCCCCTGTGGGTAATGGAGTTTGAACGCATGCTCTAGATCACTGCTGTCCAATAAAATAAAAACGTGTCACACACACAACTGAAAATTTTCCAGCAGCCACACTTCTTAAATGAAAAGAAATGGGTAAAATTAACTTTAATAATATATTTTATTTAATCCAATATATCCACGTTAATATTTTCAACACGCAAGTGATATAAGAAATTAGTAGTAAGATATTTTACCTGCTTTTCTTTGAGCTGAGGCTTCAGAATTCTGATGTGCGCATTACACTTTCCACACATCTCAACATGAACTAGCCACTTCTCCAGTGCTCAGTAGCCAAGGGTCTCTGCCATATGGGACGGCGCAGCTCCAGGTGCCTAGTTTCTGTGGTTGGTATTGTTTAGTCACTAAGCTGTGTCTGACTGTTTTGCAACCCCACGGACTGTAGCCCACCAGGCTCCTCCATCCATAGAATTTCCCAGGCAAGAATACTGGACTCGGTTGCCATTTCCTTCTTCAGGGGATCTTCCAAAACCAGGGACTGAGCCCACGTCTCCTGCGCTGCAGGCGGATTCTTTACTACCGAGCCACTGGGAAAGCCTCAGATGCTCAGTGGTTAGTTACAAAAATTGCCTTGCAATCAGAAATAGAGAAAATGTTAAGGAGAAAGAGAAAACAAGCAGGACTAAGGAAAAGGGGGGATGATGTCAAGGAGCAGGCAGGGTGAGAGTTAGAAAACAGAAGAGTAAGCAAGGACACAGAGACAATGAATGAACAGCCCTGGTTCAGTCCTCCAAGGGAAGAAACACCCCTGATAGGCAAAAGCCGTTGACAGGCAATGCTGATATTCTGAAGGAGGCTTTGGTGTTCTAAAAATATGCTGAACTTTAGACAGGTGGTCACTATGAAAAGCAACTGGCAGACCGTCTGAACCCCAGTTCACACACTTGGCACCTCAAGAGGCAGCAGAATGAGCCAGGCTAATGAGGGCAGGATTCTTGATCAAGATGGCATTTTTAACCTAGTTAAAGTAAATGGAGCTGAGAAGTGCAGTGAAGGAGGCAGCAAAGCGATCTTGAGCTAACATCCAAGGGGAGGTCAAGACTCAGAGATTGCGAGGCAGGACATGTCAACAGGCGTCAGTGATCCAGACGCGGGGGTGTAATTTTAGAGGCCAGATGCAGAGACTGGGGTGCAAAACAGATAGCTGGGGTCAGAGACCAGCAGCAAGAAACACATCCCCGAGCCAGAGACCTCAGAAGCAGACATCGCGCCCCCTTCCCCACGTGAGCACACTACGGTGGTCATATGCTCCCGTGTGCCCTCAGATATGAACCAGAATTAAAGCCCAGGCTGAGAAAAGCCAGTCCAGCAGCTGAGAGAAGAGGGGAGTGTCAAATACATTTGCCAGGCATAAAAGGACCTGGAAACAAGAAGGCAAGAAGAACATCTTTCTGCAACCATAAAGTGATTTTGGAACTTCTCCAAGAGCTTATTTCTGAACAGCTCCAGCCCATCCATTCATCCCTTCATTAATTCAGCAACGGTTTAAAATGGTAATAAACGGTAATGGTATAAATAACTGTATAAAACGGTAATCCATTTTACAATGTTGATTCCATAGGTCCACTGTCCTAAGGCTTGCCAAATTCTACTCCAGCAGTGCAAAATAAGGTGAGATTGCTAATACTGAAGGGGCCTCTCTAAATAAAATCCGTAGGATTAGGAGGCTTGCCTTGATCCTAAAATGTCCAGAGTCCCATCTATCATGTGCCATAATTTTCCAGATTGGCTAGGTCCAAAGAGAATGGGAAATAAGGCTGATGCAAAATATCTCAAAAGAGATTTCATAGGAAAATTGTTCTCTCAAGAACATAATATGTGAGACTTCTAAATCTCATTATAATGAAAATGAAGTTTTCACGTTGCTTGCATTCAGACTAATATTGAACATGAATATTTGGAGACACTGGGGAAATTGTAGCCCGCTATTTTGCTGGAAAAAAATTTCTAAGAAACTGGTATACATTGGAGGGGGAAATATATTTGTATACATTCTTGAATTGTTAAGGTTTAGTAATTACTTTTCACACCTGATTTATAAAAAACAATGTAAACTAGAAGAAAAGGTTGATAATGACAAAGACATCAAGATAACACATAAAGCTCACCATGCAGGCAAAAATACAATAGGTTCAATGGTAGCAATAAAATCCACAAATAAAGACAGCAAAGTTTATTTGACAAGTGAAAAAAATGACTTGAAGAGTGCCTCATACTTTTCAATAATTGACTTTATAGGAAGATAAAATGAAAGTGAAAGTGAAGTCGTGTCCGACTCTTTGCAACCCCATGGACACCAGGCTCCTCCGTCCATCGGATTTTCTAGGCAAGAGTACTGGAGTAGGTTGCTATTTCCTTCTCCAGGGAACTTCCTGACCCAGGGATCGAACCCAGGTCTCCCACACTGTAGACAGACGCTTTACCGTCTGAGCCACCAGGGAAATCAATCTTATCATAAATAGGTATGCTTTGCACTGTATTTTCATGGAAACAAGCAAGATTACCTAAAGCAAGTTAAAACAGTATCTATTTCATTCACAAAAAACAACCCCCTCCCCCAAAAAATCCAGTTCAAACAATGGCCCTCAGATATCAAGAAAAGGTTTTATTTAGGATGCTTGGTTAATTGAGGCAGGGAAATATATAGTTTTTAGTAAGTTTTCCAGGAAAATTAATAAGTCAAAGCAAAAAATGTTACATTTCAAAAAACTAATTTTTGCTACTCTAAAACAGATGTCTGCTACAAAGCTATAAATAACTATGATTTAACTTAAAAATCCATTACCCTAACTTAAGATTTTGTCAACGCTTCCAATGTTATCTACACATACTCTTTATTCATCATCAGTCTAGAGTTGGCAAATATTTTGATAATTGATGTAAGTGAAAAAATCATACTGCATGTTTCCTTGTGCCGAATATATATTATTAACCTTTAAATTTGTGAAATCATCCCCTATTTCCAAATGATGGAGCAACAGAAAACAAGAGGGAATATTTGTCCTATTTTCTTTATGAACCTGTTACTTCTACTTTATCCCTCAAAGTATTCACGTTTTCATGATAGTGTGCACATATTTGCCAAAAGTTATATAAGATTTTTTTCATTACTATTTAAAGAAGCTGTGATATCACCAGTTCTGCCTGGGTTAATTTTAAGCTACTTTTGCCACCACTGCAAGGAAAATAATTTACATCAAAGCCCCTGTTGATTTTTTTCAGCACCCATTTACTTGCAATGGTGGCAGCCGCAAAAACTTTAATAAACCACCTAAAAATAATAACAGCACACAAGTCTTTATTGAGACAGGTTTCAATCCCATCTCAATTAACATATACCTGATAACACTTGCATTTATAAATACAAGATCCATGTGTGTATGTGTGTGTGTTAGTTACTCAGACGTGTCAGACTCTTTGCAAGCCTCATGCACTGTAGCCTGCCAGGCTCCTCTGTCCGTGGGATTCTCTAAGCAAGAATACTGGAGTGGATAGGATTCCTTTCTCCAGGGGATCTTCCCAACCCACGGATCAAACCCTGGTCTCCTGCATTGTAGACAGATTCTTCACCATCTGAGCCATCAAGGAAGACCACAAGATCCATAGCTCTACGCAAATTCACCAGATACACCTGATATTAAAGGTTACAGGAAACAGTTCCGCTCCAGAGAAAAACTATCATTCCATCTAGCCCTTTCTCTGGAATAACCTGATGATGCCAATATTTTTCAAGAATGCAATCACACACTGAACTGTACATCCTGCTCCAAAATGTCCTGAGATCTCACCCTCACTCTTTTACTCTGAAAAAGCTTTGGACAAGTTTCTAACACTCCTTCTAGGAGCTTATTTTTTAGATTATTTGGGAGATTTTAGTAGTTTTAATTATTTACATTGCTTTTTAAAATTTGTGCCTTTCCCAAGTCTGCTGCTGCTAAGTCACTTCAGTCGTGTCCGACTCTGTGTGACCCCATAGACGGCAGCCCACCAGGCTCCCCAGTCCCTGGGATTCTCCAGGCAAGAACACTGGAGAGGGTTGCCATTTCCTTCTAAGTTGTGCTATTTTAAGTAAGATTAAAGATACCTGAAAAATAGATAGCAAAAATTACACAAATCACATTTTTAAACTTTTTGATACAGACTTTCTTTAAAAGATCAGATAATTAATAAAGCCAGATTTACTTCATGTCTAGACTTAATCTTAGAAAGTACCTTTCCCTTTTTATTGGAGCTTTCTTATGTAATTTAGAAACGTTATCACAAGGAATGGGTATTCTTCCTACTGTGTTTTGAAACATTCCTATCCTGAAACATTTCATACCCTGAATATTTTACTCATTTTTTCAAAATAATTTTTACTCCTCTATGAAAGCCATTTTAACAAAATGAATTTGAAAAAAATAAAGGATTACCATTCATAAACACTGCAAACTTTTGTTAAAACACTTAAAAAATGCAACATATTCATGCCTCACTCTTTAACGGACTTTCTGATTCCAGTGAAGTATAATTTTAGTAACTCATCAAGACAGAATACATAAAATTGGCACATTTTTGATATGCACACAAATTGAGAACGCATCTTTCCCAACTGTGTTGCAGAAAATGAAATGCATCTGGCATGACAATATGGCCCAGCACGTGAACTAGAATCAGTGGGAAGAAAGGGGTTTCTTTTTTCTTTTTTTTCAAAGCAGAACCTTTTAAATAATGCACATGCGTCAACAGCAAGGCATTATTAAGTCTGCTAAACTGTTTCAAAGGTATATTTGACTTAAAAAAAAAAAAACACACCATAGCAAGTGGGTTGGCAGGGGCAAGGGAGGTAGACTGTAATGATTATACAGCAGGGACTTCCAAATCTCTTTCCCAAGCAGTCCAAAATGACTTTTTTGCTTTTGCACCGTATCTCCACCCAGTCTCCGTGTATGCGCACATATGCTGTTGGGGCCTCATGCTGGGCTGGGGGGTGGAGAGGTGGGGAGGGTGTTGAAGAACATGGCTAATGCCAGAAGCAAGCAGAGAACAAGAGAAAATTTGAGTAACCTGCTTTCTTTTGCAATGAATTTTCTTTTTTGAGAGAAGGGGCTTTTTCTCTAGGCAATCTGAAGATGGATTTAAGGCTTTTAGCATCTTGTCTTTTATGTGTTCCCATCTGTGCTTATGAACTGTGAATAAAACTGAAATCTGCATGTGCGACAAGCTCCCTCCCCATGCCCAAGTGTCTTCAGTGAGGAGATGCAGGGAGAGAAAGGAAAGATCCCTGAGTCAGGCTGGAAGCCCGGGAGGGTGCTGCAGAGTTACACCGACTCCTGGACACCTTAAGGAGTCCTCTTCCAGCTCGAGGTTCCAGCTCCATTACTTTCTTCTCTCTAGAGGGGTGAGCCAGGTTCCTAGAGCTGGGCAAAAAGGTATTTAGGAGACAGGAATCCTCTCTGCATTAGTGAAAAAAAGCTGCTAAAAACTGGACGTGGGACTCATAACAGAAAACTGTCCACTTCTCAGGGCACAAGGCTTCATAAGCAGCAGATGCAGCAAATCAACAATTAAGCCTCAGGGCCTATCTTCCTGTCCACACTCCACCTATCACCTACCCTTTGAAAGACGGTTTGGCCTTTGTATTCCTCCTATGACTTCACTGACATTCTGGTTCTTTAAAATGAAAAGCTCCTTTAGAACTATAAATGGTATGATCAATAATGTCATTTGTAAATGTGATATAAAAGATACACAACGATGCATTACAGAGAACAAAGAACAAATTAATTCAGCTAATCAATCACAAAACAGATTCTAGGAAACTGGAATGTATTAATAGGCAAACTTACAAGTATTAATCAATAGGACTGAAGTTATCTCAGAGACGTACAAAGTTCTAAAAGTGGTCAAGCGTAGCTGTCATGATGGAAAAACATTTTAGAGAATGACAAAACTTCTTTCTGTCATATGTTAACGATGTGACCTTGGAAAGATTCTTTAATTTCTTTGAGCATTGATTCCCTAGGAAATCAAGAAAGATTCTTTCATTTCTTTGAGCATTGATTTCCCAGGAAATCAAGCAAGAACTTCTATCACGTAAGACAGCTGTGAGGATTATATCATGCAAGTGCCCAGAATATTATGAAGACACAGGTAATAATGTTTGCTTCATATTCTCTCAAATAGGTTTTTTTGTCTTTTGTATAGAATGTTCATATTTAAATAGCAGTATTTTTCAAACAAAGGTTGATAGCATCTGAAAATGTTTTAATAAAAATGAATATAGAGATTAATTCTGAATTCCTTTCTATTGCTATGAAAATATCTTAGTTCAATGAGCTGCAAAATTATTTAGTAAGTTAACACTTGCAGAAATATGGTGTCTTTTTAAATGTTTTGATCATAAAGTTAATAAAAACAAATGTAAACAAGTATCCCAGCTATAAAATTCTCATACATTAGGATTATGTACGTACTCAAAAATAAATAATTTTAAAATATATAGTATTCATCTACACTGAATTTAAAGCATCTTTGTAAAGCCACCTCATTTTGGAACCAGAATTAGGAGTTCTATTCAATTCTCTTTCAAGACAAAAAGGAAAGGTAGGTTCATTTAGGCTTTTTGTCAATACTATCTCTGTCCCCTCCTCTGAGAATAACTGGAACCTTGCTCTAAACCATCAGGTGTTTTCTAGAGCATCAGTAACACCAGATTATTGCAAGCAATTGTGTTTATGAAACAACAAAACATACTAGTGTTCTGGTTGACTTTCTGATTACACTAATATATTAGCCAATAAACTGTAAAAACTTTCAACTGAAAGTCCATCTATTCCCATATCTTACCGTTCAACGCATGGCCTTATGTTTTTTGTGACCCAGCTTCTAATCTATAATTAAATTTTTACTGTATATATCACTAACCTAACTAATCAGAGTCAAGATAATGAGAATCAATATACGATGTATTGGAATAAAAAAGTTCTTTAGGTCCCTGGCAGAATGCAGCTTTCAAAATACTTGCTAGCATGACCACGATTTGATAAACATTTACAAAAGAACACCGCCTCTACAAAACCCTACAAAGCCAAGGGAGTAAAAGCCACAGCTCAGTGGAACGTTTTACAGATTTTTACTTGACTATTGCCTGACCGAAGAGTCAACATGGTGTACAAGGCAGCGTAAGTTGAACGCAACTATTTTAGATGACTATAAAACAGAAAAAGCCTGGCAAAACCAATACAGTATTGTAAAGTAAAATAAAGTTAAAAAAAAAAAAACACAACAACAACAGAAAAAGCCATAGGAACATGCGTATGACTAACTCGGAAGAGACACGCTGTCCACTTGTTAGACAGTGATCCACTCGCAGCAGGAAGTTTTGAGAAAGGAGGGTGGGAAGATGAAGACTTTTGCGCTTAAAGAGTTTCCCCAAGACATGACCCCACGTTTGCCATCAATTCGCCTCTTCACATTTCAACTTTTCCCTGAAAGTGTGTTGGGGGTGCTTGCTTTTCCTTGGACAAGATGAGACTTAGCTAGACAGTCCTTTTAGGGGCTCTCCAAAAAAGTACGCTTTTTATGTCTAACCTTATTCCTCTCCTATTGTGCTGTGTTTAGTCGCTCAGTCGTGTGCAACTCTTTGCCACCCCATGGACTGTGGCCCGCCAGGCTCCTCTGTCCACGCGATTTCCCAGGAACAATGTTGGAGTGGGTTGCCATTTCCTTCCCCAGGGTCCTCTCCTATTGGGCTACCATTAATACGTCCACTTTCATCGGCAGCTGAGAAAGCGACCCAAACAAGCTTCTAGCAATAGGTGTTCTTTCTGTCCAAAGTCAAGTCAGAGGGCAAGTCAGAACTTTTCCCTCTCTCTGTTTGATCTGCAGCACCCCTACCCGGCCCCTCCCGGCCGCTCCCGGGGTCCCAATCCCCCACCGCTGGAGGCGTGGCCCCGCGCGCCCCGGCTCGGGCCGCGCCCACCTGTCACTCACCCCGCTGCTGCCGCGCTCCGGGCCCTTCTCCGGGGTCCGCGGCTCCGCCGGGCTCTGGGCTGGCTCAGCGCGAGGCGGCAGCGGTGGCGGCTCCAGCAGCTGCTCCAAGCAGGCGGTGCCCGGCAGCGAGGAACTCTTCTGATGGCACAAGTGCGCCGCGGTGCCCCGACGCAGCGCGCCCTCATCCCGGGCGCGGTCCCCCCTCGGGGGTGGCTGGGGCGAGGAGGACAGCGAGGATGAGGCGGAGGACGAAGAGGGAGCCGAGTCTGGGGAGCGTCCGCCGGGAGGAGTCGCTCCAGCGGCGGCGGCGGCGGCCCCCGGCCCCTTCCCCACGGGAAGCAGATGCCCGCGGATCCGGCGGCGCAGCGTGGACCCCGGCTCGGCCCGGCTGGTGCCGCCGGGCTCCAGAGGCTCCGGCGACGAGCAGCACAGGTTGGGCTGCGAAGAGGAGAAGACGCGGTCCAGCACTTGCTTCCGTTTCTTGAAGCCGCTCCACCGGCTGCCCGCGCCACCCAAGCCGGCCGGGGCATCTCGCCGGCCCCCGGGGGGCGGCGGGGAGGGCGACGGGGTGTCCGCAGTGCGGCGCTCAGGGCCCCCCGAGCGCGCGGCCCCGCCGCCCTTGCTCTTGCCCACCCCCAGCTGCAGGTTCTTCCAGAGCCGGGCCTGAAACGAGGACGCCGCCGCAGCCGCCGCCGGCTCGGGCGAGCCCGCCGCGGCTGCCCGGGGCTCCATCCTCCACCCCGCGCTCCTCCTCTCCCCTCCTCCTCCTCCTCCGCCCTCTCGGGCTGCGCCTCCTCCCGGAGCCCCGCGGCGGCGGCGGCGGCGGCGGACGCAGCAGCACCAGCCGGGAGTGACCGGCGGCTTCGGGCCAGCGCGGGGGCAAGCCGCCCTCGCCTCCGAGGTTCTCCCGCCGCGGGACTCCGGCGGCGCCGCCGCCGCCTCCTCGCGCACCGGCGGGGGTGGGCTGTCGCTACGGCCAGATCGCGGCCGCCGCAAAGTTTGTGGTTCCGAGCGCCGGGGCTCCAGGCCACTGGAGTCCCCCCTCTGCCGGCCCCCCGGCCGCGCCCTGGCCCCCTCTCCTCGCCGGCTCCGGACTCGCGGAGCGAAGCGCGCTCGGCCGTGCGCTCCCAGCTGCCGCGCCAGGGGACCCCGCAGCCGACGCCCTCCGGGCAGCACCTGTCAGCGGCGGGGGCGGCTGCCTCGGAACCGGGCGCGCGGGCGACTCACGCGACAGGGAGTCCTAGGCACGCCCGGACCGTCCTCCAGCTCCGGGGTGGGAGGGCGAGCGAGGCCAGAGCCGGGCGGAGTTGGTTAGGGACCCGAGCCAGCTTGATCCTCGGGAGCCGGCCACCGTTAGGTACCCACGCAGCTAGCTCTGGGCTGGCAGCAAGACGCGCCCTCCGACCATCTCGGTCCGTTCGATGAAGCGAGCCAGGGTGGAAATCATGCGCCTTCCCTGGGTCCTGCGGAGCAGCCAGTGTCCACACCGAGAGGTGAACCCGCCCGAGTCCTGAGGCTGAACGCCGCTGCCTCCGCCCCGCTGCGCGCCCTGGGTCCAGGACCAGAGTTTGATTTCTTCTGCCTTGACTTCATCCCCATCCTCCCCTCCCCGCTCTTTGCTTGTGCCCTTAGTTTCTCCTGCAGTCAGGGTCTAGAGGTTTCCGGGAGTCTGACGACAAAGCAAGTCCTAAAGTTGCAGGGAGTTTACCCGTGTCCCAAGACGAGGAGGATGCGCACTGCCTCTCATCCCATTCCAAACGCCGAGTATCTTGTTCTTTTCACTCAAGTGCGTTTTCCTTTCGTCACTTACAAAGCAAATGAGAAAGGCTCCTGCAGCCTTGGTTTCTCCCCAAATCTACTGCTCCGAGGGTCTTCTGAATCTCCTGAGAGAGTAGAGGACACAGGATCCCTTCCGCACCGCAAAATGCAGGAAACTCACAAGAGCCCTGGCACCGTAATGCCTAATTCCAATCTCCTCTGGCTAACAGTATGCCCTGGGTGTGCCACCCACCGCTTTAAGGTTTTTCTTTTTCTACTTGCTTACCTTTATAACAAATATTTATTGAGCACCTACTATATGTCAAGCAATATGATAGGCTCCGAGGATGCAGCTGTGAACAAGGCCAGAAGGGCTCCACCCTCATGCATCCTATCTTCCAGTGGGAGAATCAAACAGAATTTCTAATAGGGAAAAGTCCCATGGAGAAAATAAAACAGGGTACCATAATAAAGTGACTGTGGAGGTGGGGTTGCCGGATCAATTGCAGGACACCCAATGAAATTTGAATTTCAAATAAATGAGGTACAAATAATGTTTGAGTATGCACATGTCCCAAACATTGCATACAACTTACTAAAAGACTATTTGTTGTTTATCTGAAATTCCCTGTTTTGTATTTTTATTTTCTACATCTAACAACCCCTTTCAGAAGGTGTTTTTCTTGTTGTTGTTGTTTTGAGGTTATGTGTACATCTGAGAAGCTAAATTTTGAGTTAAGGTTTAATGAGGACAAAGAGCAGTCATTGAAAGATCTGATTACAGAGCATTCCAGGCAGAAGGAACGGCAGGTGCAAAGGCCCCAAGGCAGGAAGCAGCTTCCCTTGGCATGGCATGTTCAAGGACAGATGGAACTGCTGCAAATAATGTGGAATAAGGTGGATAAGAGATGAAAGGAATAAGTGAGCAGAGGCCTGGTGGGGTGGCTCCTAGAGCCATAGTAAGAGACTGAGCCTCCTGTAAGTGAAATGGGAAGCTATTTGAGGGTTTTAAGCATGAGTGATGAGATAATACTAATTAAGGATAAAGTGAAAAAGGACTTCACTCAATGCCTGAGGCTTTTCCACACAGAGAGTCACACTGAAAATACTATAACCATAAAAAATTACCTCAATATAGAGCTACTGTGATAGCTCGGAAGAGAAACTATTCTATCCAGAAGTCTTCCCTGCAACGTAGGAAAAAATATTCTAATACTAGTTTTTCTAGGATGTCGTTAATGAAAGCACAGAGAAAATAAGTAAAGAAATAAAGGATTCTCCATGTCTGTGTCTCTATTCCTGCCCTGCAAATAGATTCATCTGTTGCCAGGAGCCAGCGTGAGGAACTCTGCCCATGGCAAAGGTCACGAGGAAGGAGGCTTCGGCATACGCAAAGGCAGGATCGAGCCTCAGGAAGCCCCTGGTTCCCGAGCATCTACCCCCAAAACCAGAGTCTACCTACTTTTATTGTTTCATGCTCTCACCTACACCTCTGACTTTATGGGGGGCTGTTCCCCACCAGTTCTTTCGGAGGAGTAAACTTGCAGCTCCAGTCAATAAAAATTCCTGGGCATGACAAGGGTGTCTCAGGTCAGACCTCTCTGCTGGACTACCTCTCAACCATAAACAGCACAGAGAGTTTGGAGTATTTTGAAAATCTTAATTAGCATAGGGCTTTTCTCATTGTTGAGTCAATGATTGCCGCCAGGCCTCCATATCCTTAGGCATCTGGGAATATATTAATGTATTTGGAATATAGAAAAGGAAATATAGTAGTTTTTGATGATAGCAATACTAGACTTTTCGAGTTAATGAATTTTCTCTTTTGTTATAGATCACTGTACTTCGTTATAAATCACTGTGTCCTTGCTCTGTAAAAATGTAAGTTTATCACTATCTTAAGACTAAATAGATCTTAAGGGGAACATTGGTGAAGGGTTTTCATTTGTTGGGCTGATGTTTGCTGCTAAATCTCCATATTCCCTGCCCTTATAATGAATATAACTAGCCTATAGGAGAAATAAGTATTAACCTTTAGGATTAATCATGTTAACCTTAGATTAAGCAAATTCCTTTCTTAGTTGTAACCCATTACACCCTCACCCTATAGGAATACAACTTTATCTGGTACCTTTGGAGGGTGGCGCCTGGTTTAAGAAAAAACACCCTTGGAAAAAATAAGTTTTTTGGTTATCAGAAAGAAAGGATCATAAAATGTCAGCAGGCCTCATGGCCAGAAGATGATGTAAAACCCCTAAGACCTTTTTCTTTATACATTTATGTGAAGCACCTGATTTTGATAAAGGTCAGGACTGCTGACCCCCGCGTGACTTTAAAATTTCCATTTGTCTCTATGTGTAACAAAAGGTATGTAAGCAAACCTAAAAAATAAAGAAATCGGATCAGTTTCTGGAAAGACTGGTTCCCCCATGTCATTCTTTCTTGCTCCCCGTCTATCTGGCTGAATTCCCATCTGGAGCATGGGTGCTCACATCTACTTACTTTCCCCGGCTTTTAAGTTCCATGCGAGAAGGAGCCCAAGGAGGGGCACCTTCCGATATATTCAAGTGGCGCCGGTGGCCCAACGTAGATGGCGCAAATTCCTTGTCTTGGAATTTTATTGGTATCCCATAAATAAACCAAGTTATTCAGCCTCTTTTTCTCCACTAATATTTCCTACTACACTACCCGTTTCTAATTCTCTATATATCTGTAATTAAATAAGTTATTTCCTAGGACGCTGATTCCATCTCCCCTTCGAATTACCCTGAATCCACCGGGGCTGAACCCCAACAATCTGTACCATTTTTCTAGCTTATATATTTATGCATTAAGAAATGATACTTGTATTTCTCTTTCTGACTTCACTCTGTATGAAAGACTCTAGGTCCATCCATATCACAACAAATGACCCAACTTTCCTTTTACGGCTAAGTAGTATTCCATTGTGCATCAGAGATGTAGGTGTAGAGAACGAATGTATGGACCCAAGCGGAGAAGGGGAGCGCGGGATGAACTGGGAGAGTGGCACTGACACATACACACTGTCACGTGTACAGTAGATGGCTAGAGGGAGGCTGCTGTGCAGTACAGGGAGCTCAGCTCGGTGCTCTGTGATGACCTACGGGGTGGAATGGGGATGGGAGGCTCTAGACGCAGGGGATATATGTATACATACGGCTGATTCACTTTGATGTTCAGCAGAAACTAACATGACACTGTAAAGCAATTATACTCCAATAATAAAGAATTACCATAGCAAATTTAGAAGAAATGATAATCACTTCTTACCAAAACTCTAAAACTAAGTCAAGTTTGTCATATTTACTGACATGGGGCCATGGACCCATAGTGATGACCACAATCTTATATTCATGTAGTCTTTTAATGATGTGTTTGACTTTTGTAGCTTTATGTTTTCATTTTTCCCTTCCGCCTAGTTTTGCCCTGAACTCATTAACTCTGAGATGTCAGGTTCTGAAATCTACAATCCCAAGTAACACTCATCTATCAAGGAGAGTTCATTTCTAGAACTTGAAAGAAGACAAGTAACTTTTCCTAAATAGCTAAAGTGGATTAGAAATTGAGAGGCTGCCCTACAAACTGTGCATTACATAAAATTGCACTGGATATGGCCTTTGCCATCAAAGGCCCTATTATATTTAAGATTTTTTTTTTAATAAAAACACAAGGGGACAGTGAATCCCCTTGATCACTGAGGGAATACAGAGGAGTGAAGAATCACTTGTGGCTTGACTGAAGGAAGATTTGTTGGAGTCATCATCTGAGCTAAGATCTATAGTAGATGACAGAGTACACTAAGAAGATAGATTGCCACCAGAAAAAAGAAAGCAAGACTAATGGCACATAGCAAGACTTCAGTAAATGTTAGCTTTTCTTTCATTACAGTTTATTAGCCATCTAAATATTTATAGAGCATCTATTGCTTGCATGAATATGAAATTAATATATGCATCACACGTCGATATATAAGAGGTTGGGAAGGTGATGGATAAGGTAATATTTGAGTAGAAGCTCAAAGGAAGTGAGGGAGGGAACCTAATGGTAAATCTAAGGGCAAATGTTTCCAGGAAGAGGGAGCATTAAGTGCAAAGAGACTGAGGCAGGGACACGCTCTGCTTGAGGAACAGCAAGAAAGACAAAATAGCTGGAACAGAGAGCAAGAGGGAAGTGGAAGGAGAAACTATGGCAGAGATGGCTAAAGGCCACATGGCAGAGGATTCTGTGGTCAACAGTGAGGACTTTGGGTTTAGGAGGATGGGAAGTCACTGGGCACTTGGGTAGAGTTATCTGTGATCCAAATTGCATTTTAAAAGACTCTCTCTTGCCCCTATATTGACAATAAAGTGCAGAAGGGAGGGGGTAGGAACAGACTTTAGACAGGTCCTATTACTATACATACATATGGGACAGTGGTGTCTTCGACAGAGTTGGTAGGTGAGAAGTGGTGCAAGTGGGGAAATTCTAGTTACAGGATGTTTTGAAGATAGAACTGAGATGACTAACCATAGTTTGAATGTGGGATACTCATGCATAATGCTAAGTGGTTTGTGTCCCTTACCCTATGCAATCATCACGGCAACCCCACGTTATAGACGAAGGAACCAAGTATGAGGCATACTAAGTGATCTTACAAGGTCACGCATTGAGTAATTAGCAGATCCCCGGTCTACAAGGTTCCAAAGGCTCGGAACTTATTTAATTTTAAATGCATGCATAAATAAGAAGGAGGCCTCAGGAGAAACACGGATCCATGTCCTGACCTTGGGTGAGCAGCAAGACCATCTCGGGCAGAACCACAGCTTCCACTTGATGAGATCAAGGACATAAATGCAAGCCCCCAAACAACATGTCTTGGACTAATTGAGTTAAAGGGCAACTAAATGGCACTTACGGAGCCCTCTCATCAGTGGGGCCCTGGCTCCTCTCCCAGCTCCTGGCATTGGCCCAGATGCCTGCAAGCCCTCATTTCCTCTCTCAGTCTCTGCAATGGAGACAGTGATATCTATTGGCCCACCTTACTGGTTAAAAGACAAATGGAGGTAGCGTTTTTAATGAGGAATGCCTGTCCGCAAGACTGAAGTTATCACCACTTTGGAACTGAAACCAAGAAAAGGTACCAGACTGATGTTCCTCCTCACATGGAAAAACCCTGCCATGTGGAAAGAAGCTCTTTGAACCCTTCCAAACCAAGGACCCAGTTGTCACAATTCACACGTTGAGAGGAGTGCTGACTGCACAGTCAACTCAACAAAATTCTGGCTCTCGTGTAAACAAGTTTTTGCCTTTTTCTTCCTTGAAAGTTTTCTCAAAGTTCTCAAAGGTGGTTTAATATTAAATAACTTCAGAGGAGCTGTTTCTTTTTTATACTATTTAACCTAAGCCACTTTTTATTTTCTTCTTAACCAGTGTAGTTTAAAAAAAATTCTAGAATCCTAGACCAAAAGTCCTGAATACTCATTGGAAAGACTGATGCTGAAGCTGAAACTCCAATACTTTGGCCACCTAATATAAATAATTGACTCATTTGAAAAGACCCTAGTGCTGGGAAAGACTGGGGGCAGGAGGTGAAGGGGATTACAGAGGATGAGATGGTTGGATGGCATTATTGACTCAATGGACATAAGTCTGAGTAAACTCTGGGAGTTGCTGATGGACAGGGAGGCCTGGTGTGCTGCAGTCCATGGGGTTACAAAAGAGTTGAACATGACTGAGAGACTGAACTGAACTGAGACCAAAAGATATTCTGAAATTTCTATGTGGGATGGACATAGGATTGTCTATGAGACGTGAATTAGAGTGGGGGGACTTGAAGCTGTATTTACATAATTTTTAAAAACTCAACTGTCCATATAAAAGGAGGGAAAAAAGGGGTTGACTGGAGATCTGGAGGAACCCAAAGCCTCCACTGCCTGTCCCTCGATGCTGGTTCTGCACAAAGTCAGAAGACATTGGCACTGGCCTGGCACCGCAAGTGAGGGCTGTCACCACGGGTGGCACGTGGACCTCAATTCTTCACAAGTAAAGTGAATAGAAAAGGACTAGTTTCCCTCTCAGGTCTCCTCCAGCTTAAAAATTATATACGCTTCTGAAACAAATCTCCAATGTAAGATTAAAATCCATCTATTCATTCCTGGTCTGATTTCCTACTTTCAGTGGTGATACAAAGGCAGGTGCTACTGGGGGGGTATGGAAATAACTTCCTTTGACAGATGCAAAGTATTACGTAGGGCCTGGATCAACAGGAGGTTCATATTGTGCAGCAGGGGGAACCATGTTCAAGATCCTGTAATAAACCATAATGGGAAAGAATGTGAAAAAGTGTATATGTATATATGTATACTCAGATAAATATATCTGAATCATTTGACTGTAAACCAGAAACTAACACAACATTGTAAACCAACTATCAGTTCAGTTCAGTCGCTCAGTCATGTCCAACTGACCCCATGGACTGCAGCACACCAGGCCTCCCTGTCCATCACCAACTCCTAGAATTTACCCAAACTCATGTCCATTGAGTCGGTGATCCCATCCAACTACCTCATCCTCTATTGTCCCCTTCTCCTCCTGCCTTCAATCTTTCCCAGAATCAGGGTCTTTTCGAATGAGTCAGCTCTTCACATCAGGTGGCCAAAACATTGGAGTTTCAGCTTCATCATCAGTCCTTTCAATGAACATTCAGGACTATTTTCCTTTAGGATGGACTGGTTGGATCTCCTTGCAGTCCAAGGGACTCTCAAGAGTCTTCTCCAACACCACAGTTCAAAAGTGTCTATTCTTCAGTGCTCAGCTTCCCTTATAGTACAACTCTCACATCCATACATGACGACTAGAAAAACCACAGCCTTGACTAGATAGACCTTGCTGGCAAAGTAATGTCTCTGCTTTTTAACATGCTGTCTAGGTTGGTCATAACTTTCCTTCCAAGGAGTAAGCGTTTTCTAATTTCATGGCTACCATCACCATCTGCAGTGATTTTGGAGTCCAAAAACATAAAGTCAGCTACTGTTTCCACTGTTTCCCCATCTATTCAGCAAATCAACTATACTTCAGTCATACTCTGTTGCAGAAGCTCTTAGGGCCCCTGTCCTCTCTCAAGCCTCAGAACACAGGTGGAGTATCTGATCTCTCCATCTGAAGGCTGTTTTCCAGTTCACATCCCTCCTCCCACCAAGTGCCTGGAACACCCCTCAACCAATGAATGCTGGCATTGATGTGCAGGTATTTCAGTAACTCAGAGGCAGGGACTCTCTACTTCTCCCAGTGCTGGCTGTGTTGATGACATGCCCCATCTCAGCTTTCTTTCATTCCTGTCTCACATGGCCCCTCCCCAGCTGCTGGTCCCTGAGCCTCTTCAACAAACGGCTTGCATCTGGATCCTTGTGGCTAAATCTGAAGGGACCAAAACTAAGGCACCTTATAGAGACATTCCAAACTCTGGCTGTTTCCCAGCTCGGGCACCCTATGAGAATAAAAGTAACTTCCTCCAGCAAGATTCCTTAGGGTAATACAATTCTTTCATAGAGGACTATAAAGACAAAATTTATCCCAGAGCCTGTGATCTACCCACTGAAAGTGAAAGTCCTTGAGAACCAGACTATTCATCTATGATTTACGTCCTTGATATTGTCCAATGACCTCCTGGAGTAGACAATAGGGTAGACTTCTCAGCATTCATTACACCTGGAAAATTATTCTCAACTGTTCATGGTCATTCTATCCTTTCTTTTCCAGACCTATAACCAATCCTGGAAACTGTAAGAGTGTATTATATGAGATTGACTTCAACTGTGAGTAACACAGAGACCTTTAACCGTGTTCAGAGGTCTGAAGGTCATCATCCACACCTAATATGCCATTCCTTCTCTTTGACTTCTCTCTTGTGGCTCCACCACACATGCCTACCATTCCCACAATCACTGCATGCTCCAAGATTGTCAAGGGAGCTTCAGTCATGAGATGCAGGTTCAATCCCTGGGTCAGCAAGATCCCCTGGAGGAGGGCATGGCAACCCACTCCAGTATTCTTTCCCAGAGAATCCCATGGACAGCAGAGCCTGGTGGGCTATAGTCCATGGGGTCGCAAAGAGTCGGACACGACTGAAGGAACCAAGCATGCATGCCTATGATTACCCCACCTGGCTAACCCAGGATAATGCCCCTATATTATCGTCAGTCTACTAGAATACTTAATTATGCCTACAAAGTCCCTCCCTCCCTGTACCTATACTAACATTTAGCTGAATAACTAGGGACAGGATTCTTGAGGAGATATGTTTGAAATCCTGCTTACCACTGGTTTCCTAGAGCCCAAAGCATCCTAATTGACATATCTTCATTGAAGACCAGAAAAAGAGGTTACAAGATTGCCTTATTCACCGTAGGGTATGAAACCCAGAAGAACAGGCTCAGTTATAACAAAGTGATAGTATTAAGGAACCTCCTGACGGGCCAGTGGTTGAGACTTTGCCTTCCAGCGCAGTGGATGTAGGTTTGATCCCTGGTGGGGGACCTAAGATCGCATATGCCCCTTAGCCAAAAAACCAAAACAACAAACAAAAACCCAGAAAAAAATATTGTAACAAATTCGATAGATTTTAAAATTGGTCCACATCAAAAAAAACCTTAAAGTAACAGAATTAAGACGAACATTCATTAATGATAAGAACACTAAGACACTGGCTAAACAACACAGACCTTTTCTCTTTGCTATGTTCTTTTGAATCTGGCCCTTTTGCTAATTAGACACGTACTTCTCCCCGCTATTTTCTCCTAACATAATGCCTTCCAGGTTGCAATCATTTTTTTTAGTTTATTTCAAATCCAATTCTCTAACTCACACATTTTTTCCCCAAGTGAGATAAAATGGTTATTTAAGAAATATACATTATTGATTTCAAACCAGTGCCTGAAAATTTAACTGTCTTCCTGGCAAGCCCTGTTTTAAAATTTCCTGCCTAGAAAACGCACAGGCAAAAACTACACAGACGAAATTCTCGTGTGGTTTTATTCTGAGATGACCTTCTCTCTGAATCCCATGAGGGGAAGTAGGAAAATGGAAAGAAAGATAGAATAACTAAATGTCGATAAACATCCTTGGAAAAATTAAATCAAGTACAATCTCTTTTATGAAGAAATTACCTTAAATGAAACTATCTGCTAAAATAGGCTTCTAAGACCCTGATTTGTAGCCTGTTAGTCCATCCAGCTGGAGAAGGCAATGGCACCCCATCCAGTACTCTTGCCTGGAAACTCCCATCGATGGAGGAGCCTGGTAGGCTATAGTCCACGGGGTCGCTAAGAGTTGGGCACGACTGAGAGGCTTCACTTTCACTTTTCACTTTCATGCATTGGAAAAGGAAATGGCAACCCACTCCAGTGTTCTTGCCTGGAGAATCCCAGGGACGGCAGAGCCTGGTGGGCTGCCGTCGGTGGGGTCACACAGAGTTGGACACAACTGAAGCAACTTAGCAACAGCAGCAGCAGCAGTCCATCCAACATGTCTGCTCTTAATCTTGACTTCTACCATCATCCACAGCTAAATTCTGGTCATGTATTGATAATTATATGAGATTACCTGGTGGCTCAGCAGTAAAGAATGCACTTGCAGTTCGATCCCTGAGTTGGGAAGATCCGCTGGAGGAAGGCATGGGAGACCACTCCAGTATTCTTGCCTGAAGAATCCCATGGACAGAGGAGACTGGTGGGCTACAGTCCATGGGGTCACAAAGAGTCAGACATGACTGAAGTGAATTAGCATGCATTACACACAGGTGTAAGTTTCCTTTCGACTGAACACCTAAGAAATCAACATAGGAGAGGAGTCGGCCCAGGTCTCATATAAAGTCAGCAGTGGGACCAGTGAGGTCTTTGCAGATTGCAACAATTTTTTAGGGGAACTTAGGGATAAGTCATTGTTACTCCACACCACTCCCAGTATTTGTGACCTATTTCTCATTCAATTCTACCATTCAGCAGACTGCATCACTCCACAAGATAACCACTCCAAGATCAGGAACTGTCCATCTCCGTCAGGATGTAACAGACGACAGCCTGAACTCCAAACACATCAGGTCTGACTTTGCACTGACTTGGCTCCGGATGAACAGCAGTGCCCGAGTACTTTGTGCTTTCGCCCCAGCCTTGGGTTAAGAAACCAAACTAAAGTAGAAAAATTGCTGCCAAAAATAAACAAAATGGTATTCACCATTTACAGGGGCTGTCGTCTATTAATAGGACCTCTGAGCCATAATGAGGTTGGCTATATGGCAAGAGGTCTAGGGACCTGTATGGACAGTTTCTCATCGCAAACAGCCATGAGCTGGGACCAAAAATCAGTCCTGCTAACTTTTGTGCAAATAGGAAGAAAAATACAGTTCCTTTATGCTTTCTGTCGTATGTCTGGTTTTCCTTTAGAGTGATGCCACTCAATCAGAGGTTAATGAAGAAAAAGTACCAAAACATTCAACCCGATTTTAACAATCATCAAGATTCAATCCTTTAGACAATCTCTTTAGAAAATGCCATATGTAAAATAGATGGTCAGTGCAAATCGATGCATGAAGCAGGGCACCCAAAGTCGGTGCTCTGGGACAACCCAGAGGGATAGGGTAGGGAGGGCGGTGGGAGGGGGGTTCAGGATGGGGGGACACATGTATACCTGTGGCCGATTCATGTTGATGTATGGCAAAAACCATCACAATATTGTAAAGGAATTATCCTCCAAATATAATTACTTTTTTTTTTTTTTTTTTAAAGAAAATGCCCACAGTCTTCTTGGGACAAAATCACTGTCTCTCAGGGAGCCTTCTCTTCCAACTCTTCCTAAGAAGGCATCTTGAGTGAAAGTAGAAAAAAATGTGATTTTCCATATCTTCATGAAAGCAGGAGAGAGTAAGGATCTGAGGGTGGTGTCATCTGCCTCTTTTTTTCTGGGGGAGATGCCCCTTGTCTACCGGGTCTGCCTGCTAACAACTGTAAGCAAGTCTGTACTTACACAACTGTCCTCTCCCACTGTAGTCAGAGCCCAGAGAAGCTCCCAGATGAGTCAATCTGCCCTTGGCTCTCACTGGCCAGGGCCCTAGACATCTATCTGTCACTTCCCTTACCAGCCTGGGCCCAGCCTTCCATACTAAGCCTTTGCTCGGAGTACATCTAGGTCCACTGGCTCTCAACTCAGTATCCCGACATAAAAAATAAGATGTGCTCAAAAAAACCAGTAGATGCTTTTGAACTGTGGTGCTGGAGAAGACTCTTGAGAGTCCCTTGGAATGCAAAGAGATCAAACCAGTCATTCCTAAAGGAAATCAACCTTGAATATTCATTGGAAGAACTGATGCTGAAGCTGAAGCTCCAATATTCTGGCCACCTGATGTGAAGAACCGACTCATTGGAAAAGACCCTGATGCTGGGAAAGATTGAAGGTGGGAGGAGAAGAGGGTGGCAGAGGATGAGATGGTTGGATGGCATCACCAACTCAATGGACATGAGTTTGAGCAAACTCAGGGAGATAGTGAAGGACAGGGAGGCCTGGTGTGCTGCAGTCCATGGGGTTGCAAGGAGTCTGACACGACTGAGCGACTGAACAACAGGAAAACTGAGCATCAGGGCCTTCTGTCAGCTACAGAGTGCCACCTAGTTTTTGTTACTGTGGCTGCTCCCTAAACTGGTTTGTAACAGCTCTGTTCTCTGATAGTAAATAGCTGGAACTCTTATTCTTCTCTCTCTCTCCCCCTCTTCATCAATCCATCTCCCCTGCCTTTCCTTCATCCCCTTAGACTAGCCTTTGGTCCCCACACAGGATAGGCCTACCAGTCAGGGTTACAGCAGGAAATAGTTCAGTTCAGTTCAGTCACTCAGTAGTGTCTTTGAGACCCCATGGACTGCATCACACCAGGTCTCCCTGTCCATCATCAACTCCCAGAGTTCACTCAAACTCATGTCCACTGAGTCGGTGATTCCATCCAACCATCTCATCCTCTGTCGTCCCCTTCTCCTCGTGCCTTCAATCTTTCCCAGATTCAGGGTCTTTTCAAATGAGTCAACACTTTGCATCAGGTAGCCAACGTATTGCAGTTTCAGCTTCAGCATCAGTCCTTCCAGTGAATTTTCAGGACTGATTTCCTTTAGGCTGGACTGTTTGGATCTCCTTGAAGTCCAAGGGACTCTCAAGAGTCTTCTCCAACACCACAGTTCAAAAGCATCAATTCTTTGGTGCTCAGCTTTCTTTATAGTCCAACTCTCACATCCATGCATGACTAATGGAAAAACCATAGCCTTGACTATACGAACCTTTGTTGGCAAAGTAATGTCTCTGCTTTTTAATATGCTGTCTAAGTTGGTCATAACTTTCCTTCCAAGGAGTAAGCGTCTTTTAATTTCATGGCTTCAGTCACCATCTGCTGTGATTTTGGAGCCCCCCAAAATAAACTCTGACACTGTTTCCATTGTTTCCCCATCTATTTGCCATGAAGTGATGGGACCAGATGCCATGATCTTAGTTTTCTGAATGTTGAGTTTTAAGCAAATTTTAAATTGAATAAATGCAGTTATTTTCAAACACATGGCAAGACAGTGCAGTAGCTCTCAGATTGTAGTCAGGAGACCTGAGATCCTTTCAGGTCAAAGCTATTTTCCCAGTAATTAGTTCTAAGATAACACATGACATTTACAACAAAGAACATCATAAACAAAGTAAACAGCAAAAAAGAACAAATATGGGCAAACATTTGTAAAATATATGACAGGAAGGAGGTTAAAAGGCAGAAATTATAAAGAACTCCTTAAATTGGTAAGAAAAAGACAAACAACCCAACAGAAAAACAGGCAAAAGATATGAACAGGAAATTCACAGAAGAAAAATATTTACACCAAAAAAAAAAAAAGTGCAAACTTAGACCCTACTAAGATGCAGTTTTTAAAATGTTATTACAGAGATGAGTAAAATATAAAACTGCTTGAGTGTGTCAGATTTGATATGTGTGCAGGAAATGAATATCATGGTCATTACTAACAGCAGTGTGAACTGTTAACAGCCATTTCAGAGGTCAATTTGTATGCATTATTTAAACTCACATAATTGATGACTCCGGAATTCTATTTCTTAGTATCTCCACTCCCCAAACTCTGCACATGGACCAAGAGATATGTATAACAGTATTGCAAGCATTGTTAAAAATAGCAATAATGATTAGAAATTACCAGAAGAAAGAGGGGTGGGATTTGAAAGCCCTTCAACACAGTAATGATTATATAAATTGTGATTTATCCACACTGTGAAGTTCTATGCAGCAGACAAAAGACAAAGAAAGGGATAGATCAATACGTTTACATGAGAAAGATCACCAAAGCATTGCTGAGTCAAAAATAGCAAGTTGTAAATTTATATTTATGCTATGATAGCATATTTATGTTTATAATAAACTCACAAGTAGAAATCAGTAGTACAGTATATTTAACAAATCATAAATCACGTGTTTAGAGTCATCTTCGCAGTGGAAAAATAGCTTGATAATAGGAAATTTATTAAAATAGTGCATGCATGCTCAATTATGTCTGACTATTTGTGACCCCATGGACTATGACCCACCAGATTCCTCTGTCCATGGAATTTTCCAGGCAAGAATACTAGAATGGGTTGTCATTTCCTCCTCCAGGGGATCTTCCTGATCCAGGGATCGAACCCGTGTCTCCTGTGTCCCCTGCCTTGGCAGGTGGATTCTTTACCACTGTGCCACTTGGGAACCCATTAAAATATTATACCCTATTAATTTGGTCAAATGAGATTGAATAATACTTAGAAAGTATGTAATAATATTCAACATTATTTTCTAATTTAAAAATCTTGTGAAAGAGATAGGTAATTTTTTAAATGTATTTGTTTTTAATTGAAGGATAATTGCTTTACAGTATTGTGTTGGTTTCTGCCAAATATCAACATGAATCAGCCATAGGCACACCTATGTCCCTTCCCTCTTGAATCTCCCTCCCACCTCCCTCCTCATCCCCCTCTAGGTTGTTAGGTTGAGTTTCCTGAGTCATATATCAAATTCCCACTGGCATCTATTTTACATATGGTAATGTAAGTTTCCATGTTACTCTCTCCGTACTTCCCACCCTCTCCATCCTCACCCTCCTTCCAGGTCCATAAGTCTGTTCTCTATGTCTGTGTCTCCATTACTGTCCTACAAAGAATTTCAATAGTACTGAGATGAGTAATTTTTAATGTGATATAATGATGTAGACAGAAGCCCCAAAACTAGCAAAAATCTTTCAAATCAAAGCAATAATAGAGGCAATTTTGTGTAAGCCAAGAATAAGGCAAGGATTCTAAACAAGGGCACAGCTACTTAAGAGTGTTTTGCAAGAGTGAGCCAATGCATTTAAATAAGAAAATGAAATAACATGTGTAAGTATTGGAAAGTATGAGGCAAATTTTCCATTACCTATAATGATATCATTGTGGGTTTAAAAAACTGAAGGGAAAAAACATAAAAACACCAAGAAAAGCCAGTAAAGGAATAAGTACAAAATTAATCTTTTTAAAAATAATAACCAAAAAATAAAAACCAAGTGAACAAAATAAGATAAACCCAAGAGTTATATGAAGAAAGCTTTACAACTTTATTGCGGGACATGAAAGAAGATGCGAATAAATGGAAAACACCTGGGTAATGGAGAGTCACTATTGATTAGTGGTAATTTCTGCTTGATGAATCCATGAAAACCAATGTGATCTCAGTCACAAAACTGAGAATTTTAAAAACATGACTAAATAGTTGTAAAGTTCATTTGGAAGACTAAACATGTTCTAAGAGTAAAGAAAAATAAACCTGGAAAAGAAGAGTTCTGCATGGAAATGAGTCACTTTGGAAATCAGAAGTCATTATAAAGTTACAGCAATTTTAAATTTAAAACATTGGTTCGGGAATAGCCACAACTGATCAGTGTTCAGAATGAGGTCTAGAAATAAATGCAGGAACCTGCAGGTATTTAGATTTTCATAGGGTGCTGCTCCAAAATCAATAGCAAAAGATTAAACATTAATATTCAGTTGAGATAAATAGCTAAGCCTATGAAGACAAAGATGAATTCCTACCCCATTTCTTTCACCAAAGTAAATTTCCTATAACTCAACTATTAATTAAATGTTAAAATAATTGACAATATCAAAGCATATCAAGTTGAATAAATGAAAAGAAAAACCCCAGTGGATCAATCATTCCATGGACACAGACATTTTTGTCTGTTTTGTTCACTAATATATGGCGCCTGACACACAGTAAATGTAGAGTAAATATGTTTGATAAATGCATGGACCAAAAACATTACTAAAGATATATGACTATAGAAGAAAACATGATTTTTGAAAAATCTTTGAATTAGGAAGATCTTTCTCATTACAATAGGAAATCAGCAAATATTTGGGGGTTAAAAAAGATTGATAAGCGTGGTCAAATGAAAAATAAACTTGTCCATGCCATAAGAATGCTCATATAGAAAGATTTGTCTTTGAAAGGCAAAACATAAACTTTTTCAATTTTCAAAACGAATTTGCTGATTAATACTAAAACACCAACTCAGTTGGAAAAAATGAGCAGAAATTCAGCTTAACTGTTACTTGATATCAATAATCTATCAACCCCATAATACTGAAATATTAGTGCCTCTGTGCTAACAATCAGAATTCTAGCAATTAATGAAACAGAACAGACATTTCCCTTATGGAGCCAATAACCTCATTTTCTAGTTACATCATTTAATCTATCTGGTCTTTGGTTTTCTCTCTTTAAAATGAGAAGAGCAATGCCCACCTCCTAGATTATTCTCAATATTAAAAGAGGTAATGAACATGAAAGTATTAGTGTCTGGAAAATAATAAGCACTCAGGAAATATTTGCTGACTATAAAGTGTGTGCATTCACATCTGACTTCACTAGCCTGAGTTGTTAGTGGAAATAGTACAACTGTTTGGAAAATAAATAATAGATAGATGCTGCCTTACTCACCTCAGACTGCTATAACAAAATACCATAGACTGGGTGAGTTAAATAGACATTTTTCTTTTCTCATAGTCTTAGAGGCTGGGAAGTCCAGGATCAAAGTGCTGGTAGATTGTGTTCCTTAAAAGAGCTCTCTTCCTGGTTTTCAGATGGCCACCTTCTTGCTACCTTCTTGAACTGACTGGTTCCAGATTAGGAAAGGAGTGAAAGTGCTGCACTCAATATGCTACCAAATCTGGAAAACTCAGAAGTGGCCACAGGACTGGAAAAGGTCAGTTTTCATTCCAATCCCTAAGAAAGGCAATGCCAAACAATGTTCAAACTACCACACGATTGCACTCATCTCACATGCTAGCAAAGTAATGTTCAAAATTCTCCAAGCCAGGCTTCAATAGTACATGAACCATGAACTTCCAGATGTTCAAGCTGGATTTAGAAAAGGCAGAGGAACCAGAAATCAAATTGCCAACATCTGCTAGATCATTGAAAAAGCAAGAGAGTTCCAGAAAAACATCTACTTTTGCTTTATTGACTACGATCACTACAAACTGTGGAAAATTCTGAAAGAGATGGGAATATCAGACAGCCTTACCTGCCTCCTGAGAAATCTGTATGCAGATCAAGAAGCACAGGTCTAGTTAGAACTGGACATGGAACAACAGACTGGTTCAAAACTGGGAAAGGAGTACATTAAGGCTGTATTGTCACCCTACTTATTTAACTCATATGCAGAGTACATAATGCGAAATGCCAGGCTGGATGAAGCACAAACTGGAATCAAGATTGCTGGGAGAAATATCAATAACCTCAGATATGCAGATGACACCACCCTTATGGCAGAAAGTGAAGAAGAACTAAAGAGCCTCTTGATGAAAGTGAAAGAGGAGAATGAAAAAGTTGGTTTAAAACTCAGCATTCAGAAAACGAAGATCATGGCATCCAGTCCCACCACTTCATGGCAAATAGATGGGGAAACAATGGAAACAGTGAGGGACTTTATATTTTTGGGCTCCAAAATCACCATAGATGGTGATTACAACCATGAAATTAAAATACGCTTGCTCCTTGGAAGAAAAGTTATGACCAACCTAGAGAGCATATTAAAAAGCAGAGACATTACTTTGCCAACAAAGATCTGTCTAGTCAAAACTATGGTTTTTCCAGTAGTCATGTATGGATGTGAGAGTTGGACTGTAAAGAAAGCTGAGCACCAAAGAATTGATGCTTTTGACCTGTGGTGTTGGAGAAGACTCTTGAGAGTCCCTTGGACTGCAAGGATATCCAGCCAGTCGATCTTAAAGGACATCAGTCCTGAATATTCACTGGAAAGACTGATGCTGAAGCTGAAACTCTAGTACTTTGGCCACCTGATACAAAGAAAAGACCCTGATGCTGGGAAAGGTTGAAGGTGGGAGGAGAAGGGGACAGAGGATGAGACATTGGATGGCATCACTGACTCTATGAACATGAATTTGAGTAAGCTCTGGGAGTTGGTGATGGACAGGGAAGCCTGGCGTGCTGCAGTCCATGGGGTCGCAAAGAGTAGGACATAACTGAGCGACTGAACTGACTGACGTCAAGGCTATATGTTGTCACCCTGCTTATCTCATTCATATGCAGAGTACATTATGCAAAATGCCGGGCTGGATAAATCACAACTGGAATCAAGACTGCCATGAGAAATATCAACATCTTCAGACATGCAGATGATACTACTCTATTAGCAGAAAGCGAAGAGAAACTAAAGTATCTTGATGAGCATGAAACAGGAGAGTGAAAAAGCTGCCTTGAAATTCAACATTCAAAAAACTAAGATCATGGCATCTGGTCCCATCACTTCACGGCAAATAAAAGGGGAAAAAGTAGAAGCAGTGACAGATTTTATTTTCTTGGTCTCCAAAATCACTGCAGACATGAAGTTAAAAGATACTTACTCCTTGGAAGAAAATCCGACAAACCTAGACAGTGTATTAAGAAGCAGAGACATCACTTTGTTCACAAAGGTCAGGATAGTCAAGGGTATGATTTTTCCAATGTACAGATGTGAGAGTTGGAGGCTCTCACACCCATAAAGAAGGCTGAGCACCAAAGAATTCATGTTTTCAAACTGTAGTGCTGGAGAAGACTCCTGAGAGTCCCTTGAACTGCAAGGAGATCAAACCAATTAATCCTAAAGGAAATCAACCCTGAATATTCATTGCAAGGACTGATGTGGAAGCTCCAATACTTTGGCCACCATATGCAAAGAGCCAACTCATTGGAAAAAAAAACCCTGATGCTGGGAAAGATTGAGGGCAGGAGGAGAAGAGGGTGGCAGAAAATGAGATGGTTAGATAGCATCACCAACTCAATGGACATGGATTTGAGCAAACTCTAGGAGATAGTACAGGGCAGAGGAGTCGGGTGTGCTGCAGTCCATTGGTTCACAAAGAATAGGACACAACTGAGTGACTGAACAACAACCTCCTTGCTGGGTCTTCACAAGGCAAAGAGACAGTTCTCTCCTTCTCTTCTTTTAAAGATACTAATCTCATTATGATGACCTCACCCTCAAGACCCCATCTAAAACTAACTACTTCCCCAAAGCCCACCCCAAACACCATCACGTGGGGAGCAAGGATTTCAACATATAAATTTGGGAAAGGACACATTCAATCCATTACAGATAACAATATATATATTCACTACATGAGAGGATATTACTCCCTCCTAAGCATCAATCAAGATAGTAATATTATTTTATTTGAGTAAATTTGTTAGCAATCCTGTGAACAAAGGTTAGTTCTGATATGTCAGACTGGCACATGTCATCACAAAAAACAAAAAGCTCTTGGGATGTGTTTGGATTCACTAGTTATTGCTAGGCTCCTATCTTGGGATTTCCAGCTTGAATATCTAAATGAAAGATGACAGAATTGGTATTACAATTCAAACAAATATTGACTAACCTTTGGCTTTAAAATATTTATTTTAAGTGTATTTTAACAATCTTTGGTTATGATACTGTGCAAATAATTTGGAAGCAACTGGTTTTCACTGGTTTACTCAACTAAATTAAGTTGAAGTACAAAGAGATGAAATCAGTAAGAAGGAAGAAATAGGGAAGAATTGATCACACTTACACTGAACTCAAATGAGGACAGAAAAGATAATTCTTTTTCTACCCATATTATTCATATATAAAGGTTGTAAAGGCATCCAGTTTGGAAATCACTTGGTCAGCTTGAACTAGAGATGGCTCCGCTATTTCACTGTAGTTGACCTGGTGAAGAGGAATCATACTTTATCTCAGGCAAGGCTTTTTTTTTTTTTTTTTT
>SJYQ01000566.1:1071893-1140637 GCA_006410935.1 Redunca redunca
CTCTAAGCTGATGATAAAAAGTTAATTTAGTGAAATATGAAATTTTATGTTCCATGAGTTGTGTTCTTCTGTGAAGTCAAGTGTATGATAAATATTTCCAGCTCCAGTTCATTGAAAATGCCCTAAATAGCTATATGAAAGAAGTTGTCTCTCTCAGAGAGAAGATGCGTTCTGCGCTCATAAGACTAGTTTCTGGAGTATATTATTTGAATATCAGAAGACTAAGGGTACCAGTGTAATTCTCTGGACTGTGGTGTCTTCTTGAGTGTAAATTCCACTAATGTAAATCAACAAACATGGCAACCTAGTCTATGTAAGACACTGTTCCCATCTCCCTTCTACCAAAAACAAAAACAAAAAAACACCCTTAATAATGATTAGTGTCTGTTTCACACTTTAGGGATAATTGTTCCCCCTTTGCTGAAATAAGCTTTTCCTGATTCCAACAAAGCACAGCACATTTAGAGGTAAATTACAATTGCCTGAGCAAATCACATTAAGGGCTAAATTTATCTGAATAATACCAGACAGCTAACAGAAAATAAATGTTTCCAGCTCTTAAGAACTAGCCTTCTCAATACCTCAGCAAAGTATTTTGACCCAATGAAGGGGTTCCAGAGAAGTGAGACAAAAATATATATCATCTCAATCTTAGCATTTATTCCATACTAATTGCATTTCAGTCAAGTTAAGTACGAGAAGAAAATGATTCAAAGTTTCTAATATATTTACCGGTCAAAGTTGCCTTTGGTTTGTTTCGTGCCTTTAATAAATTAGCTTCATTTTCCCTTAAAGAAGTCAGCTCAGCCTATGAGAGGCCTGAGGAGAGATTGAAGGCCGTGAATAAGTTCAGTGTCTTCCAGAGAAGTCCTTCTGATGCCAGGAAAGCAACAGCAGGAAAGAGAGCAGCAGGGTTGAGGGTCCAAACAAGGACTTCAGAGAGACAGGGAGTACGGTCAAGGATGACCCCAGTCAGCCAGCGGTCCACTGGCCTCACACAAAGGGGCCCAGTCTGCCTGGTGATCAACCCCAACCGGGGTCCCTGTAGTTCTCTATCAGATCTTACAAATACCAGAGGAGAATTAATCCACTGATACCAGTCTCAGGCTTCAGCAATACGTGAACCGTGACCTCCCTGATGTTCAAGCTGGTTTTAGAAAAGGCAGAGGAACCAGAGATCAAATTGCCAACATCCGCTGGATCATGGAAAAAAGCAAGAGAGTTCCAGAAAAACATCTATTTCTGCTTTATTGACTATGCCAAAGCCTTTGACTGTGTGGATCACAATAAACTGTGGAAAATTCTGAAAGAGATGGGAATACCAGATCACCTGACCTGCCTCTTGAGAAATCTGTATGCAGGTCAGGAAGCAACAGTTAGAACTGGANAGGCTATGGTTTTTCCTGTGGTCATGTATGGATGTGAGAGTTGGACTGTGAAGAAGGCTCAGCGCCAAAGAATTGATGCTTTTGAACTGTGGTGTTGGAGAAGACTCTTGAGGGTCCCTTGGACTGCAAGGAGATCCAACCAGTCCATTCTGAAGGAGATAACTCTGGGATTTCTTTGGAAGGAATGATGCTAAAGCTGAAACTCCAGTACTTTGGCCACCTCATGCAAAGAGTTGACTCATTGGAAAAGACTCTGATGCTGGGAGGGATTGGGGGCAGGAGAATGGGATGACAGAGGATGGGATGGCTGGATGGCATAACTGACTCAATGGATGTGAGTCTGAGTGAACTCCGGGAGTTGGTGTTGGACAGGGAGGCCTGGCGTGCTGCGATTCATGGGGTCGCAAAGAGTCAGACATGACTGAGCGACTGAACTGAACTGAACCAGTCTCAGGCATCTTCTTGAATACCAGCTTGTAGACCGTTTTTATCTGCTTGAGTTCCCTGGATGTTTTTCAGGAAAAAAGTAGACTATCTTCTTTTTTCTTTTTTTCCTTATCCTTTGGGCATTTTGGTTTTTCCTCCAACAGGATTAATACCCATTCTTCCCACAAAATTCAAAATACATGGTCTTTCAGTTCAGTTGCTCAGTCGTGTCCAACTCTTTGCGACCTTATATGCCCAGCACACCAGGCCTCCCTGTCCATCACCAGCTCCCAGAGCCTACCCAAACTCATGTCCATTGAGTCGGTGATGCCATCCAGCCATCTCATCCTCTGTCATCCCCTTCTCCTCCTGCCCTCAGTCTTATAATATACTTAATATGAACAATGCTTGCGAGAGATCCATGGTTTAATTTCTGGCCTTTGTCTTAAAGGGCAGGTCTAATTCACTATTATTGCTCTAAATTTTACAATTAAAAAATTCTGTTAAGACTTTAAGCTCCAGGAAATTCAGGGCCATGCCCACTTTGTTCACCACAGCATAGGCATCACTCAGCAGAGTATTGATAGAATAGTGGCTCAACACTTCGATTCTTGAGTCAGGCTACCTGGTTCAAACACCATGCTTACCACTATGAACTTATGATCTTCGAACAAGTTAGAGAAGTTCTCTGGGGATCAGTTTCCTCATTAACAAAATTGGGATAATGATGATTTAGTGTCTATCTCAAAGAACTGCTGAAAAGACAATGAGATAATCCATGCAAAGCATTTTTTATAGTGCCTGTGAGAGATATGTAACAAATAATAACTATAATAAAAATTCATTATATGCTGGATATTAACAAAATATTTAAAAGGGCTTGAATGGGGCTGTCTGGTCTTCTTTGTTGCAAATAAACTAGGCTGATACTGCAAATATACTTCGGAGTGTACTAACTGACAGGCTACATTTCTAACACAGCATCACATTGGGTTTTGGTACATGAACTATAATCCTCTTTTCCTTGATCTTCATTAAAGTGAAGAATATGAAACACTGACATAAGCCACTTTTTCTGACACCTGTTTTGCCAACTTTTTATGCCTTTATAATGCATGATGTGTCAGGAAGATAAAGTTTCCACTCATCACACTGATTCATGGGTTCTTTGAGTAGTTTTCTAATTCTTTGGGACTATTTTAAGTATTTCTTCTATGAAAACTGCATTTATCCTCTTGAGTAAAATTGAATTTACAATTTGGAGTATTTTGGGGTCATAAATATCATATCTTAGGGGCTTCTTTCCTTTTCCTTTTAAGTGGACTTCTATGAGGAACTATCCTGTAGGAAGCGGATGCCTCGGAGAGAGTTACTCATGCCTTGGCTCTTTGCTCACTAGAGTGGTCACAGTGGCTGGTTTCCTTGTCCTAGTGCTTACATCATCCTGGTCTCCTTTTACCTATTTGCTGATTTTTTTTTTTCCTTCTTAGCTGCTTCAATGTTTGCAGCAACCAGAACTAATCTTCACTATGTTTCTCTACATTTGATAAATATAAAGGATTTTCATGAGGGAAGTAACACATCTGTTTATATCATTGCCAATAACTAGATGCTGGGGCATTTTTGGCTCTCTTTTCTTTTCACTGTATTTTCTGTTATTGCTTTTTTGTTTTTATATTCTATTATGGCTTCACTAGCACAAGTAACAAACCACCCCCTTCTCTAGTGTTGACTATGAAACTGACAGTCTCCATTTCCACTTGAAACAGGAGGAAGTTGCTCATAAGTATGAAAAATCATTTGACTACAATAGGATTCCTGTCATTACAAAAGGAGATGGAAAATATGCATAGCTAAACTTTTCCTATTATTTCAGCTGAACATTAAAATCTGCTGGACTACAGAGTGTGTTCTCTTTAAGCAACAACAGGGATTTTTTTTCATACAATTATACTTAATGGTGTTTCCACTTTTATCATCTCCAAACAGCTTCAGAAAATATTCTCATATCTTCACCCATAAAATCAGTCCCACAGTCTCCACTTTGAACATTTCACTTCTGATTTTGAGGTCTAAACCAGAATTGAGGTAGCTATGAAATGTCCCCCACCCTCAACCATGGTATCCAAAGAAAAACAACAAGTAAGGAAACTGGTGTCAGGAGACCTGGTCTTCACCTCAATTCTTGAAACAACCATCTCTATGGTCATTAACCTCTCTGGGTCTCAGTTTTCACAACTGCAGAATGAGAGAATTGGACTCAACCCTCTCTGAGCACCACCCCTCTAGCTATAGAAATCCATAGCACTAAAATAATTTTTAGCAACAAACTGACTGAAGCAACTTCATTACAGACTCAGTCCCAAGTCAGTCTCTGCCTAGACATTAGGAAGACTTTGTCTGATCAGGCTGTGGGGAGGGAGTAGAAGATTGGAGACTTAAGAAAAAAGACTGAAGTGACTACATTTACTTGCAAGCAAGTACATTTACATTTAGTATCTGAAACGAATTGAGATGGGCAGGATGCACTGATTATCGGTCCAAATCTACTTCTCTACCTTGACAGTAGACTTGAGTGCTGGGACAGTCTCTGAGGTCAGATCCCTCCCATGGGTCATGATGCCTTAATTAAGGGCTTTCTGGGTGGCCCCAGTGGTAAAGAACCCACCTGCCAATGTAGGACACATAAGAGACACAGGTTTGATCCCTGGGTTGGGAAGATGCCCTAGAGGAGGGCATGGCAACCCACTCCAGTATTCTTGCCAGAAAAATCCCATGGACAGAGGAGTTTGGCGGGCTCAAGTCCATGGGGTTGCAAAGAGTCGGACACAACTGGAGCAACTTAGCACACACACACACCTTAAGTAAAGTCATGAAATGAAGCTTCAGTCTTATGCCCCCTGCTACTGCATCTCACTAAGACTCACAACTATTCCACTCACTGAGCACTGAAAGTGTTAGTTGTGTCTGACTCTTTGCAACCCCGTGGACTATAGCCCACTAGGCTCCTTGGTCCATGGTATGCTCCAGGTATGAATACTGGGGTAGGTTACCAGTCCATTCTCCAAGGGATCTTCCCGAGTCAGGGATAAAATTCAGGTCTCCTGCTTCTCTGCATTGCAGGCAGATTCTTTACCATCTGAGCCACCAGGGAAGCCCCACTGAGCAATACCTACAGTTGATTTTGGTAACTCAATGCAGTCTCTCCTGTTCAAATGCAAACATCCAGAGGCGAGAGTGTATTCAGTTTTCCCTCAGGGCACATGAATTTACAGACCCTTTCCTCAGGCAATATTTTGATGAGAAAAGAGAAGAGTATTTTACTATAAAGGGTTAAAAAGTGGGTAACCAAGAGGGTGGCAGGCAGAAGAAACTGGCACTAAACCCAGATGTTCAGTTCACGGCAGATCACAGCATAGGCACCATGGTGGCACGAGGTACTGTTCTGCCAAGGATAAGAACAGCCTAAAACCTGCCTCGGAGAAGGGTGAGAATCCATGTTTAACCAGTGAGAGTTGGTAATAAGGCTGGGCAAGAAAAGTACTGAGGAGCTAAAATCTTATTATCTATCATTATGACATGCTTTTTTAACTTCTATGCAGAGCACATCATGAGAAACGCGGGGCGGGAAGAAGCACGAGCTGGAATCAAGATTGCCAGGAGAAATATCAATAACCTCAGATATGCGTATGACACCACCCTTACGGCAGAAAGTGAAGAGGAAGTAAAGAGCCTCTTGATGAAAGTGAAAGAGGAGAGTGAAAAAGTTGGCTTAAAGCTCAACATTCAGAAAACTGAGATCATGGCATCTGGTCCCATCACTTCATGGGAAATAGATGGGTAACAGTGGAAACAGTGGCAGATTTTATTTAAGGGGACTCCAAAATCACTGCAGATGGTGACTGCAGCCATAAAATTAAAAGACGCTTGCTCCTTGGAAGAAAAGTTATGACCAACCTAGACAGCATATTAAAAAGCAGAGACATTACTTTGCCAGCAAAGGTCGGTCTAGTCAAAGCTATGGTTTTTCCAGTGGTCATGTATGGATGTGAGAGTTGGACTGTGAAGAAAGCTGAGCGCCGAAGAATTGATGCTTTTGAACTGTGGTGTTGGAGCAGACTCTTGAGAGTCCCTTGGACTGCAAGGAGATCCAACCAGTCCATTCTGAAGGAGATCAGTCCTGGGTATTCATTGGAAGTGAAAATGTAACAGGCAGGAAGGCCAGGGGTCTCCAAACTGAGGAAATAGCCTGCAAGTGTCAGACGTTTTTATCTCTCTTAAGCAGCAGGAAGAAACAAACCAGCGATATTTTCTCCTTCTCTATACAAATTTAAAAGGAGGTTCCTCTTAAAATTCTGTGTTGCCATGACATCTGGTTTCACCTGAAGTTAACTATTCTCAAACCTAGAGATAACCAATGCCTTTTTCTTATGGAAATGTTTATCTTAAGCTATGCTAATATACTGTACACTTACCCCAAACACCGTCTTCAAGTCGGTTCCACCTTTTGGCGAAGAACCTACTTGACAAACCAGTATGTTATACTCAAATATTGTTCCTCTAATCTATGTAAATGAAACTATTTGTATGGTGATCTGCCCTTCTTTGAGATTCAAGTTAATATTTTATGGCCCAAGATGAACCATTTGGTGCCAAGATGATCACAAAATACATCTTATGGGTGAGGGGCCTGGTGCCATTCTGAGTTTTAAGACATTCCTTTCTTTCATTAACAGACTGCTAGTGACTATATAACATCCAGCTAAAGATTAGATGCCTATGTCAGAAGCTTTCTCTATCTCCTTTATACTTTAATAAAACTTTATTACACAAAAGCTCTGAGTGTTCAAGCCTCGTCTCTGGCCCCAGATTGAATTCTTCTCCTCTGGGGACCAAGAATCCTGGCGTCAGTATTCAACAACAACCTGTCAGAAGGACTGATGTTGAAGCTGAAACTCCAACACTTTGGCCATGAGCTGACTCACTTGAAAAGACCCTGATTCTGGGAAAGATTGAGGGCAGAAGGAGAAGGGGACAAGAGGATGAGATGGTTGGATGGCATCACTGACTCAATGGACATGAGTTTGGGTGAACTCTGAGAGTTGGTGATGGACAGGAAGGCCTGGTGTGCTATGGTTCATGGGGTCACAGTCAGACATGACTGAGCGACTAAACTGAACTGATGACAGGGTGAGGGGTGGAAATTTGCTAAATAATTCTAAATTCCAATGCATTTCTTGATTTTAACTACTTTAGGCTTTCAAGTATTGTAAAGGCTATAATCTTTCTAAGCCTATTAGTAGGGTGATCATAAAATTTATCAATCCAGTGGGGATACTTTCAAGAATGAAAGGGAATGCTATCTTTAATAGCACCAGGACATGTGTTAACCATAACTGTCTCAAGAAAATCAGATGTATGGTCACTCACAGTAATTCTCCTATGTTCTTGGATGGGGTATTCCATATAAGTAACTGTTCCACTATGATCCAGGTCATTAACATTCACTTCACCCTGTTGAAATGCAGTGACGCCCAGGGATTTAAAGTGTACCACTACACGAATGAACCCCACACTCTAGTCGGCAACGGAATTACCAGAGGGCTTATTAGATTCCTAAGCTCCACCCTCAGAGTTTCTGATTTAATAATTCTGGAGCTGGACCTGAGTATTTTTATTTCTAAATTTCCAAGTGATCCTGATGCTGCTGGCCCAAGGACCACACTTTGAGAAACACACACTATACCCTGTGATCTCAGATAGCTGTGCCTTTGTTAGTTGTTGTGCCTGCATTTTGCAGTCCTTCAGCATCTGGTCCCAGCTGTCTCTCCCCCAACTTGTTTCTCTGCTGGTATAACCTGTCCCTAATGAGCTGTCTTCTAATTCCTTTTATTTCTTTGAAGTGTGCTTTTTCTAATTTCCTGTTGCTTAAGAAAATAAATATGCAAGTTTGTTAGCATGCTCAGTTGCTCAGTTTTGTCCAATTCCTTGTGACCCTTTGGACTTTAGCCTGCCAGGATCGTCTATCCCCAGAATATTTTTCAGGCAAGAATACTGAAGTGAGTTGCCATTTCCTCCTCCAGGGCATCTTCCAGATCCAGGGATCGAACCTGTATCTCCTGCATTGTAGGCGGATTCTTTACCACTCAGCCCCTGGGAAAGCCTACGTTTATTAGAACCCTCTTTAAAATAAGTGCACAAATAGGTTCATTTTTCAACCTGTTCTTCATTCAACCAACACATATTTGAGTTTTCTCCAGGTTATCACTCAGAGTAAAGGCCTGAGCTACATCTATTTTGGCTATTCACATACCTTGCTTGGTTTATTTTGTCTCCCAGCAGAGCTCCGAAGAAGTATTTTTTCCACACAAATGCAGAATAAGTGAGGGATAACTATAATAGTCACTTAAAGGACATGTAACTTAAAGGATAGTCACTTAAAGGATATCTATTAAAATTTTTAAAATGGTTAGATGATATTGCTACAGAGCTATTACTTCATAACCTCGCTTTACAGAGAGACTGTCGTTGATTTTTCATGAAGATTTGTTTGGCAAAATCTTTACGAAAATATGCTTCCCTGGTGGCTCAGAGGTTAAAGCATCTGCCTGGAACGCAGGAGGCCCGGGTTTGATCCCTGGGTCGGGAAGATCCCCTGGAGAAGGAAATGGCAACCCACTCCAGTACTCTTGCCTGGAGAATCCCATGGAGGGAGGAGCCTGGCAGGCTACAGTCCACGGGGTCGCAAAGACTCGGACACAACTGAGCAACTTCACTTTCACTTTACGAAAATATGATGATGACTCATTATGTCCAAGCCATACGTGCCATCAACTCTACTCTTATGAGATTATCGTTATCACACAACACTGCCATCAAGCCACCCCAGTCCTCCTCGTCCACCCATGGCATATAGGGGTGTCAGTTCATGTTTAACTGAGACATAGGGATTCTGCTAGAAATAGAATAGAGCAAACTCAGCTTTTAAGTAGTCCTTTGTCAGAGACAGCAAATCTACTTTCAGCTAATAAATCCACTTTTAGCTAATCTGAGAACTTTGTAGCTGGGAAGCTGTAATTATTTCTTTAGTTTTTCATTGCCCTCCAACAGAAATTCCTTGACACCAGAAGTCGTTCTAATGAAAACTGATGTGGGAGCGATGTGTAAAAGAGCAAGAACTCTCACCAGCTGTGGGCGAAGAGAGTCCTCAGTGTTGGGTCCTTTCCAGTCTAGGAGATCAAGACAGAGTAAGAGGCTGTCCAGTTGAACCTCCTGCCCTTCATCCTGTGCTAAAGCTGTCAGCACCGTGCAGGGCAATGAGCAAGTAGGAGGGAACTGGACTCTAGGGTCAGGCAGAGCTGGACTTAACATTCTTCTCTATCACTCACTCATGTGATAAAATCCCCAAGTTTCCCACTTCCTAGAATTGTCCTTTATTTGATCTAAACAAAATGAATCACAGCCTGAGAGAGGCCCAGGACCTTAGCCAATATTTCTGAGGATTTTAGGAGGTGAGACATTCACATACCCACTCTTTCTTGCCCTAAACCCTTACTCCAAATTCAGTTCTCCATCCCTACTCCTATCTTCTCTTCTGTAATGCTCCCCTTTCTCTTCCTCACTCCACCCTAACATGGGCACACAACCAGCACTTCTAACACAAGACCTTTTAGTGAAACAAGGTTTGACTAAGTTCTGACTGAAACCAAGAATAATCCAACACAGCGCAAATAAAAGGAGGGGAGTGCTTTGAATTCTATGCTTCTGGGGCCTCCCTGGTGGTTCAGACCACAAGACCTGGGTTCGACCCCTGGATTGGGAAGACCCCCTGGAGAATCTAATAGCTACTCACTTCAGTATTCTTGCCTTGGTGAATCCCATGGACAGAGGAGCCTAACTGCAGGACAGTCCATGGGGTCACAAACAGTTGGACATGACTGAGCAACTGACACTTGGAATTCAATGCAGGTCTCACTGTCCCTAAAAATGCCTTGACCATTTACAATCAGACAGTCCTTCCTCCCCAGGTTCTGACTTTCTACCAGGTGTCTGGCCACACTCAGCCTCCAAGCCCTCTTTCCATTCTCTCCATTCCTCTGTCCTCCTCTCAAGTCACTAGTGTGCAATCTAAACATTTCAGCTACGCTTATGCAGACCCATTTGGTTTCTCAAACTCCATCTTTGACTGGTTGTTGGGTCTTTTAAATATTTAAAAATAAGCTCTCTATTGCTTAAATTAATTAAATTGCTATCCTAGACTGTTAATGCAATAACCACAGTCATCCTTCCAATAGCAAGTTTTCCCTTTATGTGACGGAATAGCCACAGGAGTGTGTACAAGCCAATTAATTCACGAGTCTTAGCTTACTCATCTGCTTCATTTGGTTGTTATAAAGATGAAATGTAAAAGCCCAGCATAACATTTGCCAAATGGTGGCTGCTGATATTATGAAGCATCATAAATTTCCATTGGAAAGGGTGATTAATAACAGTACCACTTAAGTAGTATTTGCCAACACTCATGGCCAGGAGCTGACATGCCAGACTAAAGCTGAGACCACACTCTGATACAAGGGACATCATTTCCTGATCCCCTGGATGCCATGCTTTTTGTTTGTTTGTTTTTGAGAAAATACATAGTTAGGAATATTAGGCAAATAATCTCATCCAAGAAATAAAAATATCACTACCACATCCCAACAGCAAGGGATGGTATTCTCTCTTGCTTCTGTTGTTTATGTCTTTCTCTCGCAAAGGAGAGTAGAGCTGGACAGAGGCCCAGCTATGTGCTACATGCGTCGGCAGTCCACTGCCCATGTATCTGCTCTGAGACTAGACTGCAGTGCAACGTTACAAGGATTTTAATCTCCCAGTGAAACAAGAGTTGGTCTATAGATGATCCGCAAATTATTTCAGTCAACAGATGAGTTAATGTCAATGTCCATGAACTGAGTTAACGTCAACAGAAAAGTCAAATTTAAGGCAAATATTGGACTATAAAGAAAGCTGAGCACCAAAGAACTGATGCTTTTGAACTGTGGTGTTGGAGAAGACTCTTGAGAGTCCCTTGGACTGCAAGGAGATCCAACCAGTCCATCCTAAAGGAGATCAGTCCTGAATATGCATTGGAAGGACTGATGCAGAAGCTGAAACTCCAATACTTTGGCCACCTGATGCGAAGAACTGACTCATTTGAAAAGACCCTGATGCTGGGAATGACTGAAGGCAGGAGGAGGAGGGTATGACAGAGGATGAGATGGTTGGATGGCATCACTGACTCAATGGACATGAGTTTGAGTAAACTCTAGGAGTTGGTGATGGACAGGGAGGCCTGGAGTGGTGCAGTCCATGTGGTCACAAAGAGTCATACACAACTAAGCAACTGAACGGAACTGAATTGAAACTTCAATCAGGTCACATCAGTCTAATAACCCTTGTTCCCAGGTTATTCTCACATCAAAATGATGCAAGGCTTTCCCTGGGCAAAAATCCATCTTTCTCTCTCTCTTTCCCATCACCTTTCCCAAGTTCCAAAATGATTCCTACTCTAAAAGACCTTCCCTTGTACCATAACAAAAGCCCTCACTTACAAAGCAAGTGGCCTCAGTACTTCTGGCTTCATAGTACATGTATCGAGCACCAGCAATGTGCCAGGTTCCCTGCTACATGCTTTATATGCATAATTTAAATACTTTCACAGCAACACAATGAGATAGATATTATAACCACTTTATATACAGAAAACTGATACTCAGGGAATGTAAGGTACTTGAACATGGCCACGCAATCAGTAAGTGAATAACTAGGATTCAAATCCAGGTCTGTCAGATGTCAAGACTCATGCTTTTCACCACAAAATTCTCTGTGCGCGAGACCATCAACCATCAACTCAGAAAAAATTTCTAATTAGACTCAAAGAGCTCTAGAATTTTTAGTGCAGAAATGCTCACTGTCTAAAATACTTTAAAATGTATTTATCTTTACCAAACTGGGCATAGTGTGACATTCTTATGGAAGACAGAAATAGTCCACAATTTTTGGCTAATTCGATAAATTATATGGTGCAATTTGGTAATATATGAGCAATTCATATGTTTAGAGCCCTAGGAACTGCCTCAACAATGGAGTAATTCCCAGCCCTTGTTTGTTCCAGTTCAGCCTACATCATGGCGCCCTTTATTGTTTAAATGGTCAATTCTTATTATGGCATCTCTTTTCTTAAAAGCTATCCTTTACCCTCCGAAGTACCTCTGCTTAGCTTTCAAGTCCTTGTACGCTCAGGCCCCAGGGTAACATTTCTGCTTCATCTTCCACTCACCCTCACACCTAGTGGTCCCCCTGTCAAGCAGAAGTACTCAAGCCATCCCTCACAGGCCCCAAGCCTCTGCTCGACAATTTAAAAAGTCCCAGTTCAGAGTGGAAGTGAGCGACAGAAATTTACTGCAGTGAGATACCACTTCACATCTACTAGAACTGTCATAATCAAAAGCGTGGAAAAGAGCAAGTGATGATAATATATAGAGAAACCGGAAACTTCATGCATTGCCCATGAGAAGGTAAAATGGTACAGACACTATGGCTTCTCAAACAGTTAAATATACAACTACCATGCTGCTGCTGCTGCTGCTAAGTCACTTCAGTCGTGTCCGACTCTGTGCGACCCCATAGACAGCAGCCCACCAGGCTCCCTCATTCCTGGGGTTCTCCAGGCAAGAACACTGGAGTGGGTTGCCATTTCCTTCTCCAATGCATGAAAGTGAAAAGCGAAAGGGAAGTCGCTCAGTCGTCCCGGACTCTTAGCAACTCCATGGACTGCAGCCTACCAGGCTCCTCCATCCATGGGATTTTCCTGGCAAAAGTACTGGAGTGGGTTGCCATTGCCTTCTGCTACAACTACCATATGACTCAGCAATTCCACTCTCGAGCATATATATAAATACAAAAGTGCTGAAAGGAGGGATTTGAAAAGATATCTGCATGCCAGTGCTCACAGCAACATTATTCACAACAGCCAAAAGGTGGAAGCAAACCAAACGCCCATTAGTAGATGAACAGAGAAGCCAAATGTGGTATAGATACACCATGCAATATTGTTCACCCATGAGACGGGATGAAAATTTGATTTTTGCTATACTATGAATGGACTTCAAAAAGATCATGCTTACTGAATAAGCCAGATGCAAAAAGCCACCTATTTTATAATTTCACTTACATGAAATATCCAAAATAGGCAGATCAATAGAACGAGATTAGTGATTGCCAAAGACTAGGATGAGGGGTATCAAGCATGATTGCTTAATGAGGAGGGAGTTTCCTTTTGAGGTGAAGGGAATGTTCTAGAACTTGATAGTGCTGATGGTCACACAACAGTGTAAATGTACTAAATAGCAGTGAACTGTACACTTTAAAATGGTTTAAACAACAAATTTTGTTACTTTTATCACAATAAAACATTTAAAAGTTTATAGAAACGACTCGCAAAAACTGTTCCATTTATTCTATAACTCATTTATTCAGAATGCTTGCCCTGAAGAGGAAGGGATCTCAAGTCTAATGTAGTAATTGTTATATGAAATTGATAAAAAAAAAAAAAAAAAAGCCAGTGTCAAAGAACTAGGTCCCTTTGTTTTGTTATTAAAGCTCCAGGCATAACGACTAACATGGTACACAGCTGTGAAATGGCAGTATTAATATTTCAAGAAAATTTATCAAATTGGTCAAGGTGAAGTAGATTCAAATCAATTCAATGAACAATCATCCATGAGAAATATCCAAAGGGTCTTTAAAGTTTTACATCTATATTCTTGAGAAGCTCCATAAAGTGAATCTGGGGCCCAACCCCACCATTTCAGACATTCATCCATTGGTACCAATTATCTATTAATCAGGGGTAAAGAATGAAAGACACTTTGCAGTCAATGCAAATTCAAAGAGAAGGACAGTCTTGATAAAGTCTCACTTTTTTTGGCAACCGACCAGAAAAATTGTTCAGCAAAGCAAATCCATTTCACCAGTTTCTGTAAAAATGGATTTCCCTTTCAGACAGCTTAAATGAACAAACATAATCAAATGAGAAAATGTGCATTTCTCCTACCATTCAGGGCAATGCTCTGCATAAAATCTGCAGTAATTTCAGTTTCAGCCATTTATTAGGAAATAAGGCAATATTCCTGGAGTCATTACAGACCATCAGTTGGAACAGAACTGCCAGGAAAAACACTGTACAATTTAATGTCTGGCACTCTTTCTTTTTTTTTTTTTTTTTCTGATGGTTATTGCTTTTTGAACACCAGTTCTGACTCTAGGGCCTTTCAAATTTATTCTTTCAAATATTATTATCTGAAGCTCTGGTGCAAGGCGGGACAGAGCATATATATATTGCATGGTAGAAATAGCAGTGGATTTTGAAGATGGAAGATTCAGATTAAAATCCTTCCTCTGCTTCTTCCTAAATGGGGAAGAAAGTCCCTTAAACTTTGTCCATCATCATCCTCATTTGCAAAACAGGAACAATAAACTAATCTGTCATATCTCCTTCACAAGATTGCTCTGAAGATTTAAGTGAGATGGTGGCCGTGAAAGTAAATTGTTAGGGGTGATGTTGACAACGGTGGTGATGTTAATGGCAGGGATGCTGACGAAGAAGGCAGAGCACCATGGCCCCTGACTCACAGAAATGACAATCTGCTAAGACATTCGCATTCCACTAAGGGCACAGATTCCACTCATCTTATCCTCATTCCAGGCTGAGACGTTCTCCTCCTCAAATAAACAAAAGGTAACTTACTAGAGGAAAAGTGGGGTGAAGTTTACCTTGTGGCTAGTAGTTAACAAAGAATTATAACACAAAGTTGAAGTATTCATCTATGTTCCTATTTAATTATAGCTGCTTCTACTAAAAAATGGATCTTCCCTTCTGTTAATAATAATCATTTGAAATTTCTTCTCATTAGGCATAGTTTTTGCTTTGGCTCCAACCCTTCATTCTTTCTGGAGTTATTTCTGAAAGAGATGGGAATACCAGACCACCTAACCTGCCTCTTGAGAAATCTGTATGCAGGCCAGGAAGCAACAGTTAGAACTGGACATGGAACAACAGACTGGTTCCAAATAGGAAAAGGAGTATGTCAAGGCTGTATATTGTCACCCTGCTTATTTAACTTCTATGCAGAGTACATCATGAGAAACGCTGGACTGGAAGAAACACAAACTGGAATCAAGATTGCTGGGAGAAATATCAATCACCTCAGATATGCAGATGACACCACCCTTAGGGCAGAAAGTGAAGAGGAACTAAAAAGCCTCTTGATGAAAGTAAAAGAGGAGAGTGAAAAAGTCGGCTTAAAGCTCAACATTCAGAAAACGAAGATCATGGCATCTGGTCCTATCACTCCATGGGAAATAGATGGGGAAACAGTGGAAACAGTGTCAGACTTTATTTTTGGGGGCTCCAAAATCACTGCAGATGGTGACTGCAGTCATGAAATTAAAAGATGCTTACTCCTTCGAAGAAAAGTTATGACCAACTTAGATAGTATATTCAAAAGCAGAGACATTACTTTGCCGACTAAGGTCCGTCTAGTCAAGGCTATGGTTTTTCCAGCAGTCATGTATGGATATGAGAGTTGGACTGTGAAGAAGGCTGAGCGCTGAAGAATTGACGCTTTTGAACTGTGGTGTTGGAGAAGACTCTTGAGAGTCCCTTGGGCTGCAAGGAGATCCACCCAGTCCATTCTGAAGATCAGCCCTGAGATTTCTTTGGAAGGAATGATGCAGAAGCTAAAACTCCAGTACTTTGGCCACCTCATGCAAAGAGTTGACTCATTGGAAAAGACTCTGATGCTGGGAGGGATTGGGGGCAGAAGGAGAAGGGGACGACCGAGGATGAGATGGCTGGATGGCATCACTGACTTGATGGACGTGAGTCTGAATGAACTCTGGGATTTGGTGATGGACAGGGAGGCCTGGCATGCTGCGAGTCATGGGATTGCAAAGAGTCGGACACGACTGAGCGACTGAACTAAACTGAACTGAACTGAGGCATAGTTTTTAATATGCCACCCACATAAAAAATTTTATGAAAAGTGAAGCTCAAAAATAAAGACTGACTCGTCTTACATATTGTTTGGCGTTGCTCCCTCATCCGCTATAGGTCTGAAACTTCTACCATTAGAAATTCATGCAGGGTAGAGTCTTTCTCAAAGACAAGAAAGTTATGCAGTCTTTTTGTTCATGATGTTCTTTTATAGAAATGGATTCTAAATAAATATTTATAAATGTCCATCAAAGTTTAGATGTAAAGAATTTCAACACATGTTGTCTACAATATCATAAAATTGGAAATAACCAAAATGTTCAACAGGTATATGGTCGTAAACTCCAAGATTTCTAGGCTTCAAAGCGGTTGTCTTCTTTTTCTTCATAAACTGCAGTATTACATATAGTAACCTATCCATTGATTTCACCACAATGAAATACAAGAAAAGTTTTATGAAAACAAATTGATGGTCATTTTGATTGCTATAATGAATTTAGTAAATGCATGTATTTAGTTCCCTCCTGAAACCCCACTAAAATGACAGCAAAGGGAATGTTTTAAGGCATAAAGCTACTATAACAAAGGACAAACAGGGATGCAGCAATAGCCACAGACTTTTGGAAGCTGGAAAGCATATGGATCACAGAGGAAGCTGAGCTCTAAATAGTCAGGGGGAAACCCAAAAAGGGACCAGATTTACATCACAGATTCTCCCAAAGGCTCAGGAACTAACAGCAAGAGGCACCTCTGGAATAGAAGAAGGGGATCAGCAAGAGAAAGGCAGCCTGCAAGTCTGCTTAATAAGCTAGAAAGGAGGAAAGGAACAGATGTATACCTTTGGCTGATTCGTGTTGATGTACGGCAAAAACGAATACAACATTGTAAAGCAATCATTCTCCATTTTAAAATAAATCGGAGGGTTTTCCTGGTAGCTCAGACAGTAAAGAATCTCCCTGCCATGCAAGAGACTGGGGTTCAGTCCCTGGGTTGGGAACATTCTCCTGGAGAAGGAAATGGTTACCCACTCCAGTATTTTTGCCCAGAGAATCCCATGGACAGAGGAGCCTGGTAGGCTACAGGCCATGGGGTCGCAAAGAGTCGGACATGACTGAGCAACTAACACTTTCTTTCCTAAATAAAGTTTTTTTAAAATGAAGAAGCCAGGGCTCCTGGTCTTCCTTTTCCCCACAAGCCAGCTTCTCCTCCTCTCCCAAACCAGCAGAAGGCAACACAGAACCCACCCAGCAAATGGAGAATCACAAGATCCTGATGACAGGGAGAGAGACGCAGTCCTGAAGACGTGGACCCTAGCCTCTAAGTTCCAGGAGGGCACAGAATGCCACCTGCTTTATTGACAACAATTTCTTTTTTAAATTTTATTTATTTATTTTAGTTGGAGGCTAATTACTTTACAATAGTGTAGTGGTTTTTATCATACATCGACATGAATCAGCCGTGGGTGTACATGTGTATTGACAACAATTTCTATCCCATGTGCCTGTAACTTTGGCATATGAGAGCTAAATATTTTTTGAACGTACCATCTGAGTCCTAGACACACATTATCTCCCGGCTCCTCAATTATATGGACCAATAAACTTCCTTTCATGGGTAAGCCACTGGAGTCAGGTTTCTGTCATTTCCAACCAAGGCTGTGATATATCTGAGGTATCACTCTTCTAAATAAATCTACCCTTCTCAAAAATCCAAACCCCCCAAAATATGTATTCCTTAGCTACTCCTTCCCTAGCAAAGCCCATACTCATTAAGTCATATAATATTCCACTTGCCCTTGTGACTGGGAAAGTAAATCAAAGTGCAGTTGTCTGTGACTTGAAATTAGAAATCATAGCTCTTTGTTACCTGGGTGTTACTTACAACTAAATCCAAACACTCACTCTTTTCATAATTTCTTCCCTTATGGTTGCTGAATTGCTACTCTTGGAAGCTTAAAGAAAAAAATCTTACCCAGAGTTGATTTTATTTTGACACTAATGCCAGTAACGAGAGAGCAAAGACTGTGTCTGAATGCCTGGCTCTGCAGAGACAAAGGGCTGGAGGGTTCTTCAGAGCCAGGAGGGAGGGGATCAGAAGCCACCTGTGTTTGTTAACTGCCCTCACCCAAAGGAAAAGTAGACTTCCTCTGATCCTCATGACAAGAAATAGATTCATGACTTGGAACAAGGAATCTGAGGAAGTTAGGCCCCTACCCTCCCACTCCTTCAATGATTACATTGCAAAGTCTTCACTCCCAAGTCCTTGAGGAAGACATTCCTGGGTTGTAAAACTGGCAAGAGGCTTTTCAAAAGATTTCTCAAAGAGGGAGAGAAAGGATTTACAATGACAAATTTTCTGAGGTAAATGCTCTCGGAAATGTGAGGCTGGGGCCCTTAGTCAGGAAGAAGTCTGTCCAAAGTTCTGTGAAGCTAAAGGGAACTGTGAAGTCATCTTAATCAAGATCTGGATGAAGCAAACTGCCATTTTTTATGATTCACAAAACATCTGTCAGGGTGTTGTCATTTCACTGGATTTCAATAACAACCTTTCATTTTATTTATTCAGGAAAAACTTGTAAGAAGAGTTAGCCTCATGCCCAGCAAATGAACTTCTGTTCCCGTCTGATGCCTGTTGGTCTTCTTGGGACACAGTGAAATGCACACTGAATAGACTGTATACTTTCATCCTATATGATCACCAACAGAAATCACCCATGAGTTCAAACACTGGTGTTACAACCCAAGTAGAGTCATTTGAGGATGTTATGAACACAGGGGAAGATTCAGTAATGGGAATCAGCCATTTAGAGCCCCTTCAAGGGGGAAAGTGCCTTTTAAAGTAAAAGTGTTAGTCATGAAATCATGTCTGAGTCTTTGTGACCCCATAGACTCTGGCCCACCAGGCTCCTCTGTCCTTGGAATTCTCTAGGCAAGAATACTGGAGTGGGTTGCCATTTCCTTCAAGGGGGAGGCTAATGAAATGCAAAAGCCGTATCACAGAGGAACTAGAGTTAAGAAGTTGAAGGAAAAAATCTTACTCTTCTCCCAGTCTATCCAAGTCCCCCTTAGTTTCCTGTCCTTTTTAGCAGGCCCCTTGATCAACTCAATCTCATTACAGGTTCCTTAACTCACTTGCCTCAGGGTCCCTCCCCTGGAGAAGGAAATGGCAATCCACTCCAGTACTATTGCCTGGAAAATTCCATGGACAGAGGAGCGTGGTAGATTACAGTCCATGGGGTTGCAAAGAGTTGGACACCACTGAGCAACTTCACTTTCGACTTTCACTTTCACTTTTTCAGGGTCCCTCTACCTTAATCCTACCTTTGTGTTGTTCAGTCACTCAGTCATGTCCAACTCTCAGTGACCCCATGGACTACATCATGTCAGGCTTCCCAGTCCTTCACTATCTCCCAGACGTTGCTCAGATTCCTGCTCATTGAGTTGGTGAAACTATCTAACCATCCTACCCTGCTGCTGCTGCTGCTAAGTCGCTTCAGTCGTGTCCAACTCTGTGCGACCCCATAGACGGCAGCCCACCAGGCTCCCCCATCCCTGGGATTTTCCAGGCAAGAACACTGGAGTGTGTTGCCACCTCCTTCTCCAAAGCATGAAAGTGAAAAGTGAAAGTGAAGTCACTCAGTTGTGCCCGACTTCGTGACCCCATGGACTGCAGCCTACCAGGCTCCTCTGTCCATGGGATTTTCCAGGCAAGAGTACTGGAGTGGGTTACCATTGCCTTCTCTGAACCATCCTACCCTATCAATGCCTAAATTTGGATCAATTCAACCGTTTACTTTCTCTACGAATACTGCTACAAAGTTGAGTACTGTTGGAGAAATCTCACAACTTCATCTACTGGCAGAATTACATATGTAAAATTTCTGTGGACAGAAAAATGCCTCCCACAAAGACACTCATGTCCCAGGAACCTGTGAATATGCTTATGAACCTGCGAATGTGTGATCTCATATGGCAAAAGGGACTTTGCAGGTGTGATTAAGTTCGTGTTAGTTGTTCAGCCGTGTCTGACTTTTTGCTGCCCCATGAGCTGTAGCCCACCAGGTGCCTCTGTCCATGGAGTTCTCCAGGCAGGAATGCTGGAGTGGGTAGTCATTCCCTTCTCCAGGGGATCTTCCTGACCCAGGTATTGAAACCAGATCTCCTGCATTGCAGATGGATTCTTTATCATCTGAGCCACCAGGGAAGCCTGTGTGTTTAAGTTAAGGGTCTTGCAATTTGGAGATTATCCAAGAGGGCCCAAGGGACAATCAAAAGAAAAGATGTGACAATGGAAGCAGAGAGATGGACTGATGCACTCTGAAGATGGAGGAAAGGGCCATGAGCCAAATGATACAGGCGTCGTCTAGAAGCTGGAAAGAGCAAGGACACAAATTCTCCCCTGGAGAAGAAGCACAGCCCTGCGAACACTTTAATTCTACTCCCAAAAGACTGACTGCAGGTTTCTGATGCCCTGAACTGTAAGATAATAAATAGATGGCTTTCCCAGGTAGTTGCCAGAGACAGCAGAAGGGCAGATGGATCTCAATGGTTGATGCCATTTCCTGCTCACCCAGTGGCATCATGATCAAGGAGATACTGCTAAGCCACAAGCTGGCGTTTGTGTGCTGTGAGGGCATCAGCATTTCTGGCAATCTCTACAGAAATAAGGGCAGAGCATTCAAGGTATGCTGCCCCACAAGACCGAGAGAGACTAGGCTCCCTGGACCACCTGGAGGTGTTTGATGGGCTCCTGCTGCCCTGGGAGAAGAAAAAGTGGATGATACTTCCTGTTGCCCTCAAGGTTATACATCTAAAGTCTATATGAAAATCTGCCCATCTGGGGTACCATGAGGTTGGCTGAAAGTACCAGTCAGTGAGAGCCACCCTGAAGGAGAAGAGAAAGGGGAAGGCCAGGGACCATTAGGGAAGAAAAAATGGAAACAAGATGAAAGGAACATGGAAAGAAAATCAACAAATATGCCAAGGTCCTCAAGAACCATGGACTCCCAGCCTGAGCTCCATAAACTGGTCAAGCTTCATGGTTGGCCTGACCTCCCCTTCCTCCATCGGTGCCCTGGATGTGGGGATCCAAGGGCAGCCATCCAGGCCACAAGGCAGGCTGGGACTTAGGAAGCTGGGGGTCCAGAAGGGACCTCAATCACTGTTTCTGCTTAAAAAAGGCCTTTCTTTTAAAAATTTACTTTAAACAGCTTTAACAGTTGTGCAGACAAAACTTGTCTATGATCCACAAGTTCATGACAGAGTATTTAAAAATCAACAGCAGGAGCAACTTGAGTTCCAATTTTTGCACAGTGAGCTGGAAAAACTAACTGGAAGAGAACCCTGCCTTGCGAATGAGGCATCTGTTTCAACTTCCCACGTGGTCAGATATCATCCTCTGTAGCTGTTAGAGTGTGAGAAATGCTGGTGGGGCGGTACAAGCCTGGTGTCGCAGAGAGGTATTTATGGATGGAGACACGGAAGATGTGCAACCCAGGGCCTACAGGCATTGCCCTTGATCCTTACCAGTACTTTGAGATCCAGAAATGAATCAGTTATGAACAAATGAATAAATGAATCTGTGTCATTTTAAGGCCACCAAGTTTGTAGTCATGGGTTACAGTGACAGTAGGCAACTAAGGCAGTTTCCAACTTCAGGGGAGTCTCCAAACTCAGAAACAGCCACAGGAAACTTTCTCAGATTTACCTTTAGTTATCTCATCTCTTCCTCCCTCTTTCAAAAGGTAATCTTTCTGCAGGCTCAGTTCCTGTCACTCTTCACTGACTCTTTCCTTTAGTCTACAGACAACCCCAGGTTAAGCCCAATCTCTTTTCTTAAGGTAACTCTTCAGGTTTTGTCTCTTTGCTTTTTTAGTTTGAAGTTTTTGAGAACAGTCTACACATGGCATGCCCACACTTAAGGCTTTAGCTAAACCGGCTAAAGGATGTAATAAAGGTGAATCAGAGGCAAGAATTATGTGATAGTGGGACAGGGAGTATTGGGGAGGGAGGTCCATTTTTTAAACAAGATCCAGTTGCCAGGATGAGTAAGTGAAGATGGGTACATGCCAAGAAGTTGGAGAAGCTGCAGGGAGAGGATAAATCTGTATGGAGAAATACACTGTACAGGCTGGGTCAAAGTCCAGAGAAGCCACAGAGAGGGGATTCTGTCCAGCTAAGTCAGCAAGGGATGCAAAACTGTCTCCTCTGTAATTCAGTTGTACATGAATGCCATTGTTCCATGGACAGACAGGCCACTCTCTCACAGCAGAACCTGGTTTCCCCGGCCTTACTGCTCAGGAGTGAGAGTTGCATGCCTCTACTGAATGGACAACACTCCTACTTACATAGTTAATGCTTCAGTTCAGTTCAGTCATGTCCGACTCTTTGTGACCACATGAATCGCAGCACGCCAGGCCTCCCTGTCCAACACCAACTCCCGGAGTTCACTCAGACTCGCATCCATCGAGTCAGTGATGCCATCCAGCCATCTCATCCTCGGTCGTCCCCTTCTCCTCCTGCCCCCAATCCCTCCCAGCATCAGAGTCTTTTCCAATGAGTCAACTCTTCGCATGAGGAGGCCAAAGTACTGGAGTTTCAGCTTTAGCATCATTCCTTCCAAAGAGCACCCAGAGTTGATCTCCTTCAGAATGGACTGGTTGGATCTCCTTGCAGTCCAAGGGACTCTCAAGAGTCTTCTCCAACACCACAGTTCAAAAGCGTCAATTCTTTAGTGCTCAGCCTTCTTCACAGTCCAACTCTCACATCCATACATGACTACTGGAAAAACCATAGCCTTGACTAGACGGACCTTAGTCGGCAGAGTAATGTCTCTGCTTTTGAATATGCTATCTAGGTTGGTCATAACTTTCCTTCCAAGGAGTAAGCGTCTTTTAATTTCATGGCTGCAGTCACCATCTACAGTGATTTTGGAGCCCAAAAAGATAAAGTCTGTTTCCACTGTTTCCCCATCTATTTCCCATGGAGAGATAGGACCGGATGCCATGATCTTCATTTTCTGAATGTTGAGCTTCAAGCCAACTTTTTCACTCTCCACTTTCACTTTCATCAAGAGGCTTTTTAGTTCCTTTTGACTTTCTGCCATAAGGGTGGTGTCATCTGCATATCTGAGGTTATTGATGTTTCTCATGGCAATCTTGATTCCAGCTTGTGTTTCTTCCAGTCCAGCGTTTCTCGTGATGTACTCTGCATAGAAGTTAAATAAGCAGGGTGACAATATACAGCCTTGACGTACTCCTTTTCCTATTTGGCTTCCCTGGTGGCTCAGAGGGTAAAGAGTCTGCCTACAATGCTGGAGACCTGGGTTCAATCCCTGGGTCGGGAAGATCCCCTGGAGAAGGAAATGGCAACCCACTCCAGTACTCTTGCCTGGAACATCCCATGGACGGAGAAGTCTGATATGCTACAGTCCATGGTGTCGCAAAGAGTCGGACACGACCGAGCAACTTCACTTTCACTTTCACTTTCCTATTTGGAACCAGTCTGTTGTTCCATGTCCAGTTCTAACTGTTGACCTGCATACAGATTTCTCAAGAGGCAGGTCAGGTGGTCTGGTATTCCCATCTCTTGAAGAATTTTCCACAGTTTATTGTGATCCACATAGTCAAAGGCTTTGGCATAGTCAATAAAGCAGAAATAGATGTCTTTCTGGAATTCTCTTGTTTTTTCCATGATCCAGTGGATGTTGGCAATTTGATCTCTGGTTCCTCTGCCTTTTCTAAAACCAGCTTGAACATCAGGAAGTTCATGGTTCACGTATTGCTAAAGCCTGGCTTGGAGAATTTTGAGCATTACTTTACTAGCGTGTGAGATGAGTGCAATTGTGTGGTAGTTTGAGCATTCCGTGGCATTGCCTTTCTTTGGGATTGGAATGAAAACTGACCTTTTCCAGTCCTGTGGCCACTGCTGAGTTTTCCAAATTTGCTGGCATATTGAGTGTAGCACTTTCACAGCATCATCTTTCAGGATTTGAAATAGCTCTACTGGAATTCCATCACCTCCACTAGCTTTTCGTAGTGATGGTTTCTAAGGCCCACTTGACTTCACATTCCAGGATGTCTGGCTCTAGATGAGTGATCACACCATCGTGATTATCCAGGTCGTGAAGATCCTTTTCGTACAGTTCTTCTGTGTATTCTTGCCATCTCTTCTTGCCCACAACAAATCAACATTTCTAGATAAAATAACATTGAGGTAACATTGCCAAGTTAATTCCTGAAATAGAAAATGGCAACGCCACTCCAGTATTCTTCCTTGGAAAACTCCATGGACAAAGGAGCCTGGTGGGCTGCAGTCTGCAGTCCATGGGGTTGCAAAGAGTCAGATAGGACTGAGTGGCTGCGCACTCACACACCCAGTTAATTACTTCACATGATTTTTCTTTTAATGCATGTTCACTCTGTGCAATAACCAAAAACCTACAAATCAGGTTTCCCAAAATAATAAATTCTGACATTTGTGCATTCCACTAATAGGATGAAATTGTTAACAGCATGCCCTTAGGAATAAGACTATGTGGTTTGCAGTAAAGTCTCGCAAGCCAGAAACAAAAATCCATGTCTTAATGCTGGAAATCATGAAGATGTTATCTTACGGAGCAAAGGGAAATTAAAGTTGCAGGTGGAATTAAGATTGATTCGCAGACCTTAAAATAGGGATATTTTCTTGGGTATGCAAGAAGGCAATGTTATCACAAGGGCCTTTAAAAATATACAAAGGAGGCAAGGGGGGAGGTGAGAGGGATGCAGTGTGAGAAGGACTCAAATTGCCTTTGCTGATCTTGAAGTTGCAGGAAAGGGACCAGGAGCCAAGGAAGGCAGGCGGCCTTTAGCAGCTGGAAAAGGCAAGGAAACAGATTCTTCCCTGGAGGCTCCAGAGAGGAGTGCAGCCCTGCTGACACCTTGATTTTAGTCCAGTGAGGCCCTTATCCGACTTGTAACCTATAGGAATATAACGAATTTGTGCTAAATTGTGGCAATTCGTTATGGCAGCCAAAGAAAACTAATACTGACTACAGAGTTCAAATCCTGACAATCATTTATCACTGGTGGGAGTTAAGAAGTGTTAATTAATTTTTCTCTCCCTATTTATCTGTAAAATGAGACTAACAATACTATCTACTTATGGATCAAATGAGATAATACATATACATTCTAGAATAAGCCCAGACACATAGTAAATGCTCAAAAGATGTCAAATATTGCTATTGTTGTTTTGTATTTACCTTCCTGTTTGCTTTTTATCATAAGATTTCACCTGAAAACCATGCTTCAAATGTTTTTCCTACTTCCACTTAAATAGCACAAGAAAAATGCCCACTAAACGTCTAATAGCCTTAAGATTCTGAATTGCGTGGAGTAAGCTCCTTAGGATGTTGTCTTCAGCTGTGAATATGTAACTCATCTTGCTTGTTTCTAACCTGCTAGAACAAGCTGTGCTAACACCGTATTTTAAAAGCGCTTTCTTACTTCTTGAGGACTTAATTACAATGCTGCTGGTTGACAAGTCTGCATTTCAAGCCAAGGCCTTGAAATAAACACAGTCATTTCAGTTCTTGATACAACTGAGTGAAAGTATATTCTCTGATTAGCTTGTCGGCTTAGGGGTGCACCATCAACATAGGATAAATTTAGCCATACTCGCCAATGACCTGAGACTCATTACAGATTTTGAAACCTTCTGAACTTTTCATTCTTTTTAAAGTATATCATGTTTGATATATTTGGTGTGTTTACAGTATATCTAGCCATTTTATTTGAGAAATGTAATAAGCATTTTCAGTATTTGATTAACTTAATTTATATTTTCATGGGGAAAATCTTTGTTAGAATCATAAAACATAAAATCCTTCTATTTTTAATAAATTCTGGGATCCCCTAAGAGATAGCAACCCTAAACAAAATCTATCTTCATGCATCAAAGCATAAAAAAGAGCTGGTCTTGCATTAGTCTAAACAGTCCCACCCTTATACTCTCAACTGTGATTAATAACAGAAAGCTCTTTTACTATGACTGACAACAATATACATAGAAAATACTTCAGAGCATTGTTTAGAAAAGAAGTATTAGTCATGCACCACATCTTTGTTAATTTCAATGGTAGTGAAAGAATGGATTGAGCTTCCTGGGTTGCCATTCAGTCACTGATCTATTCATTCTCTCAACAAATATTTACTAAGCTCATGCAAGGTCCCAGGAATTATGAAATTCCCTCAAAAGCTAAATCACATATTGTTTTACGCATATTTGTGGTTATATTTCTAGATTGATTTTAAAACCCACAGAATTCAGAATAGAGCTGCCTCTAAAACAGACAGAGATGGGATGGGCAAGGAATATTCAGGTAGTCCCAAAAATATGGGGATGCTGTTGGAGGTCCAGAATGAATGGTAGGTCCTCAGGTGTTTGTTCCATTATTTTTTTTTATAACATACATATACTCTACTTATGTTCTTTTCATGTATCAAATATTTATTTTGAAAAGAAACAACCAATTTCTGCCTTGTGTGGTCACTTAACTATTTCTTATATCTTGCACTGTAAACATAGCCTCTCACTTGTCCATATTTAAGAGTCTTTCACCTCATTTTAGGGGAAAAAAATCAAACTATATGCACTTAAATTTTTAAAAATTCTTAATTAAACAGCATTATGAACTCACATGTGATTGCCTATCTTGAATTCAAAAGCTCAAGAATGATCACCTTCTAATAAGAAGAGCAATGGCTACACCTCATGTCTAATGCAGGGCTGAATAGCTGAAAGGTAATTCAAGACCCATTTCTACCACTAGCTCATTGTGTGATCTCACGCAAGTAACAAGATATTCTGTGGGATTTTTTTTTTAATTTATCAGTGTCAAAATGTCTGCACATATAACCTGGGTTTTTAAAATATGTTTATAAGTATGAAAGCACTTTGAAAAGTTAAGAGCTACATTAAAGAATACTATGATGAGCAGTTGTTATTACAAGTATGTGAATTTAATAAACATTTGTAAAAGAGTTTGTGCCTGTGTGAAAGTCACCCAGTTGTGTCTGACTCTTTGCGATCCCATGGGCTGTAGCCCACCAGGCTCCTCTGTCCGTGGAATTCTCCTGGCAAGAATATCGGAGTGGGTAACCATTCCCTTCTCCAGGGGATCTTCCCAATCCAGGGATCAAACCCAGGTCTCCTGCATTGCAGGTGGATGCTGTGCCATCTGAATGATCAGGGAAGCCCTATAATCCAATACAAGTAATAAGATGCAAGAGCCCAGTGTGGCTGAAAGAAGGCAGATTCATTGCCAGATGAGCTTGGGTTCAAACTTTGGCTCTGTTCATTATTGGCTGTGTCTTCTCTGTCAAGTAAGTTCATTCTTTTGAACTCTTGTTTCTTCGCCTGTAAACTGGGATATTAATACGAGCCTCATACAATAATCCTACTACTTTGCTGGGGGAAAGAGAAGCTGGTACGGTTTCTGAGGAGAGATACACAGCAACATCTATCACGTGCAGTGACATATTCTTTGAACAAGCAGTTCCACTTAATGAAATTTATCACCGTTTCATACAATTCTGAAATGACATTACATGCACGATTGTTCGATATGGGATAGTACAGAGGTTTAGAAATAAACAAACCACACAAAAGTCACGCACTGGCTCAAAAATGCACATCCATACCAAACAAAATTATAGAGCGATAAACCTAAATGGGAAGGAAATCTAAGAAAGAGAAGATATATGTGTACATATAACTGGTTCACTTTGCTATACAGCAGCGACACACTGCAAGGCCACTATACACCAATAAAAATTAATTTTGAAAATAATAATGAGGAACTTTCTATGTACTTACATGGAATGATCCCACGACAACTTGTTCAATGAAAAAACAAGATACAAACAGTATGTAACATACCACGATTTGTATGTGTGTGTTTAAAGAAAAATATAGTTTTAAATTGCAAAAAATATTTCTATAAGTACACGCAAGAATCACATCACTTTGGTAACCTCTAGAGAGAGAAATTAGGAGACTGGAGGATGGAGGTGGGAAGGAGACCCTCTGTGTACCCTTCTCTACTTTTCACATTTTGAACATCAAACATACTGCCTATTTGATAAAGAACAGATGGATAGGTGGATGCATGGATAACAATATCTTGCATAAATTAAATTTTGAAAAACTCTTAGCCTTCATTCTTCACTCTTCCTTATTCAATCCCTACCTACCTAAACCATTTTAAAACTAAATGTATACATTTTAACTCTTTAATGCTTTCTTCAATAATTTCATATATTCAGTTCCCTAGTTTCAAAAAAATAAATAGTAAGTCTTCCAGTCAAAAATTATATATATTTCTCTGTGGCATCAATTCCAGAAAATGAAATATAGAATACTGTATCTTTCAGCAGATTCTGATTCTTAAAAAAAAAGAAAAAACCATTTCAAACCCAAAGTGAACTCAAGTACATTAGAAATGAGAGAACAGGCTCAGGACACCTCTGTCCCTCCCAAAAGGGAACAAGGTGAACTCTTACTGTCAAATCCAAGCCATGTCATTGTGGGAATTCAGCCGCCTCTCCCACCTGACCTTTACAGCCACTTTTAAGTTGTGAAAAGAAATTCCCTGATGGACGTGCCAACAAGCAAGGAAATGTTCCAGGAAAGGGATGAGGCCAACAAAGCTGCAAATCCAATACCCCAAGAGGTTGGGAGGACAGACAGAGTAATTTGATTTTATATATATCTAATTTTTATTCCAATTTTTCTTTATGAGTAAAGCCATCTCCCTTCAAGTACAACTCACCATCCTTCAACTCTCTATCTCCCAGACCACTTTTAGAATTCTTTTTTGGCAGCCTTAAGATACTGGAATAGGTTTGAACCCAGCTGGTATTTTCTATTTCAGTTCTCAGATTACCTGCCTCCTGAGTACCTTTCCATCTTTATAAGTGTTGGTTCTTTAAAAAAAAAAAAAATAGACTGAGATATCACTGCTATTTTCTCTTGACTTCATTTACATCTCTCATGCCCTTGCAGCTGAAGAAACATTTAACCATAAAGATATAGAGATGCACACGACATGGGGACATGAAAAAAGTAAGTAACAACCCAAGACAAGGATGCTGAAGGGAAAGCAGCAGAGTCCCCCCCTAAGAGTCAATGAATGGAGAGAAGAGTGGGTGCTGTGGGCCCAGAAGAGGGTCATCCAAGCCTGGGCAGGCTTCCTGCTGGGCACTGAAAGGACAATGGGTATGCCACAGTAGGATAATGGGCACGTTGGGTAATGCAGTGTAGAGGTTAGGACATCGCTGTTGGGAATGACAGTGTGGGTAAAGGTATAGAGAATGGAAAACCGAAACCATGTTTGACCAGGAGCTGTCAGCTTGAAGCAATATTTCCAAAGTGTGGACCATGGCGCCTGGGAAGTATTAAATGATTCTAGGTGAGACGAGGAAACCAATTTTCTATTTTAACCATTAAAAAACCACACACTTAAGGAGATGCCAGACTTACTGAAATAAGCAAGGGTAAGGCAGGCCCTGCACCAAGCCTGCCTTTTGCAGTCAGCACTGCATCACACCCCAGGGCCCTCAGGAGTCCCCCGGAGCCCCTAAGTGAAAGTGAAAGTCACTCAGCCGTGTCCGACTCTTTGTGACCCCATGGACTATATAGTCCATGGAATTCTCCAGGCCAGAATACTGGAGTGGGTAGCCTTTCCCTTCTCCAGGGGATCTTCCCAACCCAGGGATCAAACCCGGGTCTCCTGCATTGCAGGCGGATTCTTTACCAGCTGAGCCACCAGGGAAGGCCAAGCACCTGTGTAAGTCCAGGGACCAAGGACACTGCGGTAGAGTGCAGCCATAAAAGAATCTTAGGACCAGAGCAGCCACTGCACTTAATTCCCCCCATTCCCGAGGCTTGCCCACATGTCCCTTCCCTGCTCTGCGGAGGCCAGGTGGGGCCTGTCACCCACACTGAAGACACGGGCCCGTGAAGGTGCAGCTGGGCCCCAGCGACACTCCAAGCGACTCAGGGTAGTAAATTTATTTCAATTTTAGAAGTGAGTCATTGTAGGGGGGAAAAAAACCTGTAAGGAATCATTTATAATTGCAAGTCGACAGGGCAAAGATCCTGAAGATGATATTAGCAGTCTACAGCAGGCCTAACAAAGTATCACACACTGACTTCATGACAGAAATGTCTGCTCTCTCAGTCTGGAAACTAGAATCTCAACAAGCAAGTTGCCGGCAAGGTTGGTTCCTTCTGAGGGCCGGGAAGGAGAGAGTAAAGGACAGGGAAGCCTGGCGGGCTGCAGTCCACAGGGTCACAAAGAGTTGAACACGACTGACCGACAATCACAAGTACAACAACAACTTATTTTCTTATTTATAACATGAAGAAACTGAACTATATTAGTGCTTACCACGAAAGTTTCAAACAACAAAAGGAGACATGACAAGTCTTGAAAGTGAATTTTGCCAAATGGGGCAGGGACTGGCTGATTTGTCACTAACCCTGCTTCATCTTCCTCCTGAGCACACAGCTAACCAGTATTTATTTTCCAGCTATATTTGCTGTTATGTTCAGCCACACAGTGAGTTCTAACCAATGAAACAGGAATGGAAGGGATGTGTTTCTGTTGCAGGCATGGTCAGTAAAAACCTGCCTCCCGAGATCTTCCTTCTCTGTCTACACTTGCCAGCTGGATGGAGAACATTCTGGGGATCTAGATGAGAGCAGAGTTGCAAGAAGAAAAGAGGCTGGATCCCTGAGTGAACATGAGTAGTTCTTCCCATAGTCAGATTTTACTTGCGGAAGACATGAAATATATTGGGTTAATCCACTGATATTTGGGAATTACAGCAGCCTATATACCAAGTAAGGATGTTTTTAAAAATCATCTACTATCACAAAGAAAGGATATCTTAACACCAAAATTGTAGGAAGCATTCAATCTGAGGAACAGGATCAGTTCTTCCGATTGAAAAGGTAGCTCTCTGGAAAATTCATTGCCTTAAGCCTGATTCTTCTCATTTCACCATGAATGAGTGAAAACTTCATTATTGGCAGCCACTGATCCGAGAACCAATGCTGAAGTTCTAGGCCAGATGACTCTCCACTCAGTGAGAACTCAAGTAACAGGCTGAACTCCCTTGCCCGTATAACGTTGTCAAGAAGCAGCCTGTCTCCATCTGTGTTCCCTTGTTTCTCACAGGCTCGGTTCTCACGTGGGCTATCGTGAGCATCAGCCCAGGGAGAAGAAAAACCCGTTGCTTCCTGAAGTCTCAGGGTCAGTGCTGATCGTCAGACCAGCTTGCGTCACGCGCATGTGAGCTGTTGACCCCACACAATGCAGGCCACCGGGCTCCTCCATCCGTGGGATTTCCCAGGCAAGAATCCTGCAGCGGGTTGCCATTTCCTCTTCCGGGGATCTTCCCAACCCAGGGATCGAACCTGCATCTCCTGTGTCTCCTGCATTGTCAGGCAGGTGTGTGTGTGGCCAGGCCTGGGTCACACTGAGAGCTGGTTCCTCAAGGAAAATGTGTGCGTTCTGCTACCCAAAGATAGGAGAGTCAAAACAGCAGACACCTACTACAACTTCCAATGCCTCTCCAGCTCTGAAATCCTGTTTGCGATTGGGGCAATCTGCCATGAAGAAGCTTAGAGATTACCATTGTAGCCTAGGGTATTGTATTCCTCACAGCTGGACAGCAACATGCTGCAGAAGACCTTAAACAAGAATTCTGCCCGGCTTTTCAGCGGCATGAAAGTAAAACATGGGAGAAGCATTGATCTTTCAATGAAGCACTGTGAAGATCAAGGGGAAATAAAAACTACTCAAGCAGGCAACATATTTCAAATAAAATGTATTCTCATCCTGACCAAGGCAGATGCAGATGCCAAATTCTTGGGTGAAGGCAGGCTTTTTAATTTAAAATGTGAACTCTGTTTTTTATTGAATATAAGAACAAAGGAGGTAAATTTGGGATAATTAAAAACTTAGTTGCCCCATCTATCATCATGTTTTTATATGCTGTTGGTGTCATTCCATGCGAGAAAAGATTCAAAATAAAGACATCCAGTACCTAGTATTATCAAGGTCACATAATTTGTTCTTCTCCTGAAATGTACTGCCCTCCATCCTTTTGAACCTGGGGATTCTGAGTGTAATTAAATGTGCTTTTACTTTACCTAGATCAGTACAAAATTTCAGGCTTTCAGTTGTGCCATTATTTTAGTTCCTTTCATTCTGATTACACAGGAGACTGGATTTATTTTTCTATTTCCAATAATCTAGCGTAGTCTCATAAAATGCAACCCAGCAGATATCTTTCAGAAATAATTGGACTCTGAAGAATCTTCAAACTTAGTGCACATAAAAACTACAATATTATTCTCTGTTCCCCAGTGTTTTTCAGACTATTTTTCTTTTCATCTCTGCTATCATTAACCCAGTCAAGAACCCTTCAATATGAATTCTCTAGTACAGGGACCTCTACTCAGTACTCTGTAATGGCCTATCTGGGAAAATAATCTAAAAAAAGAATGGCTATATGTATTTGTATTACTGATTCACTTTGCTGTACACCTGAAACTAACATTGTACATCAACTTTATTCCAATCTAAACCTTAAAAAAAAAAAAGGAATTCTCAACATAGTAATGGAATTGTTTCTTTTCTTTCTGTCCTTGTTTTTCTCTCTCAGGAAAATGTGAAGGCTAACTCCTATCTTTGTTGTGACAAGGCCATTTCTGCTCTGAATTGCTGTGTAACAGTGTACTTTCATTTTTTTTTTTCATTCAAAAAAAGGAAGAAAAAAATCTATAGTCCCACACATCTACTTGCTATCTCTAATGTATCCTAATGCAGGAATCAAGTTCTGTTTTGGAAATAAAGAATTCACAATTATTAAGATGAAGATCAAATGTAAAGATAAAATTGAGCTTTTCCTCCCACTCAAGCACTAACCAGGCCCAACCCTGCTTAGCTTCTGAGACCAGACGAGATCAGGCACATTCAGGGTGGTACAGTCATAGACAAAACTGGGTTTTTTCTAAAGAGATGCAACAACTTTAAAGTATTGTCAACCATGAAGACATAGTCAACCATTCATTCTTTTAACAAACATTTACTGATTCCCTGAATGTGCTGGTCATTATGGTCTAGGGGCCAAGGACACAGCACTAAATCACACACTAGATCCTGCCCTCTTCCTCACCAACATCATATTCCAGAGAAGGAGGCAGGAAATAAACACTCAACAACAAAATGGCATGTTGTGAGAAACGAAGCGGGTAAAGAAGTAGACTAGTCAAGGCTATGGTTTTTCCAGTGGTCATGCATGGATGTGAGTTGGACTGTGAAGAAAGCTGAGCACCAAAGAATTGATGCTTTTGAACTGTGGTGCTAGAGAAGAGTCTTGAGAGTCCCTTGGACTGCAAGCAGATCCAACCCGTCCATCCTAAAGGAGATCAGCCCTGGGTGTTCATTGGAAGGAATGATGCTGAAGCTGAAACTCCAATACTTTGGCCACCTGATGCAAAGGGCTGACTCATTGAAAAAGACCCTGATGCTGGGAAAGGTTGAGCGCAGGAGGAGAAGGGGACGACAGAGGATGAGATGGCTGGATGGAATCACTGACTCGATGGACATGAGTTTGAGTAAAATCGGGGAGTTGGTGATGGACAGGGAGGCCTGGGGTGCTGCAATTCATGGGGTCACAAAGAGTCAGACACGACTGAGCGACCGAACTGATCTGAACTGAAAGAAGTAGACAGCGACCAGAACACCTACAGAAGCCTTCTCTGAGGACATAGCCAACGCAGTGAGCCCTAGGCAAGGAGTAAAAGTCAACCACGCTGCTGAAGGATATGCGGACACCTTCCAGGCCGAGGGAACACATGTGCACAAGTCTAGAGCCTGGGAAGGTGCACCAAGGTCAGAGGACAGTAAGGAGGCCAGTGCAGCTGGATCACATCTTCATCACCTTACTCATCACCAGTAAATCCAATTAGAGACATTACTGCTGGAGTCTAAAGCACCATTTTAATTTCCTGGGATGTTAACTTGTTTTTTCCTACGCAGTTAGGTAGCTTTGAATTTTCTGAATGAGTCTGTCTTCAACACTAGAGAAGTCTATTGAGAGTCAATGTATTGAAAGCTTCAGTCAGAAAGAGTTAATACACCTTCCAAAATGTCCAGTTTACTGCCAAGAAATCCTGTCTACCCTGTGAGAATCTGGCTGGGTATTTGTAGCCATCTGGAATTTAAAATAAAACCGATTGTGCAGAACCGATAAGTATTTTTAAAACATAATGCAACCAACACAGGTTTTAAACGCACACATTCGGTTGAACTAAGCTGTCCTCATCTTTGCCTTTTAGTGTCCAGGCTTTAAAAACATTTCATACCAACTAACAAAATGTCATGTGAAAAGGACGGAAGGAGCAGGGTTTGATTGTCTCTTTTGAGGTCAGCGGGATCCCAGTGTCTGTTCCATCTGTTTCCTGTAAGCACTCAGGGCCAATTAGGACTCAGCAGATCTGAAGAGGACAAAATGCTGAGTGCTGCCCCGGCTCTGTGGCAACTGGGAGAGGAGGCTGCCTCAACAAGGAATGGGGTAATCAAACAGAGGATGGACAATAACATCAGGACATCTTGAGTACGAATTCTAGGCTGCCACCGACTGGCATTAAGACTTTAGTCCCTATGTAACTTACCTAACATCTCCAAGCTTCATTTTTAGCAATTGTAGAAAACAATAATAACTACTCATCGACTTGTTGTGAGAATTAAGTACAAGAGTGTATATAAAGTGCCTGGCATGCAGTAGTTGTTCAGCAATAGCAGGTGTCATGTTCATTAGTCTTAATAATAAACTTCATTTTTCAGGTGAGCAGAGGAACACCCACTAAGCCATTCCCTATTTCCATAGAGAGATGGCAGGACTTGAGGATATATAGGTCATAGCCTACCCAGACCACCTTGTACTAGCTCAGTTCCTATCCTGTCCCTCTTATCTAAGGATAGGGACCTCAGAAGGACCGCAGTAGTGGGGTTCCCACTACTGCGGGGGTCTCAGATTTAGACATGTTAGGTAATTGCCTTGCAGGATGATTCAAGGACGACCTGCTCATTGCCCTGTGCCTTCTCTCCAAGGATCTCCTGGATTCCCAAGTGGAAAAAAAAGTAGTTGACAGCTACTTCCTTCCCCCATCAATTCCAAGATAGGTCTGTTAAAACCCTCCTTGTGGCTCAGCTGGTAAAGAATCCACCTGCAATATGGGAGACCTGGGTTCCATCCCTGGCTTGGGAAGATCCCCTGGAGAAGGGAAAGTCTACCCACTCCAGTATTCTGACCTGGAGAATCCCATGGACTGTATAGTCCATGGGGTCATAAAGAGTCAGACACAACTGAGCAACTTTCACTTTCTGGGGAATCCAGCAATCTCACATTTTTAAAGAATTAAAAAATACAGTAGCTGCAAAGGCACCCCACGCCAGTACTCTTGCCTGGAAAAATCCCATGGACGGAGGAGCCTGGTAGGCTGCAGTCCATGGGGTCATGAAGAGTCAGACATGACTGAGCGACTTCACTTTCACTGTTCACTTTCATGCATTGGAGAAGGAAATGGCAACCCACTCCAGTGCTCTTGCCTGGAGAATCCCAGGGACGGGGGAGCCTGGTAGGCTGCTGTCTATGGGGTCACACAGAGTCGGACACGACTGAAGCAACTTAGCAGCAGCAGCAGCAGCTCCTCACACACTATAAAGGCCTGGGATATCCTGTCCTAGATACAGTGATAAACACTTGAAATGTACTAATGATTTCAGACACTCATCACTTGATGGTGCTATCTGCTGTTCAAAATGTAGCAGTAACAGCCAACCAACTTTATTTAAAACAAACAAACAAAAAAAGGTTTCTTTAAATCAAAACAAACTATTAAAATGCCAAATTTTTTTTCAAATAAAGAACCCAGGACTTGAAGCATTACTTTAAAACAAGAACACAGAGAAAAATAATCCTGAGCTTCCTGAAGCTCCTCCTACTTGGTGCTCATACCTTCTCGGATGAGGCCTGAAAATGGGCTTCTAGAGGCTTGGATCCCAGCACTGTCCCAACGGGCGCTGCCTCCTCTTGGAGGTGAGAACACCAACAGGAAGTCTCAAGTCCCTGGCTGTCTTCCAACCACTACCTCCTGTTGGCCTGCATCTCAAGCCTTTAGCCCCAGTTAAAGGCCTTTCCAAGCCTCTCCGGAAAGGCATCCCCAGCAGAATCTCTCAAGGGAGTGTCCCTGAGCCATGGAAACTGCAGAGAGTCCAGGCCCAATGGCTGCCGGAGCCTCTTTCTCCCTCTGACCTCACCTCCTACTAGCCTGTTCCTTCCTCCTTTCCCTCAGCACTCCTGTCCTTTCCACAACCTGGTCGTGGCTGCCTCGAGTCTGAGCATCAGCTGTTCTTTCTAAATCGGAGAGCTTTTCCCCAGAACTAGTTCTATACTTTGTAGGGCCCAGGGAAACATGTAAAGGGAGGCAGAGGTTCTCGTTCGAAGCTTATTGAGCATTTAAAGATGGCGACAGCAGCGCTTACTGATCAATTAAAGATGGCGACAGCAGCGCTTTCCACCGAGCTCGGGACCCTTCTAAGCTTGGAGACACGAAGCAAATTCACAAAGGCTGGCCCTGCGTTTTCTTCCACGCTTCATCATCATCGTCATCAAGGTCAGCATTTCTAGTTTTTCTCTTTCAGTTTCTTGCTTATTTTCTTTGTAGCACACATATCGCGAGTGTAGACATTCATTCATTAGCTTACATTTTTGGATCTATCCCTCTACCCAACAACAAACTCCTTTTTAAACCGTAAGCTGAGGTCTAACCTTGGCCACAGTTGGATGCTCAGTGTCTAGAACTGTGTCTGGCTTATGTAGACACCAATTCCCTGGTGGCTCAGATGGTAAAAGTGTCTGCCTACAATGCAGGAGACCCAGATTCAATCCCTGGGTTGGAAAGACCCCCTGGAGAAGGCAACCCACTGCAGTGTTCTTGTCTGGAAAATCCCATGGATAGAGGAGCCTGGTGGGCTACAGTCCATGGGGTCGCAAAGAATTGTACATGACTAAGCAACTTCACTTATGTTCAGATCAGTTGCTCAGTCGTGTACAACTCTTTGCGACCCCATGGAATGCAGCACGTGAGACTTTACTGTCCATCACCAACTCCCGGAGTTTACTCAAACTTTTGTCCATCACATCAGTGATGCCATCCAACCATCTCATCCTCTGTCATCCCCTTCTCCTCCGGCCTTCAATCTTTCCCAGCATCAGGGTCTTTTCCAATGAGTCAGTTCTTTGCATCAGGTGGCCTAAGTATTGGAGCTTCAGCCTCAGCATCAGTCCTTCCAATGAATGCTCAAGACTGATCTCCTTTAGGATAGAGTGGTTGGATGTCCTTGCAGCCCAAGGGACTCTCAAGAGTCTTCTCCAACACCACAGTTCTAAGGCATCAATTCATCAGCACTCAGCTTTCTTTATAGTCCAACTCTCACATCCATACATGACTACTGGAAAAACCATAGCCTTGACTAGACGGACCTTTCTTGGCAATGTGATGTCTCTGATTTTTAATATAGAGACACCCAATAAAACATTCTACCTGGATGGATTGCCTTATACTCTGTTTTCTGCTTGAAGTTACTTTTGACATTGAAATTGTCATCATATTAAAAAAAGAATTAACTTCAGATGTGTCAGAGAGAAAGTAGGAACCTAGGAGAATAATTATGCTGGAGTTGAGTCAACTGTAGCACTGTTCTCTCATTTCCTCTTCTTTCCCCAGATATGACTTGCTTTCTAGACTCATTTAATTCCTGTTATGATTTCTGATCTACCCAAACTACTACTACTTTTTTTTTTTTTTGGTATAAAGGAAACAACCTAGTTGCTCTGCAAAGCATATTTAGAAAAGAAGATGGATGTTGTGACGTCCCCGTGGGAGAAGTGAGTGAGGAAATATCCTGACACCACCTGGTGTGCCCGACAGGCTCACACTACCCACAGTGAGTTAGCACAAACCTCCCCCTACAGGGGTGCAAGGGTATCCCCAGTAAGACGGCCTGCACCTCAGATGCCAGAGGCAAGCGGAGTTTCCAGGCAGTCCCCAGTTCTACAGATTTGGGCTAGCTGGAAAAAAAAAAAGTCAGGTCTCCAGCAGGTTTGAAGTGGCTTGAGAGCAGAAAAAAGGGAGACTAGCCTGGCTTCTTATTGTGCTTGGGGGTTAGGGACGGGGCGAGGGCTTCTGTGGTTTGAGTCTTCAACAAGTGCCAAAGGAGGGAACCACAGGCTTTCTTACCTGCTTGTCGGGGTCTGGAGTACAGTGGGAAGAGGGAGGGTGAGGTTTAAAAGCTATCAGTATACACACCAAGGAAACCAGAATTGAAAGAGATACATGTACCCCAATGTTCATCACAGCACAGTTTATAATAGCCAGGACATGGAAGCAACCTAGATGTCCATCAGCAGACGAATGGATAAGAAAGCTGTGGTACATATACACAATGGAGTATTACTCAGCCATTAAAAAGAATACATTTGAATCAGTTCTAATGAGATGGATGAAACTGAAGCCTATTATACAGAGTGAAGTAAGCCAGAAAGAAAAACACCAATACAGTATACTAACACAGACATATGGAATTTAGAAAGATGGTAAGGATAACCCTGTATGCAAGACAGCAAAAGAGACACAGATGTAAAGAACAGACTTTTGGACTCTGTTTGAGAGGGAGAGGGTGGGATGATTTGAGTGAATGGCATTGAAACATGTATACTATCATGTAAGAAACGAATCACTAGTCTAGGTTTGATACAGGATACAGGATGCTTGGGGCTGGTGCACTGGGATAACTCAGAGAGATGATATAGGGAGGGTGGTGGGAGGGGGGTTCAGGGTTGGGAACTCATGTACACCTGTGGTGGATTCATGTCAATGTATGGCAAAACCAATACAGTATTATAAAGTAAAAAAATAAAAAAATAGGAAAAAAAAGCTATCAGTAGTCCAACATGGAAAAATGGAGTCAGATTTCTCTTGACATATACGAAAATAGACAAGTCTGTACCACAATCCCCCATGGACACATCACGGAGCTTCAAAACTTATGTAATTTTCTGCTTCTTCTAAACTGTCTCCTCCTTTCAAACCCCCATCAGATGGTTTTGAAATAAACCCTAAGCATCAAACCACTTTGTCTGTAAATAATTTACTGCATAGCTCCAAAACACTGACTTTCCTTTTCAATATAACTACAATTCCATCACAAGACGTAAAAAATTAATAGTAATCCCCTAATACCATCAAATATTCATTCTGTGTTCATATTTCCACAAATGGCATACAAACATTATTTTTTAAGATTCTTTTGTTAGCATTTGGATACAAAGAACATAATTACAATTAGTTAATATGACTTTTACACTTGTAATAATTTACAGCTCCCAACTATATCTAATTATTTTTTTTTCTTGAAATTTTATTGCTGAAGAAACTGGTTGTTTGTCTTATAGAGTTTCTCTGGCTTCAGCCCTTTGTATCCTCAAAGTGTCTTTCTAACACCTTCTTGTCTCTTTTTTTCCTACAAATTGATAAAAGCCTAATCTCATTCGAGTCAATTTTTTTTTTTTTTTTTTGAGCAAGACAACTTCATCAGAGTTGCTGTGTGCTTCCATTAGGAGGAATATGATATCTGGTTGCTTTTTTTCTTGTGATGTTAGGAACCATTGATAGTAGGCTCACAGGTCTATTAATTCTTTGTGAAATAATAGTTTGCTAACTCTATCATTCCTTCTTGATTAGTTAATTAAGTTTTATAAGGAGTGACTTCTCTTTATCAACCACTTGGTTACTCTGAGATATGGTTCATGTAGGAAAAATACAATAAATGCATGATTCTTTCCCTACGTTTATCATTATTTAGAATGCCCTTGTGTCCTAGAAAGGCCATCTCTGACTTTATTGGAAACTTTTTAAAAATACTGTTTTGAACTGATGTATTTTAATGTATTTGATTTTATTATTCTTATTCGTTATCAAAATTTCCAACTTAAATCAGTAAAGATCAGTTCAGGGTTGCTCTTAAGTTAATTTGACACAAATTCAATAGTGAGAGCTTTCTTGTTTGTTGTGTCAAAGTTAATTTTGACTGTTTCCTTGAACCAGGTTATTTCTCTAAGATATTCCTGATGCTTACTCCTTGGCAGGAAAGTTATGACCAACCTAGACAGCATATTAAAAAGCAGAGACATTACTTTGTCAACAAAGGTCCGTCTAGTCAAGGGTATGGTTTTTCCAGTAGTCATATATGGATGTGAGAGTTGGACCTTAAAGAAAGCTGAGCACTGAAGAATTGATGCTTTTGAACTGCGGTGTTGGAGAAGATTCTTGAGAGTCCCTTGGACTGAAAGGAGATCCAACCAGTCCATCCTAAAGGAAATTAGTCCTGAATATTCATTGGAAGGACTGATGTTGAAGCCGAAACTCCAATACTTTGGCCACCTGATGCAAAGAGCTGACTCATTGGTAAAGACCCTGATGCTGGGAAAGGTTGAGGGCAGGAGAAGGGGACGACAGAGGATGAGATGGCTGGATGGCATCACCGACTCAATGGACATGAGATTGAGTAACCTCCAGGAGCTCGTGATGGACAGCGAGGCCTGGCGTGCTGTGTTTCATGGGGTCACAAAGAGTCAGACATGACTGAGTGACTGAACTGAACTGAACTTATTAATTTCATAGCTTTAACCATATTTTAATGTCCTTTCAGTGGTTACTAGAGGTCATAACAACAATCTTTGACTTAGCAAAGCCTAACATAAAAGAGTATATCATTTCCTTGCAGATGATGCAAGGACCTTAACAACAATTTGATTTCATTCACCCCTTCTCTTACTTAAATCATCTTATATAATACTTTATGGGTTTTATTTACATGTTTATATATATATTATTTTTTCATAGTCAATATTCACTGAGATTTACCCTTTTCAGTGTTCATCATTTCTTTCTGCATCTCTAAGCTTTTGGGGGATCTTGATCTTTTTCTACTTGAATAACCCTATTCCTTTCAGTGCAGATCTTTTGGTGATGAATTCTGTCAGTTTTTATTCATCTGAAAAAGTCTTTATCGTATTTTCATTTTCCCTATGTTGAAAATTACTTTCTTTCAGTAATTTGGAAAATACTATTCAGCCTTCTGAAATTCATTGTTTTCTAATTTTTACCTTTTTACTCAGGCTACTTTAAAAAACATTTTTATCTTCCTGATTTCTTTTCATCAGTTTTACCATGATGTCTCTAGGTATGATTTTCTTTGTATTTACCTCACTTGAGGTTTGTTTGTAATGCTTCTCACACAAATGCTTGATGTCTTTCATTAGCTTTGGAAAAATCTTTAGCTATCATCTCTTCAAATATTTCCACTGCCCTTTTTCTCCTGCCTCTGTAATTTCAACAAAATACATATTACTTTTTTCTGTATTTTTTTTGTGCCTTTCATTTTTTTCAGTATTTCCAACCTTTCGTTCCTCTGTGCTTCATTCTAGATATCTTCTTCTGACTAATTACTCTGCTTATTAATTCTCCCTTCAGTGGTACCTGATCTGTTAAGTGTGAACTTTGAAACATTAATTTTAGATATTATTAATATATTTCTCATTTGTTTTCACTTTATTTCCAATTCTTTGCAAAAGTTTCAGATCCTGTCTTTTATTTCCTTAATCAAATTATGCATATAGTTTTGAATTCTATTATGTAGCTTACCTGTGGATCTGTTTCTGTTTATAGTAACAGTTACACTGTCTACTTTCTCATATGCCTTTTCTTGTTGAGTGCTAGGTACTGTGGTTGAAAATAATAGATGTAACTTGAGCCCCATGATGATGCTATCTTCCACCAAAGAGGACTTACCATTACTTCTAGTAGGGACCACGAACACTACAATTCTGGATTTGCTTATCAAAATAAGGGATTGAAATTATTTGAAGCTGGGCTTCAGTATCTGAGAAGACTAATTTCTACACACCTTTACTTGGGTGGTAGTGGATGCCAATTTAACATCTAGAAGTTTATCAGAGACCCCCTTCCTTCCTTCTATTCCCCCCGTCCCCCAGCCACATGAGTGTTGAAATATCTGCTCAGCTTTATAGGTTCTCAACCAACATTTCTGGATTTGACAAGTACCACCATGGGAAAAGCAACCCCAAATCCTGAGCTGACTTTTCTGGGATTACCCGTCCTAAATCTTCACCCTACAATGCTTTGCAGACTTGCTGGCTCTATGATGCCTTCAAAAAGATTATTTTCTCCCAAAATTTTCATTGTTGTTAATGAGAATGTTGGTCCAAATACCTACTCTGNAGACTTGCTGGCTCTATGATGCCTTCAAAAAGATTATTTTCTCCCAAAATTTTCATTGTTGTTAATGAGAATGTTGGTCCAAATACCTACTCTGCCTTTACTAGAAGCCAAAGGCCATTTATGCTTTTAGATTACTAGCATAGTTAAGGGAAAAGTTAACTAAAGTTATTCTTTCTGTGAAAAAAGAGACTATATATCTGAAAAACTAGTGGTGTGTGAAATGATTTTAAGTGACAAAGGAACTTAATTTTAATAGTTATGTATTAATTTTTCTGATTAACTTTTCTTTGTGGAAAGTTAAAAAATGAATTTATTTAAAGAAAAATATTAGTGACACAATGAACTATCAGAAAAAGAAATGAAATAAACAATCCCATTTATAATCACATCAAAAAGAAAAATTACCTAGGAATAAATCTAAGGACAAAAAAGACCTCTACTCAGAAAACTATAAGATACTGGTGAAAGAAATTGAAGATAACACAAACAGATAAAAAGAATACACCACGTTCATGGACTGGAAGAATTACTATTGTCAAAATAACCATGCTACCCAAGGCAATCTACAGATTCAAGGCAATCCTTTATAAAATACCAAGGGCATTTTTCACAGAACTAGAACAAATAATTTTAAATTTTATAGAAAAACATAAAAGACCTCAAATGGCCAAGACAATCTCGAGAATGCAAAACAGAGTAAGAAATATCATGCTAATCAGGCTACAGTATAAAGTTACAGTAGCCAAAACGATATGGTACTGGCAAAAAAACAGACACATAGATTAATGGAATCTATGAATATAGAGACCGGAAATAAACCTATGCACTTATGGGCAATTAATCTATGACAAAGAAGGCAAGAATATACAATAGAGAAAAGATAGATTTTTTAATAGTGGTGCTGGAAAACTGACAGTTATGTTTTTTAAAAAATGAAATTAGAACGTTCTCTGACACTGTACAAAAAAAAAAAAACAACAAAACTCAAAATGGAACACCAGAACCATAAAATTAGAAGAAAATATAGGCAGAACAATTTTTGATGTAACAATAATTTTTTTGACCTGTCTCCTGAGGCAAAGAATATAAAAGCAAAAATAAACAAATGGGGCCTACTTAAAAGCTTTTGCAAAACAAAGGAAACCACCAATAAAATGAAAAGTTCAGTTCAGTCATTCAGTCGTGTCTGACTCTTTTCAACCCCATGAACCGCAGCACGCCAGGCCTCCCCGTCCATCACCAACTCCCAGAGTCCACCCAAACCCATGTCCATTGAGTCAGTGATGTCATCCAACCATCTCATCTCCTGTCATCCCCTTCTCCTCCTGCCCTCAATCTTTCCCAGCATCAGGGTCTTTTCCAATGAGTCAGCCCTTTGCATCAGGTGGCCAAAGTATTGGAGTTACAGCTTCAGCATCAGTCCTTCCAATGAATACCCAGGACTGATCTCCTTTAAGATGGATTGGTTGGATTTCCTTGCAGTTCAAGGGACTCTCAAGAGTCTTCTCCAACACTGCAGGTCAAAAGCATCAATTCTGCTCTCAACTTTCTTTATAGTCTAACTCTCACATCCATACATGACTACTGGATAAACCATAACCTTGACTAGATGGACCTATGTTGGCAAAGTAATGTCTCTGCTTTTTAACATGCTGTCTCAGTTCAGTTCAGTCGCTCAGTCATGTCCGACTCTTTGCGACCCCATGAATTGCTGTGTAGGTTGGTCATAACTTTCCTTCCAAGGAGTAAGCGTCTTTTAATTTCATGGCTGCAATCACTATCTGCAGTGATTTGGAGCCCCCCAAAATAAAGTCAGCCACCCACTGAATAGGAAGAAGATAATTCCAAATGACATGACCAATAAGGGATTAATATCCAAAATAGATAAACAGCTCATACAACTCAATATCAAAAAAGTAAACAATCCAATTAAAATATAAGCAGAAGATTTGAATAGACATTTTTCCAAATAAAATGTACAGGTGTCCAGCAGAATCATGAAAAGATGCTGATCATCGGAGAAATGTAAATGAAAGTCACAGTGAGATATCACCTAACACCTGTCAAAATGACTATCATCAAAAAGACCACAAATAACAAATGTTGGCAAGAATGTGGAGAAAAGGGGACCCTTGTACACTGTTGATAGGAAGGAAAATTGGTATAGCCTCTGTGGAAAATAGTATGGATGTTTCTCAAAAACTCAAAATAGATCTACTATATGATACGGCAATTATACTCCTGGGTGTATATTTGAACAAATTAAAAATACTATTTGGAAAGATACATGCAACACAATGTTAACAGCAGCACTATTTATGACAGCCAAGATATGGAAGCAACCTAAGTGTCGTAAATAGATGAATGGACAAAGAAGTGATATATGTACGTGTGAAAGTGAAAGCGAAAGTCACTCAGCTGTGTCCAACTTTTTGTGACCCCATGGACTATACAGTCCATGGAATTCTCCAGGTCAGAATACTGGCGTGGGTAGCTGTTCCCTTCTCCAGAGGATCTTCCCAACCCAGGGATCAAACCCAGGTATTTTGTATTGCAGGCAGATTCTTTACGAGCTGAGCCACCAGGGAAGCCATATATATATGGCTTCTGGGTGTTCTATCTATCTACATATATATATGTGTGTAGATAGATAGAGNATAGATAGAGGGAGGGAGGGGGTGGGTGGCAGGCAGGCAATGAAATACTAGTCAGCCAAAAAAAAGAAGGAAATTTTGCTGTTTGCAATACCATGGATGGACCTAGAGGGTATTATGCTTAGTGAAATAAGTCAGCAGGAGGAAGAAAAATGCTATATGCTATCACTTAAATGTAGAATCTAAAAACTAAAATGAACAAACATAACAAAATGAAGAGAGACTTACAGATACAGAGAATAAATTAATGGGAGAGCAAAGAGAGGAGGAGTAAGATAGAGGTATGGGATTAGATACAAACTACTATGGATAAAATAAATAAACTACAGGGATATAATATATAGCACAGAGAATATACCCAATATTTTACAATAACTTCAAATGGAGTATAATCTATAAAAATTTTGAATCACTATGTTGTACACCTGAAACTAAAATAATATTGAAAATCAACTATACCTTAATTTAAAAATAAATAAATAAGCACTAACAAAAGCAAAGATGGTAGCTTAATGTGCCAAAAATCATTGATATCTTTGACAAGTAAGTGTAGTTTAAAGAAACTGAATTTTTTTTAAATGATGATAGGGAACATAGATAAGTGGGAGACATACTCCTTTTTTAGGCTTTATTCAAAATATAAGTAAGAAAATCTTGAGCCCTAGCTTGAAGCCAGCTAACATCTTCAAACTACATTAAATAAACATGTCTGCCTATCATGATTCATTTCTCCAAGTCATATAGCTAAACACTTTGCATAGGAAATAAATACTTTAGGAATTGTTATTTATTTAAATATATTAGTTCACAGATATATGCCTTATAAAGACAAGTGTGACTGAATATTCCTTACAAGGATCAATATCGCTGATTCAGCCTAAGATGTCCACCAAAATAACACACACCATTCTGTAAGGTCCTCCCTCCCAGGGGATGACACAACAAAAGATGGGCAACGTTCTGCCGGGCCTTTAGAAATGGCTTCCACCATTTCATTTGGAAGGGTCCCAGTTCCTTTCTTCCTATTGTACTTCTAGAGTTTTTTCCCCAGCTTTCAGACTGCTCAGAATCAAATTTTGCTTGACTATTATGATAGATAGCGTTTTTGTCCTCCAAGGTTTGCCTGCAAAAATCACCTCTTTCCCATCCTCCGTGGATTCCTAGGTGGGTTGCCAATCACTATGGCCTGGGTTCCCTAGGTGCATTAGCTTCTCATTGCTGCTGCAACAAATTACTACAAACTTTGTGGCCCGAGCAATACAAATTATCCTCCTACAGTGCTAGATGTCAGAAATACTCAAATCAAGATGTCACAAGACTGCATTCCTTTTGGAGATTGCAGGGGAGAATTCATTTCCTTGCTTGTTCTAGCTTCTAGAGTCTGAACTCATGAGCCCATGGCCATAGCCTTCATCTTCAAATAACCATAGTCTCTTCCAAACTCTCTTTCACTCTGATCTTGATTTCCATCATCACACCACCTTCTCTTTGACTCTGAGCCTTTTGTCTTCTTCTTTATAAGGAATCTTGTGACTACACTGAGCCCACCAAAATAACCCAGGATACTTTCCTCATCTCCAAATCCTTGGCTCCAAATCCAAAACACATCTACATAGTTCCTTTAGGATTTTATGGTAACATATTCACAGAGCCCAGGGATTCAGTCTATTACACTGGACCAGTCCAAGTACCAACAGCCCTGGCCACAAAGCTTTCTCAAAAATGAGCATATAGTTCAATAAGAGAATTAAAGAATTGCCTAAATGGCAACCCACTCCAGTGTTCTTGCCTGGAGAATCCCAGGGACAGGGGAGCCTGGTGGGCTGCCATCTATGGCGTCGCTCAGAGTCGGACACGACTGAAGCAACTTAGCAAGGTTGATATGTGGATGTTGAGAAACTTAATCTCTTTCTACCAGTACTGTTTATCTAAGACACTATCAATGTACAGCTTTCCTGACACATGGAAAGAGACTGAAACACATTCAATTCAGTTTGGAAACTTCAGAAGCAAGAAGTTAATGGGTGTGTGAGAGAGGATGGGGTGGGCCAGACCCTTATTGATATAGGTCAATGTTCCTTATCATTCTGAAATAGCTTTCCCACCCACAGATAGCTCAATACCGTGGTTCATTCCTTTTCTTTTTTTATTAAGGTAATTTGAATTTTTTTCTTACTAATAAAATTGTTTATCTGTCAACTGATCTCTAATATCTAGAGCAGATGCCAAGTCAGTATATTTCCCTGTCCTAACTAATTCAAACTAATCATAGGGAAAACATTGGATGAGACAGAGGATGAGATGGTTGGATGACATCACCAACACAATGGACATGAGCTAAGAGCAAACTCTGGGAGACAGAGAAGGACAGGGAAGCCTGGTGCTGTAGTCCATGGGGTCACAAAGAGTCAGACACAACTTAGAACCTGAAGAGCAACAACAAGGGAAAACATTTTGTACTTGAGATTTTTGTAGTCAGAGTTTCTGCTGCTTTTCTCCACATGAGAAAAAAAAGGAAAAGAAAAGCTACATGTGGCATTTCTCCAATGAGACTATAACTTCACTTTCCCTCCTTATGCCAAAGTTCTCTTCAGTTGCACACTTCTTTATCAATTAATAGCCTTCGTGTTTTTAGCCTTCATTGCTTCCCAGAAGGATGCATTTATTGAATTATCCAGAAACACTCATTTCTGCAAACTGAGTTGCGATATTGGCTACAAGGATCTTAACTGATTTCCTAAAAGAATTGTATTCTTTGCAGAAAATAGAATTCTGAACAAAATTTGAACATGGATTTTTTTTAAGACATCTAAGTTGCTATCATAAGATGCATTTTTTTTCTCCATTTGGGAATTTTCTTCACAGAATAGCTGACCCAGTGGAGAAATAAATATGTTTGGGTCAGTTAACTACGGAATTTCCCAGGTGGTGCAGTGGTAAAGAATCTACCTCCCAAAGCAGGAGATGCAGGAGTCGCGGGTTTGACCATGGGTTGGGAAGATCCCCTAGAGGAGGAAATGGCAACCCGCTCCAGTATTCCTGCCAGGAAAAATCCCATGGGCAGAGGAGCCTGGTGGGTCACAAAAAGTCAGCCATGACTGAGCGAATGAGCACATCCATACACACACATGTTAACTACATAGGTTGTGAGCCACGCCCCACCCCAACACACACACACACACACAAACACACATTTTAAATTGTTAGCATTCTATATTCTCAGTCACATTTCTAATTCAGGATTACATTTTACTTGTGATTTCTCAGGGTCATGGTGTAATCAGCTCAATACGTCTACTTCAAACTTTTAAGCAACTTAAGGCTGCCGGGAGGTCCAGTCTGGCTTTCTGTGGTGGCTTGGGCACTGCCCAGCCCAAACAACAAGTCACTGGCACCAGTGCTTTGGGCTCTGTTGCCAGCATGTTTGCTGTTAGTCAACAACATTTTTGTCTGACTTCTGCTAAAATTAACTTCACTTGGAATACAGTCTTTCTGTTTCATCAGTATAATTACTGGCCCTAGAATGCCTCCCCAAAGCTGTTGTTTATAATGATTCATGTAGCAGAAAATATACAACTTGGTTCTTGAGAGTCAAGCAATGACAATTCAATCCTGGAGCTGAAAAAGTGTAAAAAAAGGATCCGTACGTAAACCCAATGGTACAGAAAATTTAAGAGAATAATTTTTGGGGAAAGAAATAAACACACACATGCACACACACCTCTGCACTTTAAAGCATTTTTTATTCTAAAAACCTATAAACGGTATCTATTTGGTAGCTCATCTCAGTCAGGTTAATTATAAACTAGGTAAATAATGTGCAAGGGAAAACTAAGGGACCCCTCTTGCATTATTTTGGGAGTAATGATGCTTCTCCAATTGCTTTCTCTGTCTTGGTGATTGATGTTTCATCATTACCGCTGCATTCCTTTAGTGGCAGGGCTGGATATGGCTAAATGCAATACCCGGGGAGGGTTAGCACTCAAACCTCATCTTTCTCTGTGTAGAGGATGGGCAGGTGTTTAAGCACCAAGTTCAACTGGCAGCAATAGTTCTGAAGTCTGCCTGCATGCTGAAATCCCACCTATGAAGCTGAAATCACAGCAGAGAGGGCTGCACCTTAGCCCAGCTGAACCAGAGTCTCATGGATGGGGCCTGGACACCAGGAACTTTTGAAGTTCAAGTGTCCCATGTAACTTCTAAAGTGGGACTATGATTATGAAGCTAGGGGGTTTAGGTGTGAGGAAGAGATGGAGAAGGTAGGAGGCCAGGTGTAGAGTGTGAAGAGGGCACCCTGAAAAACTCCACCCAGGAGGAAAGGAATGAAAGAGAGCTGGACAGACGTGTGCTGTGCTTAGTCGCTCAGTTCTGTCCGACTCTTTGTGACCCCATGGACTGTGGCCCACCAGGCTCCTCTGTCCATGGGGATTCTCCAGGCAAGAATACTGGAGTGGGTTGCCATGCCCTCCTCCAGGGAATCTCCCCAACCCAGGGATCGAACCCAGGCCTCCCACATTGCAGGCTGATTCCTTACCATCTGAACCACCAGGGAACCTCGGACAGAAATGAGGGAGATCTTTTCCTTACTCGAAACATCCCTGCTGCCCATACCCCTGCATGCATACACTCCGGGCCTGACTCCCTCTTGTTGCTGGGGATGGGAGATGTAACCCAGGTGTTGCCACTTGGAGCCTGCATCACTCCAAAGTAGTGACTGGTTTGAAAGTGAAAAGTCACTCACTCAATTGTATCTGACTCTTTGCAACCCCATGGACTATACAGTCCATGGAATTCTCCAGGCCACAATACTGGAGTAGGTAGCCTTCTTTCCTTTCTCCAGGGGATCTTTCCAACCCAGAGATTGAACCCAGGTCTCCTGCATTGCAGGCAGATTCTTTACCAGCTGAGCCACCAGGGAAGTCCCATTGGTTTGGGATGGATCAAACTGGGCTAATCAGAACCCATATTCTTCAGATCCAGAACTGGTACTGGAATTGTTGAGAAAGAAGCTCTTTCCACCAAGACTGCTAAACTGATGTAATCAAAGTACAGACCTGCTAGTAGTCATCTGACCAAACAAGGGGAGAAGCTGCCAACCTGGAAGAAGCAGAACCAGGATCGAATGAGCCCATCCTAATGACATCCCATGACCACTGGGTCTTGCCTCGATATAATCTAGAACGTAGAGTTGTGGGAGCTAATAAGTTCTTTTGCTTGAGTCACTGTGAGTTGAATTTTCTGTAAATTACAACAAACAGAGTAGATACATGTAAATATATAACTGAATCACTTTGCTGTACACCTGAAACTAACACAACGTTGTTAATCATCCATACCCCACTGTAAAATAAAAATAAAACAGTAAAGGTTTTCTTTTTGGGAAAAAAATTTACAGCAAAGAGAATTCCAAGTTCTAGACAAGTGGTGAAGCCCATATGAGGCAAGGGAATCCTCTGGGTCTCAGGGTGAGATCTGATACTGTCCCTACCCTTGAGGTAAATTTGCTTGAATGAATAGGGGTAAAGGTTACTATAAGCTATGGAAAAGAAACTGAGATGTTCACTGTGTTTCAAGGGCTATTTTAGTTGTAAATAAATATCACAAAGAAGAATATGCCTTTAATTATTTTCCTCTTTTTTTTTTTTTGTTATTGAGTTCATTTGAGCTAGAGCAATGACACTACCCATTATCTATCACTTAATCTCCAACGGTAAATGAACCTCCCAAGAAAAACTAGTTAACAGTTTTCAGCTTTAGGAAAGAACAGTTTTCTGCAACAGACATTCTAATAAACTGGTTTCTATGTATATCATAGTCTCGTCTGGAACTTACAACAATTCTTGAAACTACTCAAGTCAGTATCTCAACATTCTAGGAAAACTGAAGGTCTTATAGTAAACAGATACAAATATACACTTTTATGAGGCACAGAATATATCTCTTTATATAGATGAGATACAGAATAAGTTTATATTTAAGTTTTAAACTAACTGTTCTGAAAATATTTGTCACTTTCACTTTAGCCAAGATGCAATAGTTGATTCAAGACTTATATTTTCATATCTCATGTATCAACTGACTCTCATTCTTCCCTGGTTCTTTATAAGCAATTTCTAATTGCAACTGTAATTCCATCAAATTTGCTTATACTTTTCAACCAAAATTGATTGAAATAAAATAGGGCTTACAATTTTCCAAGTCTGTACCAATCTTGTGTTTCCTGTGTGAGGTAAGTAACATGTAGGATAGGTTTTAGGGATAAGACCTCACAGAGTGGAGGGGTGACCTTAGGGCCAAGGTCAACAAAGTCCTAGGCACAAGACCAAACTATGACATGCAGGTGTCCTGAGTCAGACTCATCATCTGGCCTCCCCCCTCCTTCTAATCAATATCCTTAAGTTTGTTCAAAATTTCAATTCAGTTCAGTCACTGAGTCATGTCTGACTCTTTGTGACCCCATGGACTGCAGCACACCAGGCCTCCCCATCCATCACCAACTCCCCGAGTCCACCCAAAGTCATGTCCATTGAGTCGGTGATGCCATCCAGCCATCTCATCCTCTGTCGTCCCCTTCTCCTCCTGCCCTCAATCTTTCCCAGCATCAGGGTCTTTTCAAATGAGTCAGCCCTTTGCATCAGGTAGCCAAAGTATTGGAGTTTCAGCTTCAGCACCCGTGCTTCCAATGAACACCCAGGACTGATTTCCTTTAGGATGGACTGGTTGGATCTCCTTGCAGTCCAAGGGACTCTCAAGAGTCTTCTCCAACACCACAGTACAAAAGCATCAATTTTTCAGTGCTCCACTTTCTTTATACTCCAACTCGCACATCCATACATGACCCCTGGAAAAGTAGATTTGTTCAAAATTTACTAATATGTGAACTGCCAGCAAGCAGTGTTTGCTTGTTGCTTGGTCCTCTGGTGAGGGTGTCGTTTTAATTTCCACTTGAGAGCGGTGCTTCAGCAGGAGTGGGACCAATTCATGTTTCAGTCATTACATAAGAGGTCACGTGTGGACTCTTGACGTAACCGGCGCCATAATCCTGACTTATCCAAGCTATATCTCAATATACCTCAAAACCTCCTGACTTGACTGACCTGCCTTTGGCTTTTCTCCCTGGTTTGGAGCAGGCCCTTGCTTACACTGGATCCTAGTACAGGAGTTGCTACTGTCTCGGTAGGACTCCACCGCCTGAGATAGGATGTTCTGCCATTAACCCAAAAGGAGCCCACAGACCATCTTCATTCCTTCTCATCCTGACATGTGCCTTTTATTCCATCCCATAGACTCAATAAGATCACGGCAAGCAGTCAGCCCATCTCTCACCCTGAACCTCCCCTGGGTACAGCCAGACACCAGTCTACTATGTCCTCCTCGTGAAAGGGGATTCATAGTCACATTTTCCATGTGATCCCAGGAACCCTTAAAAACCCTCCTGACTTCCCTGCGGGAGAAGCGCCCTCACACACGCACATACACACAAACCTTGTCCCCTTGAAGCGTCCATTTCCAAGGAAATCCTTCTCACAAATTCTTCTTGATCCCCAAAGAATGGACCCAGTTTTACCCTTGAGGTGGATGAGATGTGTTAGAATCACGTAACTGAATTTAGGATTTTAACTTGGAAATTCCTATAGGATGCTCTGCTTCACAGGTCATAGCGTTATCTGAAATCTATCCCCAGAGGGTTCAGCCAAAACTTCCATTTAATTTCCTGTTGCCAGCAAGGACATATAGCTAGCTTTACATAGCAACACCAAAGCCTCATAAAGTCATCTGGACAAAAAAATTAGAAGGTTCTTTACCAAGCACATCTAGAACAACAACCCTTCTTCTTGTCTCCCTGGGAGAAGAGTCAGGTCACGACCACCTTGTGCTCTTATTTCTCATTTCTAAGGTTACATGCCTTTTTGGGGAAAGCTTGCCAAACAGCATTACCTTGACTCATTCTAAACACAGAACCACCTTGGCTGCCTGAAATAGCTCCCTCTTTGATCTACCATAATAGAGTCAGATTCCATCTCCCAAAGAACGCTCCATGTGCTGCAGATTGAACAGTCGTGAAAGCTCAGTCCAACAGAATTTATTTATGCATAAAGTTACCTTTCTGCTTTAGCGTTTGGTAACCTAAACTATGAATCTTGACATTTGTGTCTTCTAAGAAGCAGAAACAGAACAGATAAATCTATTGTCTGACATTATTTGAGGCATGGATTTTCTAAATACTGATAGAGGCAATAATTTTGAATTGTAAAAATATTGTAAAAATTGTAAACATATTGTAAAAATCTAGCAACTGTAAAAATAATGAATGCTTATCTCTTTAAGAATCAATACTGACCAGGATATAGAACAGTGCTTTAAAAGGCACTTGAGTCCCACTATATAAATTGTCCATAATTAACATCAGGTAAACATCAGTTCAAACATTTTTCTGTACCAAAAAAACCCCACACAAATATAAAGATAGCTAGTTTAATTAGCTAGATAGAAAAATGAAGAGCACTATCCCATTCTTTCTTTTAAAAACAAGCATAAAATCTAATGTAACATCAAATACTTCCATGCTTCTTTCTAAGCACCAGGTATTTCACCCTCCATTTCATTTACTTGTGGAAATATCAGAGCTCTGATTTGTCTCTAAGGAGAAAAAACACACAAACAGCAATTTCCTTCAGGGAGTGCAGGGAAGGAGCCAAATGAGAAGTCCAAGGCGGACTTCTGAAATTTTCAGAAGAGCCCTGGCAGATCCTGGAGTAGACAGAGACCAGGGAAGACTGCGAGCCGAGAATGGTTGGAAACAGGAGGAAGTTTGTTGGTTTGTTAGCTTGAACATGGAGAAAGTACAAAGAGATTTGACCTCTCCGTTTGCCAACTTTTGAGTTGTGGTCTTGTTTTACTGATTGTTTTACTTATATGAAATATAAGATTTTGTCAGTGACTATCCATGGCCCTGTTTTCAGCAGAAAACATTTGCCCGATGCTCCACCAGGCTTTGGAGACACAGAGATGAATCCAAGACCAGCTGTGTACTCAAGATATTTCCAGTTCCACGGAAGAAGCAGCTCATCACTGAACAACGACAGTGAGAGGTTGGCAAGTCCCAAGGTTAATCACTCACAGAGGGTTAACAGGACGACAACAATAGCAACAGGGAAGTGTCTTGGGCTGAGTCCCTCTAGGCAGATGGAGTGGCCTGTGCAAAACATGATTTACTTCTGGAATGGGAACTGGTTCCACAGGCAGAGAAGGCTGCTTGGTCGACATTCCTGCTCGAGTTTGCTGACTTTCATGTACATGCCTATGCTGTTGCTGCTGCTGCTAAATCACTTCAGTTGTGTCCGACTCTGTGCGACCCATAGACAGCAGCCCACCAGGCTCCCCCATCCCTGGGATTCTCCAGGCAAGAACACTGGAGTGGGTTGCCATTTCCTTCTCCAATGCATGAAAGTGAAAAGTAAAAGTGAAGTCGCTCAGTCGTGTCCACCAGGCTCCTGCGTCCATGCCTATAGATGCCATCAATTCTGTAAGCTGAGTGACAAGACGGGAAATGTCTGTGAGGGCTTACCCAGGTACCCATCAAGTAACTGACATCCTCAGTCCATCTTGGTATTTGGGTTAAATGTGCTCCACAGAGAAAACCATCTCACTTTCTCGTCTAATTCCGCAAAGAAATTGCATGCCTTCTGTGTGCAGGATTCTCTAGTCAACCGAAAACAATCCACTCTCTTCCTCGGGCACCATTAAACCTATGCCATTAATCGCTTCATTGGCTCCTACTTGGAGCATCCAAAGGAGCAATGCTTTCATTGTTTTCATGGGAAATTTTCAAATCAAATGGGCCTTGAAGATATCCTTGCATAATCTTTAGAACACTTTTCTAAGAATTCTGGAAAGGGGGCAAAAAAAAATCCAAAATCCTTATAAGAAATGCCTTCCCCTAGCCAGGTTATTTTCTCCAGGTTGGTTCTTCTAGACCATCAGCAAAACCTGGAACTTGTTTGAAAGGTAATTTCTCCAGTCCCACGCCTGCCTTCAACCGAGTCAGGACCCCCACCCCAACCCCCACCCCCAGGGCTGGGAGTGTCACTGTTCTAAAAGGCTCAGGTGATTCTGATCCCGGCTCAAGTTGTACAACCATTGTTCTAGAGACATAAGTAAGGCCTGGAAAAACCCACAAACCTACACATGTTCTCATATAAGACTTCCAGTTTTGTTACAAAAATGTTTATCATTTAAATGTACTTCTTGGGATCGTTGCACAAACCCCTTATACTGACAATATCTTACTTCAGGCAGTCACAGCCACACTCACCAGAGAGATGCCTCAAAGGTCTTCTGTCTCCTCCAAACATCTTTTTTAAATTAAAAAAAAAAAGGCATTTCCAGACTTTTTTTTTTTAATTTTACTGTCTGACTAACAGAACAAAACCAGGCAGAGAAGTCCTCCTGGAAACGATGGTCATGCTTCATTGCTGTTTGGCTTTTAGTCCTTCATTCCTAAGGACTTGTATTTCCTTTTGTAAACACTTTAAACATTTATTTTGATCACAAATGCAATCCAAGTGAGAATAAATGAATTTATTATCTTTTAAGACCTCCCCCTGTGCATGCATGCTAAGTCACTTCAGTGGTGTCTGACTCTGTGTGACCCCTTAGCCCACCAGGCTCCTCTGTCCATGGGATTCTCCAGGCAAGAATACTGCAGTGAGTTACCATTTCCTCCTCCAGGGGATTTTCCTAACCCAGAGGCCAAACCCGTGTCTCATGTCTCCTGCTCTGGCAGGCAGGTTCTTTACCACTTGTGCCGCCTGGGAAGTACCCATGTTCCTTTAAATAGAAAAAGGTGCTAAATGTCTTCTGGGAAAGAAGTTCTGTTGGAGTTGTTGATAGTCTCCAAAAGATGAGGATGGTAACTGGGCTAAAGGCAACTGGCAGGGATCTTCAGCAAACAGAAGACCATCTGGAAATTATGCTGAAGCAAATCTTATCAACAAGATACCAGCTGATTCAGTTAGAGCTCGGAGAATGCCACCCATCAACATGGACCGACCACAGTCACTGGGCCGTTTCCTGCTGCCAGAACGGCTCCTTAAAGGCACTACTTGGGATGGAGTTCCAGGGACCTTCTTTCCCTCTGACTTGAACCATACTGCAGTCAGCCACGGAGAACAGACCTCCCCAACCTGCAAAGCTAGCTCCCCACTGAGGAGCTCTGGTTTTAAGAGCGGTCAAACTTCCTCATAGTCTGTGGTTAACTCCCACCAGAAAACTGCAAAATCCTTAGAACGCTTGAAAGATTACCACCACCCATGGCGCCTACTGTAAAGGCCCCACCACAGTCATCCTTAAAGTGCCAGGGTCAGGGCTCACGCCCATGCTCTTCCATCTTGACTCTGCGGCACCGAGACGCCAGGCCCAAGCCTCTCCTCTATTGATGGGAAGACTGCGGTCCAGGGAGGCCAGGGAACTTGTCCAAGCATAGTCCCAGAGCTGATCAGCAGAGGACAAGTCCAGTCTCCAGACTGAACACAAAATGCAAGGTCTGTGCACATATATTAACCTACCTGCATGAATAGGTCCAATTCCTCTAGCAAAAACCAGGGATTCAAAGAATGGAATGGATCATAGTGAAAACAGTTCTATGGTATTTGTTTACTATGACTTTATTCTGCTCGTCTACTGCCTGGACATAAACACACACAGTCTCACTTTTCCTTGTCAGGATTTTCAGTTCTTTCTTTTTTTAACTAATAATTATCAAAGATTATAACTGTACAATACTGAGAGGTATAGAACAAAATACAATTATTGGAGGACAATTGCTCTACAATACTCTGCCACAATATTTTTCTTAATGGCAAAGTAATACACATCTATTAACATTGGGTAAAGAAGACAAAAATCAACTGTAATTATACCATGAGATAAGTGCCATTAACATGTCCGTACTGCATGTATGTATAAATAGTGTGTACAGAGAATATTTATACAGAATAGTGTGTGCTGTGCTGAGTCACTCAGCTGTGTCCAACTCTTTGCGACCCCATGGTTGCGACCCCCCTGTAACCCACCAGGCTTCTCGGTCCATGGGATTCTCCAGGCAGAATACTGGAGTGGGTTGCCATGCCCTCCTCCAGGGGATCTTCCCAACCCAGAGATTGAACCCATCTGGGCCACCAGGGCAGCCCATAGAACAGTATACATACATGTAAAGAGAAAGAATATACATATGGAATGTATCTATGTGGATTGTATAATACATAGAATTTATATCTTGGGTTTTTTTTCACTTAACATTTCTTTAGTGAACAAAATCACTATTTTAGGGATTCATTTGTATTTCATCAGAACCCATTTTTAAAATTTTCTTACTTTTTTACATTTGTTTCCAGTGTTCTGCTCTTGTAAATAGGAAGGAGGAGAATATGAAGTTTCAATAAAAGGCAGGAAAGCAGCACTGTGTAAGCAGGTCAACGTGGAGTGCCAAAGGACTCTTGGCAGCTAGAGACCTGAACGCTGGACCCCTGTCGAGATACCAAGATGGGGAAGAGGGATAATCTTGGGGATGTGGAAATCTCTAAGGAAAACTGACCACCCACAAGTGTTCCTAAGCATAGTCCTGCAGACAGAAATGGCAACTCCGGAAAGAATACATAGGCTCGTCCAAGACCAACATACCTCTCACCTCCCTGTGTTGCATAACTCATAGAGACAAACTGCTCTTCCAGAAGACTTCATCCAAGAGCTCATTTATTTGGAAAGGACAATCAACAATCAATTCAATTAAGACAAATCTCCAGAGAATTCTTGAAAGATAGTATACCCTTTTTCTTTTTATGATACTGTTTTAGTTTCAGGTATACAGCAAAGTGATTTGTTTTCATTCTTTTTTTTTGCAGACTATTTTCCATTATAGGTTGTTATAGATACTGAATATAGTTCCCTGTGCTGTACAGAGAATCCTTGCTGCTTATCTATTTTATATATAATGGTGTGTATCTGTTAATCCCATACTCCTAATTTATCCCTTTCCTCATACACCTTTTTTCTAAATATTCTGAATGAAGGCCTATTGTTTCCACTCATCTGAATAAAGCCCCCTCTTTTTTTTTTGATTCAGTGCAAAAACTTGTTCTCAGATAGTGATGGATGACCTATTTATACCATATTAAAATGAAAGTATATTGCTTCTAGCCTAAAAGGCTATGTTTAGGCTGCTCAGCTGAAACGTCTTCTAGTTATAAAATATTTATATAAAGTAATTTTCCCATGTTTTGCCCTTTCAACAAGTTTTCCATCATAAGGATAGTGTTTGGGTAGGAACTACTTTCATATTTTATTAGTTCAACCATTTTCCCAAGTATATCTTTCTTAATGGGACCTTATTCAACCTGATGATAATTTCATCCAAATTTTAGCAAATCTTTCAACACTTCTGTTTTGAATGATCTTTTTTTAGTTCAAATATCATTCTGATCTTCAAAGTACTACTTTAATTTTCATATTTGCCTTTTTAACTCTTTTCTTGTTTATAGCATTTCTAAGACTGGTCTCATTTTAGACTTCAGATTTTAAAGTGAAGTGAAAGTGTTAGTTGCTCAGTCGTGTCTGACTCTTTGCGACCCCATGGACTGTAGCCCACCAGGCTCTTCCATCCATCGAATTTTCCAGGCAAGAATATTGGAGTGGGTTGCCATTCCCTTCTCCAAGGGATCTTCCCAACCCAGGGATCAAACTCCAGTCTCCTGCAGGGCAGGGACATTCTTCACCAGCCAAGCCACCAGGAATTTTAAACGTCTTTTCAAAGAGAAGATTAACAAAGATGCACCCTTGCAGAGCTCCAGTGAATTGAGACAATGGTTCTTTCATGAAAGGCCACATATTCCAGCCACAGACACCAATGACCTCTAAAAGAATGTCAGGAAAATTCCTTTCTGAGCTTCTCACTGGGATTTTTCTCAGAAAGAAATTTTCTGAAGCAGTATTTCTGAAAGTATGTTCTCTAATTTCCTTAGGATGATAATAATTGCTTCTCAATTGAAAATAAAATGAGATTACCTGGTTACATGACTTTTGGAAATACTAAAGTTAAACAAAGTTAAACAGTTCCAGCTACATACTGAAGAAGGAGCAAAGGGAAATTGTGTTTTAAACTTACTTGACCATGAACTCTCTTCTCAAGGAAAAATGATTAAATGTCTCAGTGAAGAATTTGAAGCCACCGATGCTTCCAAAGTAAATTGTCTCTGTCTCCATGTCCTGCCCCAGTTACCTACATAGCTTCTTACTGACTGTTGCCCAGATTCTGCTAACTCTTCAGGTCTGTATCCTCCGTGGATTTCCATCAACAGGTACTCACCCTATGTATTGGAAAGCCTTTTCTATAGTGAAAGAAGGTAACTGTTTTATTTTCTGATTCCTGCAAAAGGACAGGTAGCTGCCCCTTGCATGTTCCATGGCACTATTTATCTCTTCATACATTTCCTCCAGGTGTCTCCCACGTGTACAGAAGATCCAGCCAGTCCATCCTAAAGGAGATCAATCCTGAGTGTTCATTGGAAGGACTGATGTTGAAGCTGACACTCCAATACTTTGGCCACCTGATACAAAGAGCTGACTCATTTGAAAAGACCCTGATGCTGGGAAAGACAGAGGGCAGGTGGAGAAGGGGATGACAGAGGATGAGATGGTTGGATGGCATCACTGACTCAATGAACATGAGTTTGGGTGGACTCTGGGAGTTGGTGATGGATGGGGAGGGCTGGTGTGCCGCGACTGAACTGAACTGACACTTAATTTGAGTTAACATCAATGGAGTTTTTTACCTACAGAATTTAATTGCCTCGCCCATCATTATTTTCAAATAATGATGACTTCTTCCAATAGGAACTATGGAAAAGTTAAATGAACAGCCAGCATCCTCCCATGGCACAGGAGAAATCTACTCCACAGAAAGGCCTCTACTACCTCATACTTCTAATCCCTGCACCTCATATTTTAATCCCTTTCTCTGTCTCCTGAACCAGAATGCAGGTTTGCTGGCTTCCTGAATAGCGTGATCTAGAACCTCAACAGTAACAGCTTTGTCCTCCTTTCTCTGAGTCATGGGATCCTGGAATCTAAAATGAGAGAAAAGTACGTCTCCTACGTAAACCATGCTTTTTTGATTTGCTTCCGTTATTCCTCCCTTGACCTGCCCTGGATAGAAATACTGTGTCCAAGACAGCATCACTTCCTGCAATGTCCTAACCACCAGCCAGCATCAGATTCCATAGGACTCCAGGGTGACCGAGATTCCCCAAGACTAGAGACCTTCTCTGCAAGTCAAGAAAATCCTGGACAAACTGAGGTTGGTCACTCTGTTCTCAGATTAACCACGTCAACAGCAGTCTTTCCTGGTAAGGGCATGGAGTCAGGGTAGCAGAACCTCCTTTCTTGAGATTCTCACTCCAAAGCTCTTGCCTCTAGGGAACTGGTAACTAGCTGGAGCCAGGCCAAGACAAAGACCCATAGGGAGTCTGGCTCCTCACTCCCTCTCTCCTCCCCTTCGACATCCCCAACTTCCCACTGAAGCCTCCTCTTACCATCACTATGTCCTTCAAGCCTTGATCACAGAATGCCCTGTCTTCATTTTTTATTTCCTGTATCATGCATTATTGACATTTCATCCTAGTTAAGAGAGTCACCTGGAGACTTCATCCCCCTTGAGTCTGAACAGAACCGGCAGAATCAGATGCCCCCTGAGGACAACTGGCACATCCATCTCCTTGCAATGATGCCAGTGCCCTTTCTGCCTGGTTGATATCTGTGACCAGCTGGGTTCATAAACCTTCCTGGTCTGGTGCAGTCCTTCCAGAATTATCTGAATGACTCAGAGCTTCCTGAATCCACCTTTCCCCATTTACACAGAGAAATACCTAGCCACGTTTTTTCTTTCAAAAGTGCATACAGAATAGAGAAAACTGAAGGCACACGTATGTCAGCTTCGCCCTCTTCATTTCTTGCTCCCTTATAATAGGTCTCTCAGGCTAGAAGCAGTAATAGGTTCACACTGCAAGAGCACGATTCCAGGAGGACAAGTCACGGTTCTTCAGTCAATGAGACAAAGAGTCTTAAAGGTTAATGAAAGTTGCCACATGGAAAATGGATCTGGGTTCACATTCCGAGGGCTGCTTCTCCTGTTCCCCATGGCGTGTGGGATCTTAGCTCCCCGAGTGGAGATCACACCTGCATTGGAAGGCAGATTCTTAGCCATTGGACCAGCAGGGAAGTCCTGAGGCTAGAAAGATGGGTTTATATGAAAAGAAGTGATATGCTGAAGCTCTGTCATGAGGACTTGAATCTACATTTCCACTCATTTATATTAACACTTCAAGCCCTGTTCAAATGATCTGTAATTAAACTGCTCTGTGTTCTCACTTTAAGAGCTCTTTGGTTACTTGGAACACTTTCATTCCATAAAGCCTGAGAGTCTCAAGTAGGGATTTTTTCCAAAGATGTCTGACTTAGCATTCTAAGGAGTCACCCAGCATCTCATGGTTTTTGTTGTCTGCTTTGCCTTTCACGGTTTTGCGTCATCCTAAGACTGGAGTCATTACCCCTAACAAAATTCGGTGTTTGTCCCAAAGTAAATCATGTGAAATCCTCAGGGCTTACTTCTTGATCCTCCCTGGTGTCCAGCTCCTACATCTGTGCTCAGATCTGTTTCACAAGTATAGCTCAGTCACAGAACCCTGACTGCTCACTGGTTTCCAAAGACAGACAGACAAAAATACTATTCTTTCCAAGCATTTAGTGAACCTAGTAACAGTTGAAGATTTGCAGTCAAAAGAGGGGTCGCCTAAAGCCCTAAATGGTTCACTCCCTTTAAGCGACGCTGTCTCCTCCCTCTCCCACACACATCTCACAATTCTCTTCCCTCCGGGAGTAAACGTCCTCACTGACTTCAGCCACTTCACAGTGGCTCTTCCCTGCCTGTCTGAAGCCAGGCCACTAGTGGACAGGCCCCCCAGTGGAGAATGGAGGCATTTTTCTTTAATAAGTGCTTGGCTCTATCTTAAGACATACTCTCCACACCCAGTCTGGGAGGGGACCTCTGCAGAGACTGAGGCCTGGGGAGAGGCAACTGGCCATCCCCAGCCCTCCCACCAGCTGTGGAACCACTCCTGGCCCTTCCACTGTGGTGGTCTCCTGTCCGGGGAGATGGTAAAGAGCACTTTGCTGACAAAGGTCCGTCTAGTCTAAGCTGTGGTTTTTCCATTAGTTACGTACAGATGTGAGAGCTGGACCATAACGAAGGCTGGGCGCCAAAGAACTGATGCTTTCGTACTGTGGTGCTGGACAAGACTCTTGAGAGTTCCTTGGACAGCAAGGAGATCCAACCAGTCCATCCTAAAGGAAATCAGTCCTGAATATTCACTGGAAGGACTGATGCTGAAGCTGAAGCTCCAATACTTTGGCCTCCGGATGTGAAGAGCCGACTCATCTGAAAAGACCCTGATGCTGGGAAAGATTGAGGTCAGGAAGAGAAGGGGGTGGCAGAGGATGAGATGGTTGGATGGCATCACTGACTCAATGGACATGAGTTTGAGCAAACTCTGGGAGATGGTGAAGGACCAGGAAGGCTGGCATGCTTCAGAGTCAGACACAACTTAGTGACAACAAAAACAAACTCCAAATTCACTATTTGGATGACTTTCTACAGTCTCCATCACTTGGTCAGTGCTGTAGTTATACATTTTCAGTGCTATCAGGTAAATATCTCGTTCTCTTTCAATTTGCACACATGGAGAAATTGCATTATTAAACAGTTTCATTACTTAAATGTACAGTTGTATTTATTTCTAGAACATAGTAGGCAAGGAATTACCCACTGAAATTCCCAAAGATTTTGCTGAAGAAAATGTAAAATAAGTAAACACATACTCTGTGTGTGTGTGTGTGTGTGTGTGTGTGTGTGTGTGTGTGCAGTTGCAAAGTCATATCTGACTCTTTGCAACCCCATGGACTGTAACCTGCCAGGCTCCTCTGTCCACGGGATTGCCCAGGCAAGAATACTGGAGTGGGTTGCCATTTCCTTTCTCCAGAGGTTATTCCAGACCCAGGAATCGAACCAAATATGTACTAGACCTTCATAAATAAATCTATTCCTCCAACTTTCTTCAAAGTAGTTGAAGACTTTCCTCATAACTCTCTTCAATATCCTTCTTCAATTTTATTTACACTATAAACATTAGTATTGAGACTTGAGGTTTTTAAAGAGAGTTTACAGGGACTTGGCTGGTGGTCCGGTGGTTAAGACTCTGTGCTCCTAATACAGGGGCACAGGTTCAACCCCTGGTCAGAGAACTAAGACCCCCATGAGCCATAGCAAAACCAAAAACGAACAAACAATAAAAAGGAATTTACCAAAAAAAGTTACTCAAAACTTCAATCCCATCCACCCCCATAAGAGAGTCCATGCAACAAATCTGAATCGCATGTCTGAGTCCATGTGATTGGCCCACTGCAGTGAACACTACTCTGCTCCTCAGCTTTGGCTAAAGCCAGTGACTGGACCCTCTGAGGGACTTAGTGAGAGCGAATGAAGAGTGCACGTGAACACCGGCTCTGTGGCTTTCAGCAAGAACCAAGATGGAAAGAAGGGTCTCCCTGACAACACAAAGCTGTCCAAATGTTGGGGAATGAGGATAAGAAGTTACCCACTTGGGCCGTTTCATAACCTAAATTTCACTGTTTCTAACCAAGAGCGATTTAGAGTTAGATGCATGATGAAGCCACTTCTTGAAAAAATAATTTAGTCACCAGCATAATTAAAATAAATGACAGAATAAAGCCATAATCAAATTTAGCCCAAAATTGCCTTTAGAGAGACTGTAACAAGCAACTGGAGAGTCACCTGGTTCAGAAATAATGGTGTTTGTTTTATTAACTGGTACGTATTGTTCTGCCTGACCTATGTTTGACACAGTAATGAGAAAGGGAGTGGAGAGAGATAAATATGGACAGAGCATGGAACTCTGTCTCCATGACATCAAGTCAAGAACTGCCTCCTTCTCCATCTTTCACCACCATCTGGAAGAGGCTTATGGAAGAACTAAGCCGATCTCAACTTCTGTACACAGCTCTGACGACTTTGATGGCATTTCCTTGAATGGCACCTTGTCCCCTGCAGAGCCACTTTTGCCTCTGCATTACTTTCCAGTCCATAAGTGGCCCCATAGAATAAATCATCTGAAATCTACAAGTCATCACAGACAGGAGAGAGGTGAAGTCTACAGTGATAAGCACCAATGTCTTCGTGGAAAATTTTTAAAACTCACTGAAATAAATAAAAGTGCTTTTGTCTTACAGATATTATTTGTATGTAGTTTACCATTATAAAGAGCATCCATTTTAGTATATAGTCAATAATATTGTGACAACTTGATATGGTGGCAGATGGTAACTGGACTTACTGTGGTGCTTATCCCATAATGCATAAAAATATTAAATCAGTATATTGTATACCTAAAACTAATATAACAATGTTTGTCAAGTATAAAAATATTAAATCAGTATATTGTATACCTAAAACTAATATAACAATGTTTGTCAAGTATAAAAAAAATGCACCCTTTTTAACCATACAGTTCAATATAGTTTGATAGATGCTACACACCAAGGAAATCAGCACAATCAAAAGAGAAAATTTCTACCATTCCAGAAAGCTCCCTTGTGCCCTTCCCTGTAAATGCCCACTAGAAGTATTTTTTATTTTTTAAGTCATAGAACATCTATTTGAACATTTTAAAGTTGAGGTAGTATAAAAAAGAATCTGTTAACTTGCCAGAAACAACATTCAGATCTTCAATTCTAACATAAAATCAGATAACACTTCTCTAAGTATAGTGGTAACACCAACTAGCTACTAATGAGAAGACATCGCCACAGAGCTCTCAAACCTGGCTAACATTTGAAGTTTAACATTCCCCCCCAAAAAAATCTGAGTAGGAAAGAGGCGTTTTAATCTACTTGACATTTTCTGAAGATACACAGATCTCCTACCAAGGCTACATGGTAGGTAGTTCACAAGAGTGAGAAGGCAGAGGGAAGGAAGAAGCAAAAATGAAAAGGAAATAAAAGACTTCACTTGAAAAATATATCATTTATGCACTTTTGTTGTAGAAGTGTATATGCATAAACATGGAAATTGAATTTAAAATATAAGAAATAACTACAGAGACTCCTCAATTCTTAAAAAAAAGTTAGAATTCTCCTAGTGAATCCTCTTCAAGACATTTCTTATTTTTGCTGTCAGATCAAATAATGCTGTCTTCCATCTTAAAAAATAAACATGGACTAAAGTCTGAAACAAATTATTGACTGATGGAAATTGAGTCTGAGCCCTAGAGTGAAAAGTGCTTTCTCATCCTGAAGCTGAATATTCTGCTCTGAAAGTGCCTCCCTGTCGGCTTCTTTAGGGATCAATAGTGGGATCAGACAGGAACCTTCTCTGCTGCTTTCTAAGAGACGAGGGAATTGAACAAGTCAGGAACTCAACCACAATTCCTCATCTCAAATCCCACACCCAGCTCTGGCCAGTGGAAGCTGTGAAGGCATTCTGGAATTAGCGTTTCTCTCATCTTGGACAATTGAGACAGATACCAATTTTTAGTTATTTTAGCACCGTGATGAACATGTTTATAAGTTTTCTTCTATATTTTGGAAAGTTCCCCGGAATATATTTTAAGATGTACAAATTCTACATTTGGGTATAGAGATTGTATGTCTCCTGTTACACATTTGCAATTTGCCTTGCAAAAATATAATTTTTTCAGGGCAGTTTGGCAATGTGTATCAAGATTCTCACAAATATCCCTACCCTTTGATCTATTATTTTCTTAGAGAACAGAGGTATATGAAATGATTTTATATAAAATTTTATCACTGTATTATTACCATTATCCAAAAAGTTGGCCACAACCTAAATACGCAAAAATGAAGAAGCAGTTAAATAGAATTATGGTTAGCCAATTATTAAAATCCTATTTTTAAAAAAATATGTAATAACAGATAAAATATCAAAATATAGCATACCATTAAGACTAAATGGAGAAGTCAGCATATAAAATTATACATATAATATGATCTTCAATACACAAACACACACACACATACATGTATATGTTCATAGAAAAAAAGGCTAAAAGCCCATCGAAGTGTATAATGATTATGTCAGTAATAAGTTCAGAGAAGGTAACTGTTTAAGAGTGTTGCTTGGCGGCCCAGCACCCCTGCTTTCCTCTATAATTGCACTCACTATGCTTCATCTTAAATGCCTATGCCTATGGACTAGTTGTACCTTGCCTTTTAGAATATCAGAGAACTTTTTTACTTTTTTACTGTTTTACTCATTGCTATATATCTAGAAAAGAACTTAGAAATCACCCAATAAATGTTTGAATGCTTATGTGACTGACAGAGTAAATGAGTAATTGAATGATTGAATGAATTCAGCAGAAAGCTTCAAGTATCTTAAACACAAAGTGACTGGCAAGGGACAGAAGAGACACCATAAAGAAGGGCAGGGGCATAAAAGGATGAAGATCTAGAGAGACTTCAAAGATGAGCAGTTTGGCAGGACAGAAAGAGCACAGACTTCAGTCAGCCACATTGCTGTGTGACTTTCAGAAAGTTCCTCAACTTGTCCCTATATAATGGGACACTGTGCTCATTTAGTTATGAGAATTAACTGAACTATAAATATAGAAATTCACATACACCATGCCCTGCACATGGTAGGCTTTCAGTAAATGTTTTCTCATCCCCTAGGGTTCCAGTTTGGACTATTTATTTTTATGCTTATTAAAAGCTCACCACAAATTTCTAGGGGGAAATTATTTTCACTTTAACTTTTAAAAAGATAGCCAAGCTAGAAGAAGGGCAAAGGGAAGATGCCCAAATCCTTGCAAGGTTAGGCATCCTAGCCATAAGAGGATGCGACTGTGCAGCACAGGCTAAGGGAATGGGCCCCAGAGGTAAGCTTTGCACAGAACAGACCCTCATATATTTTAATGGTGGGAACAAGGAAAAACTTCCCTCATAAATTTCATTACCCTCTCTACTGATAAGACCAACACATACAATATTAAATTCTGTCCTAGAGCCATTTGGCTAAATGTGTAGACGTCTAGGGCCAAAAATACATTCATTGATTTGGGGATTAGAATCTATTTATATGCTTTTCAAACAGATATTTCTGTTCACCTTGAAGCTCTGATGCTGGCGTGGGGCTGGAAGGTTGGGGACACTGGTCTCACCACACGACAAAAACAGGCTCCTGGAGGTCATTACAGCAGCAGGCCCTGTGCCTGGACCTCGGGATGTGGAACTCAGGTTTTTGAAAACAGGCTGCTGAATGCAGGAGGCACCTGCACCAGGCCGAGCAAGAAGCATCCTTTCAGCAAAAGAGATTTTTACAGAGCAATGAGGGAAATAAGTCATGCGACCAGAGCAGCAAGAATAAATATTCCTGTGTCCAATCTCCCAGAGATTCTGTAAACCGATTTAACAACGAGCACGAGCTTTGCTTGCCTCCACAGAGACTCACGGTCCCTGGATCTGGTAGCAACATAGGAACCTGCCACTCCGATTGTTATTGTTTTTGAATGATTAGCTTACCTACCCTTTGTCATTATCAGCCACAGTAGTTTTTTTAAGTCATTGTGTTTTGTTTGTCCTGGACCCTGTTTGCGCATGTGAAAACATGTGGCAGACTCTATATCAAGATGAATTCACGTCTCCAGAGTGTATTTTTTTTCCCCCTTGGCATTTTATTCCATTGCAAATTACCAAAGTTGATATTTTTTAATGCACTGCACTTCTTAATTTGGTGAGTCAATTGACTTGGCTGGTGTTAGACAAAGCCAGGTAAAGTTGTGGGGGTTGGAGGCAGGAAATACAGCGGAGGGAGGTGGGAATTCACCTTAGCAGCTGGACTGCAATTAGGTATCTGGGGAGAAGTTGTTTGTTCAGAGGTGGGGGAGACAGAAGTGGTAACAGGGAACCAGAGAAGGGACAAAGAGGGACTCGCTGAGAGGCGGGAGGGTGATAACACCAGATAAGCTTGACTGGAAATTGCCTGTTGGCATCTGAGCGGAGACTTCTGGTAAGGTGTGGTTCAGGCTTGGAGGAGGTACAGATGGTAATTGGGACCGGAGGAAGTTGTTTTGAAAGGAGAAAGCTCCTCCAGCACCAATGCAGAGGAGGAAAATCCACATAGACACAGAATCTAAGACGCTGATGGATGGATAGCAGACTGGCAGGCAGGTAGACAGTTGATAGTTTACAGGAATATAGTAGCAATTTTAGAAATACCGAGGAGGCTCCCCAACCAAAAGTAGGCTCCTTGTAGGTTTCACAGGAATGGATGCCACCTTTAGAAATTACATTCTTTGAGTTGTTCAGTGTGTGGTCCTTGGGTTTCTAATCAAAACAAGCTTCTTTGAAACCTGTGAGGGCGTGAACTCCTCCCAGGAGTCTACAATTTAAGAGGCTCTCCAGGCAAGCTTTACACACACTGATGTGTGCAATGCCTGGACTTAGGCATTGTCCCTTGTTGGATGCGAAGGCCATGCTGAATTGATTAGACCCTTTCTAAGAGAGAAACTGGCTGAAAGTCAGGCAGGAAGAGGACAGGACAAGAAATGTTCAGTGATGGAGAGAGAGACCTTTCCTCTCTTCAAGTGTCAATAGGGACCTAGACAGTAAGAGTCCCTGGAGGTGTCCATGGGGCTATTGGAGGGGCAGGGGGCATCAGGGTCTTTTCCAATGA
>SJYQ01000567.1:0-60428 GCA_006410935.1 Redunca redunca
GCAGAGCTCAGAAGAGATCTGGCAGAGATTGAAAGATTCCAGAGACTTCTGTTCTGATAGACAGAAGGGGAGTTGAGACTGTACTTGAGGCTGGAGCTGGACCTAATTAATACATTTGTGGGAACACCGTTGATATTTTGATGCGGAAATCCATTATGCCTAGTCTCCTCAGAATGTCTTGGCAACTAATGTCATTCCATCCATGGAGGATGCTTGAATGAAATGAATGAATGACCTAACAAATAGACAGCTCTGATGTGGTAACCCCAGAGCAGCTTCTATCAAGGCAGCGTTTTCTCTTCTTTTGGGGTCATTCAGGCTCAGAACATGAAGACAGTCTTGAGGGTGAGCTTTGAATTGCTATTTCAGTGAAGTTTACAAGGGATTTCAACTGCAAGGGACAAACTGGGCTGAGGTAGAGGGATTTTGTTGTGTATTGGAAACTCCAAAGGGAGGCTGGATTCCTGGCTTGTCTGGTGCTGACAAGCACCAGACTCAATGTTTGTGTCCCTGAAAGAGTTGTATGTTACAACACCCCTATCCCCCAAGGTGATGATGGTATTAAGAAGAGGTGGGGGCCTTTGGGAGATGATTTGGTCCTTAGAGTGAAGCCCTCATGCATGATACTCGTGCCTTTATAGAGACTCCAGACAGCTCTTTGATTCTTTCCACCATGTGAGGACATGGTGAGGTGCCTTTCACCAGATACTGACTTTGCCAGCACCTTGATCTTGGACTTGCCAGCTTCTTAGAGCTGTGGCAGATTTGTTGTTATATGCTACCTAGTCTGTGGCATTTTTGTTACAGCAGCCATACAGTCTAAGGCAGCTGGTTCAAGGGGCCCTGGAGATGTCCTCAGGACTCTAGCTTTGCCTTCTCTTCCACTCAGCTATGCTTTATGTGTGTTATTCTGCAGACCAACATGATGCCCTTGGGCACAAGAGGTACTGTTTCATGGTTAAGAACACATCAGGAATTCCCTGGACATCCAGTTGTTAGGACTCCACTCTTCCACTGCAGGGGCGTGGGTTTGATCCCTGGTTGGGGAACTAAGATCCCACAAGCTGTGTGGCGTGGCTAAGTAAATCAATAGAACACCATCTCTAGAGCCAGAAGCAGTCTTGATTCAAATCCCCAGGCCATCACTGACTAGTTGCACAACTGTAGACATATTTCTTAACATCTCTGTGCCTTAGTTTCCTTGTCTTTAAGTGGGACACGAGGATGATGGTGATAGTGACAGGGATGGTTTAAATTTTGAGCACTTGCTCTTCCGCCTTGTGTTCTTCCCAGTACTGTGTGTAAATAAATTCACTGATTTTCACAACAACATGTGAGGTAGGTGCCATTAGTAGCCCCATTTTACATTTGAGGAAACTGAGACGCAGAAAGTTTAAATAACTTATCTGTTACACTACTAGCAAATGATGGAACCAGAAGTTAAATCCAGGTAGTCTGGTTCCAGAATTAGTACTCTTGATTCCCAAACTATGCTGCCTCATATAATAGAACTTATAGTTTACGGGGTTGATGTGGGAAGTCAGTGAGACAGTACACATAAAGACACTTAAGGCAGTTCTTGGCACATCTTTGGTCATCTTAAAAAAGAAAAAACGCTGCCAGTAACTTTTGGCCTATATTCTATGCTCTCAGTAACCGCAGCAGGGAATGATTCTCTTCTAAGTGTTCCACAAAACTCTTAGAACCAATCACTATGGCCAAGAGATTACAGTGTTCTGGTAAGCCAGCCTGATACTGGGGATAGAACTGACACCAGCTGAACCACATCAGTTGAAAAGTGAAGGAGGATTGTTTCATCAGAGTGAAGAAGCCGACTTAACTAGAGGTTGGAAGGGAGGGAACCGTGAGGAACCCTTCTGTATCAAGGGTCCCCTCTGGCAGTAGGGGCTGTCTGGCTTTCTCTGGGAAATCAGTTTGCAACTGACAAACGAAGACCAGGTAGTCAGAGACCCTCCGTCTAAGTCTACTGGATCCTCCAGCATGAAGTGTGAGGGGAGAGGGCTGATCAGGTTGAAAAGAAGGACCATTTTTAAGGCTAAATTCACCGTATCGCTCAGAGCTGCACACAGACGTTAAGTCAGGAAGTGAAGTGCTTGTTCATCTGGATCTGCAGGAAGGTAAATAGGACGTAATTACCCAGATGGCATGTGGGCAGGCCCTGAGGCCACCTTGTGAGAAGTGCTGGGCAAGCACTCGCAACCACTAATGATGCACTGACAGCCCTGGCGCTGCTCGGAGATGGCGCCACTGGCCCCAGAGTGCCCATTCCCATGGTCTGGGGTGAGTCAGGCCATGCTGCAGCCGGGCCCCCGCCTGGTTCACCAGTCCCACTTCCTCCACTACCCGGTGGTCCCCACCCACACAGCCACCACGCCCAGCCGAGCACTGACCATTTGGTCCAAAATTAGTATCTGAGGCCAAAATGGGAATCTTGGCCCAAGGTCTTGTGGGTGGTGGATGAATTACAAAGGGGCCCAGAGGTAAGATATCAGTTTACCAGTTTCTACTTAAGTCCCTACCAGCTTCCACTTCCTGGGCTGTGTTTGCCGGAGGAGGCATAGAGAGACATTGCCTTCAGTGGCTGAGTCTGGGCAGCTGACTCCTGTCAACCATCTCAAGGTTATGTTGGAAATGTGAGTGTGTGGTGGCTACCACCATTATAAAAATAGCTCGATGATAGTCACTCAGCTGCCTTCTCCCAGCTGCTTATTTTTGTGTGTGTCTGCATCTGGTCAGTTCTGACCCTATTGCCCATGCTGATTACTCCAGACTCCTCTTCTACCTTCTCTTTTCCTTGCACTGAAGACCTTGTTTAATAAATTATTACAGAAAGACGGCCTTCACAACTTTCTCATGGCTCTTTACTGAGGCTCCAGAACTATCTGCTACTGCAAACTGGGTATTTTATCTATAATATATGTTTTCTTCTCTTTCCCCCGCTTTATTAATGATTTCTCTTTTTTGACTCTTCCCTTCAAACCTATGTTAAAATGACCCATCCTACAAGTCTTCACCTTTCTTCAACTCTCCTCTCTACTTGGAGCTGTATGTATCCTTTCTCCCACTCTGTCTTGAAAGAAAAGTTTGCTTATTATCGTCACTTCTCAGTAACTATTACAATATAGTTTCCACTTCTCTCCACCCCATTGAAGCTTCCCTTCCAGGCTTGCAACAACAACCAATTGGGAGGTCTCCACATGTTTTAAATGGTTTGTCCCTATCAGTGAAAAAAAAATGGAATTCGTGCTTCAGTGTATGAATATTCACTTGTAAATTACAGTTGACTCTTGAACAGCATGGATTTGACCTGTGCAGGTCTCCTTATTTGCAGATATGTTTCAATAAACATAAACCACGTACTGCCTGGTCTGTGGCTGGTTGAATCTATGGATATGTGCATGCTGAGCTGTGTCAGTCGTGTCTAACTCTGTGTGAACCTATGGACTACAGTCCACCAGGTTTCTCTGTTCATGGAATTCTCCAGGTAAGGATACTAAAGTGAGTTGCTGTGTCCTCTTCCAGGGATCTTCCTGGCCCAGGAACCGAACCCACATCTCTTGGGTCTCCAGCATTGTCAGGCAGGTTCTTCACCACTATGGCACCTGGGAAGCCCCACAGATGTGGAGGGCCAACTATAAAGTATACAAGCATTTTCTACTACATAGGAGTTGGAACCCCTAACCTTTGCCTTGTTCAAGGGTCAACTGTGTATACATATGCTAGTGTACACATTCTGTACTATAAAGTAGAAACCAAAATAAATATTTTAAAGGATAGTTTTAATATAGAAGATTGACTATTTTCCCTAGTGGATGGTCTTTACAATGCTTGAGTCTAAATACTGATTTCAGTGTATTTTTTTTGTTTTGTCTTTGAGACATAATTTAATATAATAAAACCAATTTTAAGTGTACAAGTCAATGAGTTTAGATAAGTACATAAAATCTTGTAACTGCTACCCTGGATTTCCCAGGTGACACTAGTGGTAAGGAACCTGCCAGACTGTGCAGGAGACATAAGAGATGTGGGTTTGATCCCTGGGCTGGGAAGATCCCCTAGAACAAGTCATGGCAACCCACTCCAGTACTCTTGCCTGGAGAATCCCATCAACAGAGGAGCCTGGTGGGCTACAGTCTATGGGGTCACAAAGGCTCGGACATGACTGAAGTGACTTAGCACACACCTGTGCACTCAGAACCACTACCCTAATCATGATGTAAAGCATTTCTTTCACCCCAGAAAGATCTCTCATTCCTGTTTGCAGTAAATCCCTGACCTCTCCTCCAGCCCCTGGCAACTACTGACTTGCTTTTTATCACTGTAGTTTTGCCTTTTCTAGACTGTCACGTAAATGTAATCACATAGTATATGGTTTCTGTGTGTCTGGCTTCTTTCACTTACCATGATACTGTGATTCATTTATGCTTTGGTGGTTCATTCATTTTAATGGCTAAGTAGTTACCACTCATGGACACTTAAGTGGTCTCTAGTGTTTGGCTGTTATGCCTAAAGTTGCTTTGAAAATTGACATATAAGTCTTTTTTGCAGATATATGTTTTGATTTCTCTTGGGTAAATACATAGGAGATGGATTTTGGGGTCATATACTGAGTGTGTGTTTAGTTTATAAGAAACTACCAAACTGTGTTGTGAAGTGGCCATGCCATTTTGTCCGCATCAGCAGTGTGTGGGACGTCCAATTGCTCCTACATCCTTGTCAACATTTGATATGGCCAGTCTTTTAAGTTTTAGTTACTCAAATGAGTATGTAGTGGTAGCTACTATGTTGATTGGCCATCAGTATCTGCTCTTTGGTGAAATATGTCTTCTGCCATTTTATTTTTATCAGGTTATTTCTCCTTTCTGTGTTGTAAGAGTTTGTCATATACTCTCGGTACATGTCTTTTATCAGATATGTAGCTTTTTGCTAACAGTGTAATTTGAAGAGTAAAAATGTTTAATTTTGATGAAATACAAATTATAATCTTTTTCTTTTATAGTTCATGCCATATTTAAAAATTTTTTGCCTCACCCAAGTTCACTTAGATTTTACCCTATGCTTTTATTCTAGAGGTTTAATAATTTTAGCTTTTACATTGAAGGCTTTGGGTTTTGAATTAAACTTTTTTTGTGGTGTGAAGCAAGATTTTTTTTAACGTTTGCTTGTTTATTTATTTGTTACTTGTGTAAGAGTATCTGCTGGCTTCAGTACTGTTTGGTGAAGGGTTTTTTTTCCCTCACTGCATTGGTTTGACAACTTAGTTGAAAATCAGTATAAATACAGGTATGTATGTCTGGATTCTATTCTGTTTCATTTGTTTGTGTGGCTGTCTTTATGCCCATAACACACTGTCATAATTTCTGTAGCTTTACATGAAGGTTGCTCAGTTGTGTCCGACCCTTTGTGACCCCATGGACTAGCCTGTCAGGCTCCTCTGTCCATGGAATTCTCCAGGCGAGAATACTGGAGTGGATAGTTGTTACCTTCTCCAGAGGATCTTCCCAACCCAGGGATCGAACCTAGGTCTCCCACATTGCAGGTGGATTCTTTACCCTCTGAGACACCAGGGATGAAATCAGATAGTGTAATCCTTCAACTTTTTCATTGTCAGAATTGTTCAGATGGCTCTACTTTTTAACATGTTTTAAAATCTATCATATTGCTATTTGTTTTTTATTGGTGCCATCTGATTTTTTTGTTTTGATTTTTCTTTTTTCTTTTTTTTTTTAGGAAGTTGTTCTCAATTTTTTAGCAACTTACTTTAGCAATTTACATGCCATAAATTTAGCCATGTTAGATATACAGCTGAGTGATTTTTAGCAAATTTACAGAGTTGTGCAACCATCATTTTTAGAATATTTCTGACACCTTAAAAAGATCCCTTGTGCCAATTTGCAGTTGATATGATTCCATTTTATCTCCTTTATTGGTTTAGTTGACTATACCTATTTTTATTTTTAGAGGTTCCTATAGAGTTTACAGTATATATCTTTAACTATAGTCTTTGAAGGGATATCCTACCACTTCAGGTTTAGTATAAGGATCTTAAATGGTTCATTTCCACTTTTTTCCTCTTCTTCCCACTGTGCTATTGTTATCATTCATTTTGTTTCTACATGTCCTGTGAACCCATCAAAGCATCGTTGCTAAATATATTTCCTTTAAACAGTTGCTTCTCCTGTAAGGAGTCTTTTTAAAGTAAGAAGGAAGTATTTTACATTTTCCTACATGTTTTTCACTTCTGGTGCCCGCCATTCCTTTGTGTAAACCTGATTTTGCATTCCCTGTCATTAATCCTCTGTCTGGAAAACTTGCTTTAACTTTTCTCATAGTGGTGGTCTGTTCATGATGAATTCTTTCTTTGTTTTAAAATGTCTTTATTTGACCTTTGTTTTTGAGAAATAGTTTTGCTGAGTGTAGCATTCTAGGTTAACACTTGGTTTTCTTTAGTCTTTAAAAGATATTACTGTTTTCTGGACTGCATTGTTGAAGTGTGCTGTCAATCTTCAGACTCCTTTCTGTTTTCTTTTCTGGCCATTCAGAATGTTTTCTCTTCATCACTAGTTACAAGCAGTATGATTATGCTATACCTTGGTGTGGTCATCTTTATGTTTCTTATATTTGAGATGTGTTGAACTTACTGCATTTTATAGGGTTCAGTAAGTTTGTAAAATTTTGAGCCATTATTTTTTCCAAATACATTTTTATCCCCCCACTTGTGTCCTCTATTTTCTTGGACTCCATTAACAAGTATAATAGTCGACTTCATGTACTCAACAGCTCAGTGATGCCTCTTTGTTTTCTTTTTCTCAGTGTGTTTTTTTCCCCTGTCAGTATTTCATCTTGGATGACTTTTGTTGCTATCTCTTTAAATTCATTAATCTTTTTTTCTCCCCTGCTGTGTATAATCTGGTGTTAATACCAGCCAGTATATCTTACATATTACATTGTATTTTTCATCTATAGAAATTTAACTTGAAACCTTTTTGCTATCTTTATATCTTTCATATCCCTCCTTAACTTGCTTCTGTTTTCCTTTAACTTTCTTGAACTTGTATATTTATAATATTGTCTTAATGTTTTTGTGTGCTATTTCTATCATGTCTGGTTTTTTTTTTTTATTCTCATTATGGGCTTTATTTTAACTTTTTTGCATAACTAATCCTCTTTTTATTGGATTCCAGATATTGTGAATAATCTTCAGTGTTGAAATTTTTTGCACTCGTATAAATGTTGTTGGTCTTTGTTGTTTTGGGGTACTGTTAAGGTCTTTGGGATCAATTTGATATTTCTGAGCTGTGTTTTTCAGTTTTGCTAGGGTGACTCCAGAACAACTGTTGGTGTCAGCCAGGGGTTGGCAAACTGTGGCTCACAAGCCAGTTGCCTCTTTTGGGGAAAAAATTCTTTGGGAACACAGCCACGCCCATTTGTTGACATATTATCTGTAGCATGTTTTATGTTGACATATTTTATGCTCCAGCAGCAGAACTGGGTGGTTGTGGGAGAGGCTCTATGGCCCATAGCCTAAAATATTTAGTATCTGATCCTTTAAGAAGTTTACCAACATCTTGTTGAAGCTCACTGGGTCTCAGTATTGAAGCAGTACCCTCCTGAGGACATACCTGATGCTCTTGGTATTAGAAGTTCTTTCCATTCTTGTCATTTGTAACATGAACTTCTCCTGGCCCTAGTTTGGGCCTCTGCAGGGGGTTCCACCTGCTTCATTAGCCCTTCCTGCATTGCAGCCTGGAAGTGCTCTCCAGACAGTGAGTGGGACACCCTTAGGATTAACTCTGTTTCCCTTTTCTCAGGGGATCATTATTTTGTGCTTTTTGTTGTTTAGTGCCTGAAAACTGTCTGATAAATTTTGTGTGTTTTTCTGGTGATTGAAAGTAGAGTAAGTCAATCTCTGTTGCCCCATCGTGGCTGAAAGTCAACATCCCTCAACTTTCTCTTTTTAACCTTTTTTGCCTGATTGGAAGAGTACTGTGTTTCTAACCTACTGATTTCTCAACAGTATTGGACCAGATTTACCACTGCTGACTTTTATAATTATTCCATTTTCACAAAAGCATATCCCCCATCTGTAATCTGTTTTTCCTTCTCTTTGCCTCTTCTGGCTGCATTAAATGATAGCTGATAGTGTTAACACTGATCTGCCCGCCTTCCTGTTTTCCAATAGCTTCAAACGCCATCTTTATGGGGATGCAATGAATGCTTAGGAATTTAAAATACTATACAGCTTGGAGATGTTCAGTCCTGGAATGGAATGTTGGTTCTTGTGATGTAGACAAAGTCAGATTATCTAGGAGTTATTGAGAATAATGTCTGTTTTGTTTTTGGTGACCTTAATATATACTTGGTGATGCACTAACTATCTTGTTCATATTAGCTCCAGTCTATCAGTTCAGTCTGTTCGGTTGCTCAGTCATTTCTGACTTTTTTGCAACCCCGTGGACTGCACCATGCCAGGCTTCCCTGTATATCACCAACTCCCGGAGCTTACTCAAACTCATGTGCATTAAGTCGGTGATGCCATCCAACCATCTCATCCTCTGTTTCCCCTTCTCCTCGTGCCTTCAGTCTTTTCTGGCATCAGGGTCTTTTCCAGTGAGTCAGTTCTTCACATCAGGTGGCCAAGTATTGGAGTTTCAGCTTCAACATCAGTCCTTCCAGTGAATATTCAGGACTGATTTCCTTTAGGATGGACTGGATGGATCTCCTTGCAGTCCAAGGGACTCTCAAGACTCTTCTCCAACACCACAGTTTAAAAGCATCAATTTTTCGGCACTCAGCTTTCTTTATGGTCCAACTCTCACATCCATACATGATGACTAGAAAAACCATAGCCTTGACTAGATGGATCTTTGTTGGCAAAGTAATGTCTCTGGTTTTTGTATGCTGTCTAGGTTGGTCATAGCTTTTCTTCTGAGGAGCAAGCATCTTAATTTTATGGCTGCAGTCACCATCTGCAGTGATTTTGGAGCCCCCTCAAAATAAAGTCTGACACTGTTTCCATTGTTTCCCCATCTATTCCCCACCTATCTGAAGTGAGGGACCAGATGCCATGATCTTAGTTTTTTGAATGTTGAATTTTAAGCCAGATTTTTCACTCTCTTTCACTTTCATCAAGAGACTCTTTAGTTCTTCGCTTTCTGCCATAAGGATGGTGTCATCTGCGTATCTGAGGTTATTGATATTTCTTCTGGCAGTCTTGATTTCAGCTTGTGCTTCATCCTGGAATTTTGCATGATGTACTCTACATATAAGTAGTCCTTCACTGGAGACTGCATATCTCCAATCCTTCACAATAGTTCTATGAGGTAGATACTTTTGTTATACCCATTTATAAATGTGGAAACCAAGATTCCAAGAAGTTAAATCACTTCCTGGGCGCACAAGCCAGAATGTGAAACCACATCTGTCTGACCAGACTAGACTGATGTCTTGCTTGGGTTTTGCTGAGATCTCCCTCGTAATAGCACTGAAATTCCTCACTAGGAAACCCCTCAATCCTGGGCACACCTGATATGTTTGGCTACCCTAGTAAATTGCTCTGCCCTCCCTGAATCTCTTCTCTATACCCACTTAAAACTTGGAGTAGTTTAAAACTCTGTAAAAGCATGTGAGCCATTTTATGTAGTGCCTGACGTACAGTAAGGGCTTAAAAGTGGGAGCTGTTATTACTGTTTGCATTTTGATCCTTTCTGACTCTCTTGCAGCAAGCATTGTTATTCTAATTGGCTGCCCACCATCTGAGCATCATTCTTTGTGTAGGGAATCTCCCACCTTATGAGGCAGGACCCATTTCCTCCTTCAGAGACTAACCACCATCCCCTGTCCCCAGCCTGGTAGCTAAACTACAGGCAGGTGATCTAGGCCCCACTTGTGAGATGTATGTGCCCCAACTCTGATCAGAAACAGAGTCTGTCCAGAATCTAGCCTTTTGAAGTTGGCAGTGGCAGCCATGCTCAAAATTCAACAGTGCCCTGAAAGCAGGGTCCTGAGTCAGAGCAGTGAACCATAATCTCTTTCCAGTGTTTTCAGCAAGGAGTTTCTCTCTAGAGTAGGTCAGGAATGAATTTAATGCCTGCTCCTGGCTGTAGAGGCGCCAGTCTGTTCCCTCGCTCGTCTGGTAATTCTGTGAATAGCCAGGTATCCTTTAGTAATCCCCTTATCTACTTGAATTAGGCAGAGTTGCTTTCTTGTCTCTGTAGCTGAGAGTGCTGATTGATAACACGCACTGTCCGGATGTTGTGGGCTCTTCAAACTTAATGGGGTCCAAAACAGAACTCATTCCCTTCCCTCAGAGACCTACAGCATTTCACTCTGAATCTCAAGCACAGCTCCTCAGTACGTGCTGGATTTATGAAATTAGAAACCACAGTCACCTTCAACTCCTTCTTCCTAAGCCCCAGGCTCCTCAGTATTTACCAGGGAAAGTCCACCTCCTCTGACTTTCTCTGACTTCACTGTCTCTGTCTTCACCCGATCTTGTCGGCCACCTCTTGCCTTGATCATGGCACAGCCTCAGGTCTGGTCTTTCTGCCGTTCTTAGGGCAGGAAGAAGAGAACGTTTAGCATGGCTTGCGAGGGCAGAAAATGAGGACAAAATACAAGAGTGTGTGAGGTTGAAGGTGGATTCAAACCTGAGAAATTCATGCCTGGAGTGGAAGAGAAAACAAACAACAAACTTAAGGGTTTGAAAGGAGAGAAAGTAAAACAATTGATTCTTATTATTCACAGATATGGTAGTTTCAGTTTCACCTACTCACTAGAATTTGCAACCCCACATCAATGCTGGTGATGCTTTTGTGGTTATTTGGGACATGCTCAGAGTGGAGAAGGCAATGGCACCCCACTCCAGTACTCTTGCCTGGAAAATCCCATGGATGGAGGAGCCTGGTAGGATGCAGTCCATGGGGTCGCTAAGAGTCAGATACGACTGAGCGACTTCACTTTCACTTTTCACTTTCATGCATTGGAGAAGTAAATGGCAACCCACTCCAATGTTCTTGCCTGGAGTATCCCAGGGACGGGGGAGCCTGGTGGGCTGCCATCTATGGGGTCCCACAGAGTCGGACACAACTGAAGTGACTTAGCAGCAGCAGCAGCAGAGTGGAGAACAGAGAGTCCCTTGATGTGAATGTTCCCAGTGGAGGTGGAACAAGATGACACTTTGCCTTCTTTTCAGCTCTTGTGCGATAAACGCGTCCTTTTCACATTTCTGTTTTGTGCCACATTTTTCACACCTTTGGTGCTTTTTTCTTGGTGATTATGCTGTGTAAAATGGACCCCCCAGGACACTGTGGAAGTTCCAGCTAGTGTTGTTAAGTGCAAGAAGACTGCAGCATGCCTTATGGAGAAGATAGGTGTGTCAGATAAACTTCCTTCAGGCATGAGTTGCAGTGCTGTTGGCCGTGAGTTCAGTGTTAGTCAATTGTACATATTAAATAAGGTTTTAAAGAGAAGTACACATAAAACAAAGAACATATTGATCAGTTGATGAAATGTGAAGAGAGGCTCACAGGAACCTAACCATCTCTTTCCCTTAGGAACCATGGTTTGCTTTCCTAATTCAGTGTTCACGGTCACTCTCTGGAACAGAACTCCTATGAATAAAAAGAACCAACTGCATTCTGGTGCTTACATTCAGCTTCTTGATTCTTAACAGTGCTTGATATGGAAAATGGGAAGTGGCTCATTACATCCCCAGGTTTACCCTCTGGGAAGTGATTATATCAGCTAGGACTCAACCAGAGAAGCATAAACCAGTAGGAGATGTCTGTTCTAACAGATATATTAAAAGGCTTATGTAATTGTGCTGGTTGGCTGTGTGAGCCCCAAGCTTGTAGGGAAAGCCATCAAGAAGGCAAGATGAGAAGTCAGCTGGACCCCCATGGGCAGGGTGGAAGCTGTGGCCCACAGGCAGCTAGAAAGGGAAAATCCAGCAAAGCAACTGTAAATCCAGCTGCTGTTGAAGTCTGTTTCTCAACAAAAAGCTCAGTCCCTTTTAAAGGATCACCTGATTAGGCTGGACCCTTTGAGGATAATCATCCCTCCTTGATGTCAACTGAATGGAGCCTTTGATCACATCTGTAAAATGCCTTCACAAAAATTACTTACCTTAGTGACTGAATTGTTGGGAGGGGGTGTGTGTGCACCACACACTGGCCTCTGCCCTTTTCTCTCCTTGTCATCGAGTCTAACCAAGTTAACACCTCTAAAGCACAGCGATGCATCAGATGTAGATTTTAATGCAGCTGATTTTTCAGAGTTGGGATGATGGGTTCTCTATGAGTGAAGTTATGTGACTTCACTTGGCTACCTTCAGACCAATCTGAGTTTTATTCACCCCCTGCTTCTCTCCCAAGACCAGGCACCATTCTAAGTGTTTTCCATAGAGAAAGGTACTTACTTGGACAACATTCTCGTTTTACATGTGGGCATAGAAGTCAGTCAGTCAGCTAACTTCAGTTAGTTGATGGAGCCGGGATCTGACTCCAGGCAGCACAGAGCCAGAGACTGTGCTCTGCTCCTTCAGGCTGGCCTGAGTCCCACTGTGGTATCGCGACAAGCTGTTTCTGTTCTACACTCCAGTATGTTTGGGAGGGCAGGGTCTCTATGGGACCACATGGGAATCTGTGGGGCCTTGGTGGTCTGATGGCACAGGGGGAGTGCTTGCTTGTCAGGGACATTAGTGTCCCATGAAAGGGCTGGGCTGTTAAACTCTATTTCCAGAACTCTGGTCTCTGACTTTTCTCCTGGAGCATGCGCCACACAGAGTCCCTTGAACCATCTCAGCTTCTGTTTTGCAGAATCTCCATTTGCTCCACACCCTGGCCTTATTCCACAGACACCATCCCAGATATTTCTGAGGCTTCAACTCAATCTCCTAGCTAGGGTTAGAACCTCCACAGAACTTTCCTGTGGGACTCTGGCTGCTGATGCACCCAAGTAGCTAGTGCGGGGTCCTTTATTTATGTGCCAGAAACAGCTTGCTGGGTTCTAAGGATGCAACCATCAATAAAACAGGCAAGCCCTGAGAACTGTCAAAGCCATTACACCCCCAGGTCCCAGAGAAAAGGCCTGGAGAGTAGGACTGCCTATCCAACAGGAAAAATGGACCCACTAGGCCTTGCATACTGCCTTTTTTCCTCATTCAGCAGATATTTGCAACTTCTTGTGATTCTCTTTTATAAGATGAACAATTAAAACAATTTTACATTGTTAAGAGTCCCTCTTCATCCTCTATGTCCCTTCCCCCCACCACCACCCCAAGGATGATGACACTATCTATTTAATGCCTATCTTGCCAGATCTTTCATGTGTTTATAAATAAATATGAATATATTGTATTTGAAAGTGTTTATAACTGCACACAGTAGTCATTCCATAAATGCTTATTGGCGAATGAATGGGTCAATTTTCACATGTGTTTCTCCCAGTTTCCTTGCTGCAATCCCTGACTTTTTTACCCTCTCCAGTCAGATGAGGAGGGTAAGGGCCCTGGATTCCTGGTTTTTCTTGTGAACCACAGTGACTGGATATGTACAGGAGAACTTGCTGTCTTTGTTAATTAGCTCAGGCTGCCATAATTAAATATCACAGGCTGGGTGACTTAAACAACAAAAAACATTTATTTCTCACATCTCTGAATGCTAGGAAGCTCCAGGATCAAGGTGCCAGCATGGTTGGTTTCCAGTGAGAACTCTTCCTGGCTTGTAGATGGCTGCCTTCTGGTTATGTCCTCACATGGCTAGGGGAGACAGAGAGACTGAGAGCCTTCTTCCTCTTAGAAGGCTGCCGTCCTGTTGGATTAGGGCCCCACCCTATGGTTTCATTTAACCTCCATTACCTCCTAAGGATCTTATCTTCAGATACAGTCACATCCGGCTTTAGGGTTTTAGCATAAGGATTTGGGGGTGCCACAAGTCAGTCCAGGGTCTGTGATGTCTGCACCTGTGTCAGGTCCACCACATACAGAGCTGGGCTACTCCTGGGCAGTGCCCTTGTTCATGCTCTGCCTGCAGTGGGCACGCTCTTGGATGTTTGTGGAAGCATGCATTTCTCAGGATAGAACAACTTGCCTGGGACCTCGGGAAAGCCGAGGGCCTCCCAGTGGCCTCCTTCCCTAGCATTCCATGNGGGACCCCATGGACTGTAGCCCACCAGGCTCCTCTGTCCGTGGAATTTCCCAGACAGTAATACTAGAGTGAGTTGCTGTTTCTTCCTCCAGGGGGTCCCCGAGGCAGGGATTGAACCTGCATCTCCTGCATTGGCAGGTGGATTCTTTACCACTGAGCCACCTGGGAAGCCCAGTTTGCATATTACGCCTTGAGAAATGGTGAATTAGAGAAGATAAACATCTTAGCCTGGCCCTATTGAAAGCAGAGTCTTGAGTTAGGGGCTGAGGCACTTAGGCTGTATCAGACTCCCAAGAGGGGGAGGAGAAGTGGAGGGGATGCAGTAGGACACATGGAATTTTCATGTTGGCCACGATTTCAGAGTAAGCCATGGAGAATCAGCAGGTGACTCAGCATGGAGGCTGCTGCCGGCAGTTTTGGGGAGGAATGGCACCTCAACATAGTTGCAGGGCACTGGATATTGGGGAGGCTGGCTCTCTCCCCACCCTGCCTGACCTCTGTTTCCCATTGGTGAGTCACCCCACTGGCAGCTCAAGCCCCTACCTTTCAGGATGTGTCTTCTGTTCCCTTGGTGGCCTCACGAAGCCAGATCCCATACCCTTGGGATCCAAGGTGGGCGGGGTGCTGGCCTAGAGAGAAAGGGAAAAAGCCGCAGTGAGAAGAGGCCCAGCTTTGTCCCCTAATAGAGGAAGGAAGTCAGGGTGGAAAAGGTGAATTGTCAGTTCCTATAATGAATTCAAGTTTTGAACCTGGATAGTAAGAAAAAAGATTTCTAGGGAAATGATCTAAATGGAATTACGTAATCAGTGATAATAAGAAAGGAAGAATTTGTATTCATAGCAAATGTCTTTAAATTTTTCTTTAATTTGTATTTCTTGCCCCAGAAAAGCTTCCAATAAAGGAGGACACTGGTAAACAAATAACATGTGTGAGCAGTGGCTAGTTTTGGCAAAAGGGAGGTGATAGAAATTCAAGGTATCACCTGTTTATTTTATATCCTGAATTGACTTCCTCCCTTGTTAGCTCAAAGTTCTAGTAAAAGATTCTACTTGGATGAAAGAACAAATGAAAAAAAGAAAAGAAAAGAAAGAAAGAACAAATGAATTTGTGAATCTCGTTAGAAATTCCACAGCCTTTTTTTTTCCCTCTGAAGATCTATAGTTCCTAAGATGCTCTGAAAGGAAAATAAAAATAATAATAATTATTAATAAAAATAATAATTATAATTCTTACAAGCTGCATACCAGGTTCCAGAGAGTAGTAACCTCACTTAATGTTTACGTGAAGCTTTCCATCTGTGTGTTACCAGAACTCAGCTAACATTACAGATTCATTAATCTGTTATAGAAACAGGGGGAAGTTAGTCTCAGGAAGTTTAAGTGACTGATCATGTTGTATAAGGAGCTGACAATGAATAGATGCTTAGATTTATCTTCTGCTATTATCATTTATCATCCTGAATAAAAATATTTCAGATGGCTTTGAGATAAGATCCTAGGAAGAAATACCTCTTGACAGATGTTGATAACTCAGTGGTGAGAAGTTGATTTTAGTTTGTATGTGTGTGTTTTCTGGGGGCAGAGGGTAGAAATTTGCAACTGTTTTGTAAATTTATTTATCTTGTTGAAGTACAGTTGATTTATAGTGTTGTGTTCATTTTTGCTGTACACAAGGCGATTCAGTTATATACACACATATACACACACACACACACACACTCTTTCTTTTTCTTTTCCATTATGGCTTCTTCGGGATATTAAATATGGTTCCCCGTGCAGTACAGTAGGGCCTTGTTGTTTATCCATTTTCTCTGTATTTGGTAGTTTGCATCTGCTGATCCCAGACTCTCTGTCCCTCTCACTCTCCCCCTCTCCCTCTTGACAGCACAAGTCTGCTCTCTATAAGTCTGTTTTGTACATAGGTTCGTGTGTGTCATATTTTAGTTTCCATATACAAGTAATATCATATGGTATTTGTTTTTCTCTCTCTGACTTCACTTAGTATGATAATTTCTGGGTCCATCCATGTTGCTGCAAATGGCATGATTATATTCTTTTTTTTAATGACTGGATAATATTCCATCATATATATGTACAATTTTTTATCCATTCATCTGTCAGTGGCCATTTAGGTTATTTCCATGCCTTGGCTATTGTGAAGAGCACTTGCAATTCTAAGGCAATCACTGTACTTGTGAGTAGAGGTAAAGGATGGGTGAGGATTATTAGATATCTCACGATTTGAGGTAGAAGTTAAAGTATGGACAAGTGCATAAAGGGTGGATTATTAAGTGCCTATAGGTAATGTCATTACTTTCAATTAAGAAGTAAAGGTTTTGAACAACTAAACAGGCAAAATGGGGGATAGAAAGAAATGCCAGGCTAATGTCATGTAAAGAAAGAGAAAAGGATGGAGAAAGAGATAATTGTAGGAACTAAAAGTAATCCACTAAAGCGTTTGTTGCGAGAGATATTGGCCACACAGAAAGAAGACTCATGAGCTGCATGTTTTAAGGAGTGGTTATTGGGAACTGGGTCTGTAATGCTCATTCAGAGTTTTACTGAGCAACGGTACATATAGAGCACTGAGATAGCAATGAGAAGGAGAGTTTGTCTCTTGCTTCCTGAGGCTCGTATTTCCTCTCTGTACCATCAGGTACTACATACCTGTTTAGAGAAGGACAGAAAAGATGGCTTAAAAAGATGCTTTGTCCACAAGGTCTCTCCTAAAATCAGGGCACCAAGATCCATGCAGTTCCACTGAGGCTGTAGCAAGTATATTTTTTGCAGACTGGATCCCTGTAGGATTGGATGGTGGTGGTGGTTCTTTTAACGTCTTGCCTCCCAATCTTATTTCTACCAAATAGGTCATTTTTTTTTTTTTGCAAGTTGATAGGAAGCCTAACCAAAGCCAGCTTAACCATGAATAATTTATTAGCTCCCAGTACCAAAAAGTTGTGAGTGGATTCATTTAGGAATGGCTGTATCCAGAACTTAAGGTGCAATCATAGTGTTCTGAGTTCTGTTTTTCTTTCTCTTAGTCTGTTTCCTATGGTTTATTTCCATTTTCAGAGTTCACAAGGTGACTGCCACAGCTTCACACTCATCACATATCCACCTCCAGTTTGGCTATGGACCATGGCTACCTAAGAAGGAGCTCCCACGCACATCCTGTAAGTCATACTGATTGTACTGGTTTGGGTCAGATGCCCATCCTTGAGTCAAACGCTGTGATCAGAGGGATTACATTGTGCTGATTGGTCAGGACTGGGCCATATGTTCCTTATGTCATATGGGGAGCTTGGGACAGCATAACCAGGATATGACAGAATGGATTCTGGTGAGCAAAAATTAATACTTCTCTACCCCAGGCTCAGTAAAACCTAGGAAGAGACCTGAGGTTCTGATCCAAAAAAATAGGAAGAGGTCAGAGAGGCAAGAAGGACTTCCAGTCTAGAAGTAGCTCCAGGATGCAATGACGTGTCAAGGGTGGCAGCTCACCACCCACTCGGCATGCTGTTTATTCCATGGGCTGACCAGGGTTTTTGTGTAACCCTGGTACATAGTTTCAGGAGATTATGGGGCAGTGTGTGTGTTGGGGGGTGGGGATCCTCCACTTCCTGTTTAGGATTACACTCTTCACCCTCCCCTCCCACGCAGGCCATATGTTCATTCTAAGCCTCAGCATCCAGCCAGAAAAGCCCTTTGTGTTTTCTTGGCAAAACTAGGGCCCAGTAATTAAAGTCCATATGCAAAACTGCTCCCCCCAGCGCACACTGAGGGCTTTTAATTAGTATGTAATTGGTCAGAGAGGTACTATCAAATCGCTCCCAGTCTGGCCGGCTAAAAATGCGGTATTTGAAAAGTCCCAGACCAGAGAAGGATAATAAATGCTTTAAGTCCCATCTGTTGGAATGATTTGTTTAAGGTAGAAATTTCTGTTCTGTTACTATTTTTAACAATTCTGCTTACAATGTTTCTCCAAACCGTATAATGACTACCAGAGTATTCATAGGAGGTAGGACTGTGAGTATGTGAACTAGGAGAAGGCTTATTAGCAGACCTGTGTTTCTCCCTTCAAAGAAGTTCATAGAATTCAGTGGGGATGGGGAGGCAAAGAGGTGACCTGGGCATTCGGTTTGGGTAGCTGGGCAGGAACTTCATGGTCATGTCCACTCACACAGAAACCATAGGGAGATCAGCTTATTAGCTGTGTGGTCTTTGAAGAGCACCGTGTGAGTGAGTCTGTCTCCATGGGAGGAATGACTTGGACTTCACCTTGGTGGACAGGGGTCATCAACTGTGGAGAAGCCCAGGGAACAAGAAGGAGGGAGGCAGAGATCTCCTTGCCCTGAGGAAGCCATGCAGAGTAGAGTGAAGCAATAGTGCAGTGATGATGATGATAACAAGTATTGTTGTAGTAGCAGTAGGGTAGACAGTGTGTACTCCATGCTCACCATGTGCTTGGCCCTGTGCTCAGCATCTTCTTTGGATTGTGATCTTCACGCTGTCTATGATGTTGCTCCCATAGCACCCCTGTTTCCTAGATGAGGAATCGTAAGACTCCGACAGCTTACTTGAGGTCACCAGCTAGTAAGTAGCAGAGCTGGGATTTGAACGCCAGTGGTGTGACTCCAGATTCTGGGCTGTCAACCACCAGGCTTGCTCCCTCCTACCCTGCTTTACCAAGGGCCTCGACTTGCTTGAAGAACATGTTCTGGAAGAAGGAAGGTCAGACAAGGTCTGTCTCAGCTCCTGTGTTTTCCCACCAGGCTCTCCAGTGTGGAGGTGAGGAGAAATGTTGATACCCACTGGTACCACACCTGTAGGAGCAGGTGAAAACGTGTGGAAGGAGTAGAGGGAAGAGTCTGGAGCGTTTCAGCCCCTGGAAGGCCCACCTAACCTCAGAAGGGCCTCTCTGTTGCTTGATGTGGCTGGAACCCTAAGGGTCTGGGCACTGTCCCTGCAAGAGACTTTGTTTCCTGTGTTGTTACTCTGCTACTTGGGGGCTAGGAGACAGCTATGCTCCCACTCTGGTGGCTCTTTTAGATGGAAGTCAGCTGAAGTTGTGCACAGTCATTTGGCTTGAGGCCTGTGCTCACTGGGAGAAGGCTTGGCTGTCTTTTTCCATCTTCTTGTTCTTTTATCTCTCTGCCCTTTCATTTTCTTGGTCCTTCCCTCCAGTGCATTCACTCCCTCTCCCTTGGCTAGAGGGAATCTGGGGAGGTGGCCTGGGCTTACTCCACTCTGAGCATGGGGTCTGTCACCCCAATCCACTGCTTGCTTTCTGCCTCATGTGTCATGGTGGTGGCTGGCTCTTGTCAGAGGCAAGAACTGGATCTGGCAGTGAGTGTTCAGGATGATCCTTCATGCTCAGCTTGCTCTAGTTGGGAGGGCAGAGCCCAGCTGTTCTTACTGGAGTTCTGCTCAGAGCCTAAGGCCAACCCCAGCCAATAATAAAGCGTTACTTGGCCTTGCTTTGTTCTCTGTGTGCCCTTTTCCCCCCAGGAGCCTTGTGGGGACAGTGGCTGGTTTTTGGCTGGGCTTGGGTTTTGTTGTGTCCCTGCCAATCCCATCATGATGCCGTGTTACTCTCACTCCTTCAGACTCCATGTGCACACACCCTGTACTTGCCCGTGGGCACTGGACAGACAGTTGCCAACTAAGATGCGTCAGTATGGGTGAATGGGGTCTGGATTGAAGGAGATGGGAAGAGTTTGTGCTTGCATCATGGTGCCCTGACCAGAACGCAAGAGATGAAAGCATTTGCATAAAGCAGCACAGAACCAGACAACAGGCAAAAGAATGGAGCGTGGGAAGGGGCAGTTGTAGGAATTGACAAGAAAGCAAAGTCAGAAAGTCTGGCTTCTAGATGGAAGTCCTTTGAAGAGAAAACTAGTGATTGTTTAAAATACCATATTTAACATAAATTAGAGGGAATTAAGGCCAGAATCTAGAGTAGATGTTATTTGTCTCACACTTATATCTTTGCTTTTAGAATGCCTTCTCCTCGAAAACTAACAGTATTCCAGGTTTGGGTTGTGATGCTGTATGAATAGATCTTGGGTTAGAATAATTATTTACTAGCCACTCTATAAGAGCTATTTATAGTATCTTTCCTTTCTGTAACATCTAAAACAAAGGTTGGTTTTAAAAAAAAATCTTTGTAGCATTCCCGGTAGAACTAAGAGCCTGACACTGCATGTGGTTTGGTTTATAATCTAGGGATGGTTCCAGCATGCAAAGATCCAAAGTGGGTTTCTTTGTGGCTTGTCTGCACCTGCCGGAGATCTGGTGCACCGATTAAAGTTACAAGGCAGCTATTAGCCACCAACTGACACCAAGATTATAGGTTAAAGTTTGAATTGGTTTAAATGGTGTCATGTGTCCACCAGGACAGAGAGTAAGGTGGGGGGACATGTGTTTGGCAAATGCTAGGGAGCCACTCCAGTCAGGGGAAGGAAGTCTTCTTTTTAACAACAGTTACACCCAGAAGAAATGGAGTTTTGGGGTAGGTTTGTTGGAAGAGCTTTGACTCTAGAGTCAGGGAGACCTAACTTCTGAGTTCTGTCAGTGTGACCCTTGTTAGCCTCAGTCTGTCTTCTTGAAAATGGGAACGATAATCCCTGATTTCTAAAAAGAATTCAGTTAATTGGAAATCACATCATTCTTGCTGGCATTAATGCAACAAAGTTACATTGAGCTGCATCAGTAGAGAATGAGCAGTGGGACTTCTTGGCGGCCCAGTGGTTAAGACTCTTGCATGTCTAGTACTCCCACTGCAGGGAACACAGGTTTGATCCCTGGTCCGGAAACTAAGATCCTGCATGCCATGTAGCATGGCCAGACATTTTTTTAAAAAAAGAAAATGAGTAGCAGCAGCATTGGAAGGAGGAACAGGCTGTAGAAGCAGCCAGCCTGCTGGATTGGGGTGTGGTGTGATGGAGAGAAAGGAGTCCTCCAGCCCTGGATTCAAGTCCTGGCTCTAGAACTTACTAGCTGTTTGACATTGGGCAACCTCCCTGAGCCAAGGTGTCCTCATCTGGACACCAGGGATGACACTGACAGTGACCTCACTGGGCTGTTGTGAGGAGTATATGACATGCTCCAGGTCAGTGCTAGGCTCATGGACTCAGTCACCTTCACTGTTAGTCACCTTGCTCCATCAAGCAACATTTCTCCCTCTTGTATTGCCACTGTTTATTCTAAACTGGAATTTCTTTCTCTCCCTACAAGTTCAAGTACCCTCAGATGCTTCCTACAAGCATTCCTCAAGAGTTCAGTAACTGCAGGCCCCCTGCCCAATTTTTACCACTTATGCATGCCTCCTCTCTTGTTATTTATTACTGTTTTCTTCAACTTTCTAATCCTGAAATGCATTTAAGGGAAGCTTCACGTCACGAAGGTAAGTGAAAATCTGTGTAGCTCTTAAAATAGAATGTTTATGACTCACCTAAAATCTCTGTATGCGCCATCAGACATGTACATATCATACTTGGGTAAATACTGGTCTGATCCTTCGCTGTTCAAAGTGTGGTGCCTGGACCAGCAGCATCAGTGTTCCCTGAGAGCTGGTTAGAAATGCAGAATCTCAGGCCTGACCCCAGACCTTCTGACTCAGAATTTACATTTTAAGAGGATCCTCAATTACTGATATACTTTGGGGGTCATTTATTTTTTTAACTAAGGTGAAATTCACATACTTTTAAGGTTTAAGAAACAGTAGTCTAGGGGATCTTAAGCACCAGTACTTTGGCCACCTGATGCAAAGAGCCAACTCACTGGAAGAGACCCTGGGGTGCTGGGAAAGATTTAGGCCAGGAGGAGAAAGTGGGTGGCAGAGGAGGAGATGGTTGGATGGCATCACTGACTCAATGAACATGAATTTGAGCAAACTGGGAGACAGTGAAGGGCAGGGAAGCCTGGCGTGCTGCAGCAGTCCGTGGGGTTGCAGGCGGACACAAATCAGGCATTGAACAAGGGGATCTATAAAGTTCCTTCCAGCTCTGACAACTAATGCCACATATTGGTATTTCTCCCTCCTTCTGAGATCCAAGTCCATATTTCCAACCTAAGTGTTCTATTCTCGACCTAAACCCTGGCCTCTCTAAAGTGCTACTTGGCCTCTCCTGAGAGCTCCGTTCCCCCAGACAGACTTTGTAACCATCTTTAATGCCTTCCTACCTCTCCCCTGCTTCAGTTCTGCAAAATAGACCCAACTCTATCTCCATTAAGATCTTCCTGATTCCTATATCTCCCTCAGCACTGCAGGCCCCTCATCTGAGTACTGGCTGTTGCCTCCTCCCTGGACTGTCTTTCCTCCAGGGGATCCTTGCAAGTTCGTGTTCTTAAGGCACAAGTGTGATCATATCATCCATTTTTCAGTCACTGTGTATGTTTCCCTGTTACCTACCATGAAGAGTCAGACTCCTTGATCTGTCTTTAAGGCTGTCCATTATGTTACTGACATCAGCCTGTCACCTGTATTATACTCTAAGCTGTAGACTAGTTGTACAAGTCATCATTTTATATGAAGTTTTTCCTGCCTCCGAGTCTTTGTGTTCCCATTTCTGAGATGCGTTTCTCTACAGCTCATGATTTCACATCTCTACCACTCAAAATTCTTCCAGTTCAAGACCCCTGCTCACCTTTCACCTTCTTCCTAAAGTGTCCCATGGTTCCCCAGCTCCATAGCTCTCCTTAGTTTCTACCGACTGTGATGTCCTCTGCCTTTTAGCATGGCTATATTAGCACTGATCTTAACTCTTCAAGCCTGTAGGGCAGGTATAACTCCCAGTGCCACCATATCAGTTTAACGCAACTCTCTTTAACTCACTTTCCATTCTGAGCTCCCCATCTGCTTGCTCCCCATATACCATCTCCACTATCCATTATACTCCCCTTGGCCCCAGGCAGCATTCTGAATGCTAGAAGACTGGGGCCAAGGCATCTGCGAGGTGGTGTATTGAGTCCTCAGATGCCATCTGCCCAGCTGGCATCTACTGGAATGTACATCATTCTGTTAAGTCTTCAGTCATTGGACACATAGGTGGCTGCTGCCTTATCTCATGTTTCCCTTTGCAAAGCCTCCTTAGGTCCTGCAGCTGTACTCTTTTTACTGCATTGATGTTTCTCTTGGATGCCAGGGCCCTTCTTCTGCCCTGTGCCATGCTTGAATAGTGCAGCTCTACACAGCTGCCTGGCATTTTATTGGCTTACGTAGCTCTGCCACCTAGCTGAGGTCTTGGTGCTTCCCCAAGCATGGGTCAGCCCTGTGCTCAGAGCTTCCAAACCTATCTGGAATATTTGATGTTTCCTTCTTCCTTAGAGGTGATCCAGAGGCAAGTTCATCCTTTCATTTTCTCATCCATCAGGCAGGTGTTTGTCAAATGCCTGCTATGTCCCAGGTGCACACTGAGAGGTGCAGTAGTGAATAAGATGGACATGGTCCCTGCCCTTGTGGAGCCCAAAGCTAATCAGTAGAAGGAATACTTTTTATGACATCATGGCAAACTAATGGATTGTTTAATTTCTGCCTGTTATTTATTTAGGAACTCTTATCTTGCTAAATTTCTTTGCTGTAATTTCTTCCTTTTAAAAGAAATGACAGCATGTTCTTAGTGCATACTGTTCTGGAATAATGTATTCCTGATGAGAACATCACTTTTCAGTTCGCTAAGTCATGAAGTTGAGACCAAAAGGGCCAGTATGAGTGTTGATTATAGTTAGTCTGCTGATCTTTACTCACAACCTTTGATAAGGTCGTATGAAAACTCAGCATTTGCAAATGCCAAAGTGAGGCTCTCTGAAGGAGATGGGTAAGATCTGAGCTTATTAGTTCATGGAGCACCAGCTGCTGTGAACAGATACAGACCAACATTAAAGTGGCTTATTATGCACAGGTTTATTTTTTACCAGATGTCTCCTCTAAGCAGTACTTCAGGTTTCCAGGTTCCTTCCATCTCATGGTTTCACCCTCTTCAACAGGTAGCTTCCAAGGTCACACAGAAGGGGATAAAACATGGTAAATTACCCACAGGAGGTTTTAATGAACTAGGCCTGAAACGGCGTCCATCTCTTCTGCTCTTTCCACCAGCCACAGCTCAGTCACGTGCTCACACTGACTGCGAGGGAGATTGGGAACTGTAGTCCAGCTGTGGGCCCTAGAGGAAATGAAAACTGTTTTAATGAATAATGAAACTGGTTTCTGTCACCATCTGCAATTTAATTAATCCTGGTGGTACCTTTTGTTCTTGGCTTCACATTATTCTGTGGCCTTTGTCGATTGCTTTAAGAAAGAAAAAGCTGAAGTTGGAAGTATTTGCCTTTTTGTATGTTGATACATGGTTTAAATAAGGTTGTTGCTGTTCAGTCACTAAGTGTGTCTGACTCTTTGTGACCCCATGGACTACATGGCCCACAAGGCTTCTCTGTCCTTTACTATCTCCCAAAGTTTGACACTCCTGAAAAAGTTTCATTACTTTTACTTTCTTTTCTCTTTCCTCCCTCCCTTTCTCCTTGTGTTGAGAGTTCAGTTCAGTCACGCCATTGTGTCCAACTCTTTGTGACCCCATGGACTGCAACACACCAGACTTCCCTGTGCATCACCAACTCCTGGTTCTATTAATTCTGATTCTGAATTTACAGGTTTGAATATAGCCAGCTTGTCTTTCATGTATTTGTCAGTCTAAATATGTCAGTGGAGAATTAACAAAAATTTAGAAACCACTTACCTTCACTTGGAGAGGGAATTAGAGGAATGTACTTAGCTTTGAGAGAAGAAGATCATTTGATTTTAGGGCCAACTCATCTTGACCCCAGGAAAGGAGGGGATGGAATTCAGGCTCTCCATGACTCAAACCCTTGCTATCTGTCTCCATTCTTAGTAACAGATGGGGAAGGGGAGCAGTAATGGGTGCCTGTTTCTGAGAGCTGTTGGTTTTCTCCCTGATCATACAGGGCTGTGAAATGTGAAAGACATCAGGGACTCTGAGCACCATTCCCCTAAATGCCCCAATGCCCACAGGGAACCAGCCAAAGGCTGGGGTTGGCTTTAGATGGCTGGACAGGTGGCCTTGTAATTAAAACCTTTCCCTTCTAACTGTAGGTCTTGTTTTGCCAGGAATCTGAGGTGAAGAGAATGTTCTAGTTAGATGCCTGTACCAGCTGCTTTGAAAGCTTCCTCACAGCTGTCCCTAGACCATAGCAAACAGCCACATCTTTGCTTTCAGAATCTTGGGGGCTTAGTGTTATTTGAGACGGGATAAGCAGACATAGAGATGAGGGAAGATTTCTTCCTGATCTCAGAAGTTCTGAGTCTTTTTGAAGACAAAAAACGCAAAAGAAAAGTCTGGAATGCGTGCATTTCCTCTCTATATTAACTTTGTGAGGTAGGAGCCATTCTTAGTCCTTGTATTGTGGACAGGAACGCCGAAGCTCTCAGGATTTAAGTAACTAGATTGTTGTCATGGGGTTAGGCATCAGAGTCAGGATTCACATCCAAGTAGTCTTGACTCCAGATTCAGGCTCTGGTAACCTCTACTCTTAGGCAGATTCAAAATTTAACTCCTGAGCACCCTCTCCAGGTATTCTCCACCTTTATTCTCCCTCCATCCTAACTCATGGGTCTCCCACCCTCCCAGTTCCGCAGGCCCAAAACCTGGGAGTCATCCTTGAGTTCTAATCTCGTGCCCCCAGTAGAATTTACCAGGGAATTCAGTTGATAGTGTTTACAATCTGTATCCAGAATCTGGGTACATCTTACGGTCTTCAGTAGTCTACCAGCACCTTAGTCAAAGCTGTATCTGTTCCATCCTCAATTCTACATTAGCCTTGATACTGATCTCTCTGCTTCTAGTCATGCTATCCTCTGGTGTCTTCCTGACACACTGGCCAGAGTGATCTAGCCCCGGGGGCAGCTTTGCTCCACAAGGTCATCCTGGACTGGAGCCACCACCTCTCTTGTTCACCTTCCCTAGGTGGCTGTGTTCATCTGTGTGGTCAGGGCTGCCTCAGCTCCTTGTCTTCCTAAAAGGGGATCAGACAGGAAATCCTGGCAAGCAGTTTCCTTTTAAACAAATGATGCAAAAGTAGTACACATCATTTCTACTCACATTTCACAGGCAAATCAAGAATCACATGGCCAACCTAGCTACAGAAAGCCTAGGAAAGTCATGGATAGTCATGTTCTCAACTCCCCAAGAAGAGGAGACTGGATTTGGAAATGACTAGCCATGTGCCAGAGTCTAAGAGGGGAAGTGGGTAGACCTGTCAGGAGGCTATTCAGGATCCTTAGGTTGACAATAGCTTAACTTAAAGAAGGGATAGTGGAGATGGACTGATCTGTGATGTGGTTTGGACGTAGAATGAGGGGGAGCGTGTAGGGTTGAGGGAAAAGCAGAAATAAAAGATGATTCCCTGGGGCTTTGCAGGTGGTGCTAGTGGTAAAGAACCTGACTGCCAGTGCAGGAGACATAAGGGATGCAGGTTCGATCCCTGGGTCAGGAAGATCCCTTGGAGGAGGGCATGGCAACCCTCTCCAGTATTCTTGCCTGGAAAACCCCATGGACAGAGGAGCCTGGTGGGCTACAGTCCATGGGATTGCAAAGAGTTGGACATGACTGAAGTGACTTAGCACAGCATACAAGGATGATTACCAGGTTATTTCTGTCTTGAGAGACACATGATGCTGTTTTTGAGCTGAGGAAGCAGTCTGGAGTGACCACCCGGGGACCAGTGTGAGAGGCCTCTCAATTAGGGGCTTGTCTTGTGTCATAGTGGAAGCAACCGTGGAAGATTGGAATGGCTCAGAGGGAGAGTCTGAGGGGCTGTCTGCTAGATGGATCACATGTGTTTTACCTTAAAGTGCTCCAAAGGAAGGAAGAGGGCAGCCTGTCTTTGCCACATTGGTAGGCCTTCGTGCCGACCTGGTAGACATTGATTCAGAGAAGCCAGGAACCGTAGAGCCCATGTGGCATGTGGTTGCAGCTCAGGTTAGGTCAGCAGAGCTGCTTTCAGTTTGGAGGAAGGGAGAGCTGAGTGAAGGTACTTGTTTTTCAGCACCCGGGACAGAAAAGGTCATACTCCCAGCACCTTGATGCCCCTTGACGCTGAGGGCTGCCATGTGTTTCTGTCTGCTGTTTGCCTGAGTTGGAGCATGGTATAAGAAAATGTGTTTGCAATTAAGAATAGTCAACAGACAAAGGGTCTGGAAGGATGACTGATTCACCCAGCTGGACAGTTACAAGGCCTGCTCAGGGTAATTTGAAAGACAGCGTGGGTGGGTTGGGGGTGCTTCACAAGGCTCAGGGGGCCGACCTACCTTGAGGCTGATAAACTCTGAAAGAACCGACAAAGCCAAGTCACTCACTCTGTCTTTGGGGCAGAGACCTCAGCCTGAGGTGAGCCCAGCTGGTTCTACCACCTCTGAGAGTGTGCGGGGGCCAGTGCAATCGCCAGAAGCATAGCAGTTTCTATACATGGTAGCTAGTCAAAAACATGCTTCATTATTCATTTCTAAATCACTCAGTATTATGCCATATAAAATTTTTTCTTCACCTTTTCATTTCACAACTGAGAGATCTAAAGTTTAGTATCTAGTCCAGAGTACCACGGTAAGGGTTTGAAATGTTGCTCGTGAATACACTGATGTTCAGCTCACAAACTGACTCTGTAGTGACCATTTGTCACTAATTTCTGCCTGTAGTGACCATTTGTCAGGAGGGAAAGGTGGCTTGATGTTGGAAAACCTAAGTTGTACTTATGGTAGAAGAAAAAAAAATAACTTGAGATCAATGTGAATGAGAGATGGAGGGGAAAGCCATCATTTCCCTGTGATGACTGATGTGTTATTTAGTGACAACCAGGATTCTAGGATAGGTGAACTTGTTTCTGGGCCATGCTCTCTCCTGGAGTCAGGAGCTGTGGGACAGAGGAATGCTCATGACCTGTCCAGTAGAGGCAGTGAGGGCACACCTGGGCCCACTGCTGCCTGACAGCGTCTGAGCCCAGGGCCTCACTCTGACCTACTGCCTGGGGAACCCGTGTTAAATTCACTCAGGGCTGAGCAGGCTTGGAGCTCCCATCCTAGAAGCAGAGCTTGACTCATCAGCCTGAGTTCTAACTTAGCAATGTAGCTGGGAGGAGAAAACCTGTGCCATGCTTCTGGGAATTGCATTCTCAGTATAAAGGAGCTGGAGTGCTCTTAGTGAGCATGAAATCAAAGCAATGGAGTTAGTAAGGCTTGGTGGGATATTTTATCTAAGCTGTTCTGGACAGAGACCTTTGAGCTTTATCTTTGTTATTGATCCTGCAGCAGAGCAAAATTCTCCAGCCCACCACAGGCAGAGTCTCCCAAGTAAACTCTGATGGGGTCTTCTTACCCTGTTCAGTCTTTCCTTGGAGTCACCAAAAACTTATGTCATCATAGCTCTCCACCCCTAATCATACGACAGTTTCTGAGGTCTGACCTTCTCTGCCATTTGCTATGTTGAAATCAGTGTCTTCCTCTTGAGTCATGAAACCTAAGAGACCTTAGAAGTCATGAACTTAGATATCATTTCTTATGTAGATAAATTTCTGAAGGAAAATGTACACATTCAGCTAACCTCCTATCTTTTATGTTGGGTCTTTTTAGCTTCCATGCAGGAATGAGGCATCTTTTAACCTGCTCTCCAAATTCTAGGATCCCATCGTCTTTGACCTTGCCCCTTCCTCTGCACTGAATAATTTAACTTCATCCAATGAACATTTGTTTGGGATTCTCATGTGGGAGAATAATGCTTTAGTTAAAAGCTACAGGCTTTTGGATCAGATCTGGGTTCATATCTCAGCTCCACCACTTACTGGCTAAGTCACCATAAGCAAGCTTTATCTAACCTCAGTTTCACCCCCTGTAAAATGCAGTTAAGAGCACACACCTGAATAGGGGTTTCATGAGGATTAAATGCAATAGTGTATATAAAGTACTTAGTTCAGTGGTAGTACATGATAAGTGCATAATAAAAATAAACAATTTTTTAAATGTGTATAATACTCTATGCATTTATTCATATGTTTCTAAACAAGTATGTATAGTCCCTTGCATATGCCAGACTGGCTCTAGGCTCTAAGGAGCAGTGGTAAAAGTAAGGTCCACGTCCTCCTAGAGCTCACGTCTAGTTGAGATGTTGGCAGTAAGCAGGTAAACTCATACACATGATGTCAAAGAGCAAAAAAATGCCTTGAAGAAAAATAAAGCAGGGAAGAGGGACAGAATGACAGGGTTGTGGTGGTGGAGGTTTTATTCCTCAATCCTGCCCATTGGTAAAGGGCCTTTGCATTGGCTATGCCCTCTGCTGAGATGTCCCCCTCCCACTCCCCATCCTCCAGGATTGCCCTTATTTCTTTCAGGGATCTGCCTAAGTATCACCTCATCAGAGAGGCACCCCTTACCTAAAAAAAATGATACACACATGAAATACATAAAGAGCTACCATTCCTCCCTTTGAAATTTATAGTCCTATAAAACTGACAAGTAGACAAATGACTGTCTTTCCAGATGAAGGTAGTTGCCTTTAACAGAAGTACAAATAAATAACATTCAGTTAAGGGAGCCAGGAAAGGCTATATCTATCCAAAAAATGGTACTTGAGATGTTGGGGTTCCCAGGTGGCCAGTGCAGGAGATGCAGGTGAGATCCCTGGGCTGGGGAGATCCACTGGAAGAGGAAATGGGAAACCCACTCCAATATTATTGCCTGGGAAATCCCATGGACAGAGGAGCCTGATGGGGTACAGTCCATGAGGTTGTCAAGAGTTAAACGCGACTGAGCGACTGAGCACACAGGCACACACTTGAGATGTTGCTTGGTATAAAAAGAGTGAGGGCTTTGGAATCGGACCAGCCACTCGAGTGACTTTGGGCATCACTCAGAGTGTTAAGATAAGGACACCTACCTCAGAGGGTCATTGTGCTCATTGAGGAACAAGTCCTAAGCGCCTACAGTAAGTAGTACATGAGGTTGGCTCTTAATGGTGCCCTCTTCACATGAATAGATAATTAATAGTGGTGTTTGGGGTACGTTCCCATTAGCCTTTGATTCTTGTAATATGCTGTTATCTTACAGTAGTCTGTCTGGGCATCCAGCTCTACCAGGAAAAGGGAAGCTTCTCATAGACCCGGATGGCTGTGTCCCCAACATGGATGGCACCGTGTCTGTTATGCAGGGGCAGCTGATTAAGGACAGTGAGGACAGCATCTCTAAGAGGCAGAACTGTTCTATACAGATGGGGACCTCAGGAGACGGTCTGTTCTCTTCTCCATCTCTGTACCTCAGTACCCCCAAATTGTTTCTGACAGATGGGCATTTAGCATGTTCTTGCACAAAGACTCCACTTCCCCTCTAGGGAGATGCATGCTGGGTTTAACCATGTAATTTGAAGTGGGTGAAATGATGCCAGCATGCCTCCCTCTTAAGGCCTTGATTCTGTTTTAATCCCTCTGTTTTTAGAAGGAATTAAAGAATATTGGTTTGTCCAGTGCATGAACTGTAAACAGATTATTATTATTTTGAAGATCAGAGATAGTCTTTAAGACATGGAAATTTTCAACATCAGCTAAATATTATTCTAGAGATGCTGAATATCAAGATACTGGCCTTTCCAGGCATCATATTTCTCTTCTTGCATTTTTTTTTAAGGAGTTATCTGCTTTTTGTTTTTTTTTCCTCATAGCAACTCCACCATAAAATGAGACACAGAAGAGACAACTAATTATGCTTAGGAAGTTTCATTAAAATGTGGGAAAAGGGAGAGCAGAGGCATGGAGATTCCTTGTTGATGGTACTCAGTCACCTCTGTCCTCTGTGAACATACTTTAAGGTGACAGTCAATGAGAATTTGGCCATCACATCTGAAATTGGATGCCTAGGGCCCACATATGGTGTTGTGGGAAACTCTCCCTGCTCCTCAGACCTTCCACCATGATCATAGGACATGGAGCATGATGCCAGTACGGAGCTCAGGGCCTCGGGCAGCCGTTTTAGCCCTGTAGCCCCAAACCAGGAACGTTTTTGTTTGTCACAGTGGGAGCCTCGACCCCAACCATGGCTTCCAGGGGAGTTGCCTTAGAATCTGCCTGATTCCCCAGGATAGAAACTTGCTTCAGAAAAATGCTGTGAGATGCTTTCTAATCACCAAAAATTGCTTTGGCCAACACCTCCTCTAAAGGAAGCCTAAAGGCCTTGGGTAAGGGTGGCACCAACACGTCCTGCACTTCAGAATCAAGTGCAGCATCAGGCAGATGGAAACTTTTTCTGCAGATGGATTGACATACCTACGGGGGAGGGCTGGGCATCCCCTGGCCTCTCTGAATAGAGTTATATTTATTGCTGCCTTGGTTATGGCAGCTACTTTGGGGGAGAGTTGAGCATAGGGGAGAGGGCAAGACATTCGTCCCAACCAGGGCCTGCACCAGAGTGGATCCAGCACAGTGCAGTCATCCAGTGTGCACTTCGTTCCTTCTGCTCTAGGGCTTGAAAGCCAGCTGTGCCCTCCAGCATTGCTGCTGGTAGGTCAGGGCACGTGGCACTAAGACTTCCCAGGCTCCCCATCTCGGCGTTTGTACCTAAATAGGAAAGGATGAACACCTGGAGCATCCCTTTTAAAGGTTATTAAGTCCCTGCTTTGTGAAAGGTCCATTCACAGCTCTCACATTTCTGAACATCCTCATCTGCCGACAGGTTTCGTCTTCACCTCCGATCCTCCAGCCTCTGAGTCCTTTGTGCAGTGAATCCAGGCACCTGCGCCTGACCGATGCATGACCTGTTCTCCCACTCCTTCCTCTTGGACTCAGTTCTGTTTTTTATCCCTTTAGCTTAACTTCTATAGCCTCCTCTCACCACTGGCTTGTTTTGTCCCTTTAAGACATCCAAGTCTCTCTGACCCTACCAAAGGCCCGTGCCTTGACTCATTAACCTCTCCAGCTTCTGTTCATCCTTTCTCCTCCCTTTCTTACCTGAGTGATCTATGTGTACTAAGCGATCTGTGTGTACTGTGTCTGTTTTCATCTCGTCTGTCCAGCCCATTTCCATCAGCTTCTTCCCTTGTTGTGCCACCAAGGCAGCTCCAGGGCACCCACGACTCATTTCCCAATGTCATGTTTCCTTTGGACCCTTCTCTCCCTGGATCTCCTCTTGCCTTCAGCACAGGTGAACACTGCCTCCAACTCCAAACTCTTACCTTAACTCCTGAGATTACATGCTCACTTGCTCCATTCCAGTTTCTCTCTCCTCCATGAAGTTCTTTTCCTCTGTTTTTAAAAAATTGATGACTCCGGGGTGACCTCCTTCACCCACTTCTCTTTTCAGTTTGTCTTTGCATGATGGCATCCACAGCCAGGGATTTGACCACCATCTAAATGCTAGGGAGTACCAGATGTCTGACTGCAACTCTGACCTCTTCCCCCTTCCCCACAACCTGGGGTTCTGAGCAAGGCGTCAGATGGAAATGCCTTCAGGGATCTGCGGATAAAGTCAGTGAGTGAAATGGACTGAGTGAGTGTGGCAGGCCAGAGAACCTCTTGTTCTAGCTGAAGGGAATGGCTGCCACTGGGCTCCAGCCAACTGTTGACATGTAGGAATTTAGGACCCGTGTTGCCAGATTTTCCAGTTTTTCCCGAGAAGCCAGAAATACATAATCCTGTTTGGACTCTCTCAGTGATTGAATGTTGGTTCAAAAATGTCTGTATGGACCAAAGCCCGTCTGAGAACCATGTCTGAGTACAGACCACCTGTCTGGGATAACGGTTTGATTCATATACTCCAATTATTGGTTTGTGGCCCAAGCCAATTATTCTGATGTCCACTGTCCTTTCATGTTGAATGTGCCCCAAACCAACTTTTCCCCAAACCTTCCCCTCCTCCTCTTGCATACTTTTGCTCAGTTACTGGCACGTGCTTCTACCTGCTCGCTGGAGCTGGACATATGGAGGGAGGGTATCCTTCTTTCCTCACTGCCCCCCCACCCCCGCCCCATTGAATCCCCCATCAAATGCTGCCAACATAACCTCATCAAGTCCAGTATTATCCATTATTATCCCCCCATCTTTTACCACCACTATCATAGTTCAGGCTTCTAGCATCTTTTGCTTGGACCGGTAGCCTCCCGAGTGTTTCAGGCAATGACTCAGAGTAATTGATTCTTCCTGTGTATAAATTATTATTCTAAGCCAAATATTTCATCTTATTTCCTTGATAGTGGTTGGTTTTGGAATGGATTTGTGACCCAGTCTGGAACAGTGGATGAAAGGAAGGGTTTGCTGGGAAGCTTCTGGAAAAGTTTTCCTTGCTAAGAGACTAAAGAAGAGATGATTCCCTTCTTGTAGGGGTCCTTGCTGTGCCTATATGTCACTCTAGGAACTGCTGTCACCACCCTCTGAAAATGAGGAAAGGCAGTCTGCAGGTAGAGCCCACCACAGGAAGTGGTAGAATGGAGAGAGAGGGCACCTGGGCCCAAGGTTATGTTGGTGAGCTACTGAGTCAACCACTTCTGCTGTCTGTCATCTCAAAGCGTGCAGCTATGTTGGTTAATGAGTCTCTTGATTAGTTCAGCTGATGAGAGTCAGGGCTTTGTGCAAAGGCAGCAGAGGCATCCTGACTGGTACCCTTGTTTTCTGCCTCCAGGTCTGTGCTCCATCACTCTGTGTGACACCTGACTGGCAGGGTGGTCCCTCTGGATGCTAATCTGACCACATCACCTTCTGTTTATGCCTCCCATTGCCCAGGATAAAGTCTTAGTACTTTGGCAGAATATACAAAGGCCTCTGTGACAGGCACCCTGCCTCCACAGCCCAATCAGGTCACTCTTTTAACGTACCCTCTGTACCTACTTTAATCTGATCTGCTTGCAGTTCCCTGTGTAATGATGCTGTTTAACTCTTTCATTCATTTGACAAATTTGTACAAGTGCCATTTCTGGGCCAGGAGCAGTTCAATGCATACCAGCTATTATCCACAGTCCTCTCCTCCAGCCACCGCCTCTCCCTGGAGGGCCTCTCTTCTGTCTTTATCTGACTCATGCTTTTCTTTTTCCAGTGTGGTGTTTAACCCTTGTAATCTCTCTCTCTCATTCACACACACACACGCACGTACATTTGTATATGCATACTTCAAATTGTTCACCAGTGGTTTTTCAAAATTGTTAAACATACAGTAAATGAAGAGAATAGTATAATGAATATTCTTATACCTAGATTCACTAACATTTTGCCATATTCGTTCTCTCTTCCCCAACCCTTCTGTGTACATACGTTATATGTATACAGATAAGTCCTTTTCTGAACCATGTGAACATTATTTATAGACTTGATGACTCCTCGCTCATAAATAGTTGAGCTTATATCTCCTAAGAACAAGATCTTTTATGTAACTGCAATGCTGTTACCACATCCAAGAACTGTATCAATACAGTATCTAATATGTTGTCCACATTCATATTTCCTCAGTTGTCCCAAAAGTTTATGGCTTTTTTTTCATTCAGAATCTTCTAGGCTAAATTCTCATAGTTTTGGGAGCCTTCCTTGAACTCCTTCTGTTCTTCCATGCTCTCAGATGCCTTGTGCAGGTTGCCACCAGGGCGTTAACCGCTCTGTTTCTCTGGGCTCCTTTGTCTTCACATCGCATCCTGTGTCATTTGATTCTTCCTGTTCTTTGTGCCTAACACAGCGTGTGGCACATAGTAGGTGCTCAGCATTTGTTGGCTGAGTGGGTGATTAAGTGGCAGAATTGAAGGTAAGGCTGTTTTCCTTCTTTCCATATTTAACTGCTTTTTGCAGACAGTGATGTTAATAATGTAAGAGCAGAGAGACCCACCTGCCAGATGGTGAGGAGAGAAATGATCCAGATAGAAAATTGTGAACAGTGAAAAGAGCTAACAATTAGTGATGGCCAAGGCTGTGCTCTTATAAGATCATGTCCCAGAGAACTGAGAGTATCAGTGGAGAAAATCACCAGCCTTCTAGCTGTTGTTGTGAAGCCCTTGTTGTATTTGCAGGTCCATGTTATAAACAGACCAAGAATCCCTTCCAAATGAAATGACCACAAAATGTCCCATCTACCCAGAGCTGTCCTTTTCCCAGAATGCACTTGTTGGCCATTGGGATAGGTCTGATCACAAGCAGGTGAGGGAAGTGTGTCTTAGCTCTGACGACAGCATTCCTTCCCTGCCATCAGAGCTAAATAGTTTGACATTAATTTTTGGAATCAGGTCTGAGAAGTTATCGAAGTTTATAGAAGCTAATACATAATGAATACTTGGATCCAGAGACTCTAAATGTGAACTCAAAGAACATTTTCATTCTGCTGCTGCTACTTCCTCAGCCAAGACGAGTGTGGAGGCAGGATTGGGACTGGTGAAGTCACTGAGAAAGCTTCTGACTGTGGGGAAGAGACCACTTACTATCTTCCTTGGAGGTCCTGTATTTCTTTCCTAACTGTCCACCTAACTGGTCTCATAAAACCCTCTGCATTCCCTGGGTAGGGGTCACTGATGTTAAAAAATAAATTCATCATAAGCCACTCAAAAACATAGGAAGATAATCTTCCCAAATGATCTAACGACAAGGCAACCCAGTTCCTTACTCTTCTGGACAGCAGCTTTGGGCATCTCCAAAGGGCCAGGTGTCATGGGTGCAATGGTAAATAAGCTACTGCCTTCTGGAGCTCATCATCTACTGGGATAAAGAGATACACAGAGCTTCCATGTTTATGGGGAATGTAATGGGAGCTGTGTGGGCCACCATTCCAACTTGGGGAGGGCGAGGCAAGGACGGGCCAGAAGGCAGAAGCAGGTATAGTGTAGGTAGGTGTTAGATAGGCAGGCTGGGGGCATTCTAGGCCTAGTGCAGGGAATGAGGCCATGATGGAGACCTTGATCATCATGGTGAACACAGGAACAAAGTAGGCATTGCCTCTGTGCAGGTGATCCTCAGAGTGTGCCATTTGAAATGTTTATTTTTTTGGCTAGGTTGAGTCTTAGTTGCAGCATGTGGGATCTTTCATTGTGGTGTGGGCTTAGTTGCCTCGGGACATGTGGGATCTTAGTTCCCTGACCAGGGATCAAACCCACATCCCCTGCATTGGGAGGCAGATTCTAAACAGCTGAAGCACCAGGAAAGTCCCGAGTTGTGCCATTTTTGGTAATGTAAGATGCCAGCACTAAGTCCTAACGCTGCCTGTGAGCCGACTTGAGGAGTCTTTGCCTCCTTGGCTCTGGGTGATCCTTTAACATTATTCCCACTAAGGGTTAAAGGTGGGAGACCTCCCCTCCAACCCCCCACATTAAAAAAAAGTCAGTGAAGGTAATTACACCACCATCTATTTAGCTGCTGAAGAATTTACCATTCAAGGAGATAGGACCCTGCCTCACCAGAGGCGTTTAACAGTCCAATACTATCACATTACCCAGATTGTATAAAGAGTATGAATGATTTCCGCTCACAGACCTCTAATGGAGGTATCTCTTTACAAAGCCCCTACTTCAGGCCAGCTGAATGCCTTAGCAGTGCCTCCGAAATCCCGCAGCCCTAATCCCTTTAGCAACAAAGATCTGTTTCTTTGCTTAGCATGAAGTAGGCCTCAGAGGTCTGTGTGTGTCTTCGCCTGTAGACCAGAAGCCTCCTGTTTACAATTTCCCTATTCCTGTTTTTAATGTTGTTCTGAGAGCAGCCACAAAGGACTAGTTTTGTCCAACAGGAACAAGGGAGCTATTAGAGAGAGATGGAGGAAGGAAGGAAGGGCGATCGCAGGGAGGACTCCTCGAGGGATTAGCAGACACAGCTGTTCCCGAAGGGAGAGGACCTTTAGGCTGTTTATAATTTCCGTCACATTTACATTTTTTAATATTTTGTTTCCTTAAATTTTTTTTTTCTGATCAGTTTCTTATCCACCATTTAAAGCAAGCATCTTGCAGCCATATTGACCGACTTAGGGACGTGTTTCATATAAATTTAGTTGTGATTTGGCTTTTTCCATCAGTACTGTGCGGCTCTGGTGTGGTGGTCTTGGCTTCCTGTGAGGTCACAGACTCCAGACCGCCAGGTGCCTGAGGAAATCACGAGAGGGGACCAGTTTCATTTCTTGTCCCATTGTGCAAACCATTGGAATTCTTTAGGCTGTATTTGGTTCATTTCGATCTCATGCACCACCCTGTCCTCACTTACTTTTCAAATGTACCTCATTTTGTCCTGATGTTATCTTTCTAGCCTGGGTGTTATAAAGCATGTTAAGTACAGGTAGAGACTCTTTCATATTCCATGTTGCAAAAAGCGCAATGACTTTATGAAAATTATTCACGGTTTCATCCAGAAATCAAGTTTCCATTTTTGTCACCTTCCAGTTTTTGTTTTTTGTGCATGTTCAATTTTTGCACACTTATAATAAAACCATAGAATTTTAGTTTTCTGTACTATGAGGCTGTGTATATTTTTTATATCCAGTGACAACCAGTCTCTTTTTTTAAAACTCCCTTTCTTTCCTTTCTCTTACCCTTTTCTCTGTTATGAAGATTGGCATCATGTACATCTTTTCACACCTAGTTCGGTGCTCAGATAATCGTATGGAAAAAATTTTTTATCCTGCATTGAGAGGATTGCTGTTTATTTTATTAAAATGGATTATGTATTTCCCTTACATCTTGCCTTCTTCACTTAGCAGAGGAAATTGCATTTAATGTATTTTTAACCTCACATGATCTGTACAGGTTCATTTTGCCCGAGAAAACTCTGACTCAAGTGGCAGATGCCCATTTATATGGCTATTTTATTTTCATTCTGTTTTTGTTAAGTTTGACTTTTTCCTGCAGAGCTTTAGTCAAAAAACAAATGATTTTATCAAATGTCCAGTCAACCACTGCTGACCCTTTGGGCTCTTGCTGTCTTAGGGCACATTTCCGGACTCAAGTGTCTTTTAGATCTGGCTGACCTGCTAGTACTGTTACAGAAGTATTCCTGACAGTTGTCTCAAAAGCTCTGTGTATACGGTATCTTTTTGCAGGGGCCTGGGCTGTGAGCTAATCTTTAAGTCCAGGAGACTTAAAGTCCTAACTCACTCAGGGACAGCTGTTCCAAACCCCTTGCTTCCTGCTCAAAGTAGTAACCAGTTTTCAAGAGGAACTTAAAAAAATTTTTTATTTAAAGAAGAATATGGAGTTCTTCCAGGATTGCTTAATTTTTTTTTATTTCTCTAAAGTAAAATAGTACAAAGCACGTGCCATTCCAAGTGCACTGTCTGAATTCAGCCTCACTGGAAATGTGGACCATCAGGTAAGATGCATAGCCTTGGGGATATTATTTCCCAGCACTGGTCAGGAAAAAGCTACGATTCCAGTTGCTTTAGTTTCCCCATGTGTCTTAGAGAGGGATGCTGAAGATATCTGAGGGAACGTGAGCTTCCACAGGCCTATCATCTGCTGCTGCTGCGCTTGTACAGGTTCCTTTGGCAGGATTACAGACGGGAGATGCTGATTATTGTTTTGGTGATATATGCATTTTGGGGGATCATTTTCTGATAAAAAAAAAGTTTAAGATGTCTTCCCATTCCAAGTATAAATTAAAGGTCCTGTGAATTTTAATAAATGCTTTTATTAAAAAACATAGAATTGCCCAATATACACATATCCTGAGGTTATGAGTGTTTTGATTTTGGTGGCCTGTGCCAAAGACATGCCCTCAGAAGATGCCTTGATGGAGATCTGTATTTCTTCTTATGGGAATCTGGGCCTTTCTTTTGTCTTTAATTATTACTATTTTTTTAGTTGGAGTATAGTTGAGTTACAGTGTTGTATTAGTTTCTGCTGTATAGCAAAGTGAGTCAGTTTTTTTTTTTTTTTTTTTGTAGCCTGCCAGGCTCCTCCATCCATGGCATTCTCCAGGCAAGAACACTGGAGTGGGTTGCCATTTCCTCCTCTGGGGGATCTTCCCAACCCAGGGATCGAGCCAGCATCTCTTAGTTCTCCTCCATTGGCAGGCAGGTTCTTTACCACTAGCGCCAGCTCTATGAGTCTGTTACTTTTCTGGTATATTCACTATTTGCTGTATTTTTATTAATAATGTGTTTTTTTGTTAATATAAATTTATTTTAATTGGAGGCTAATTACTTTACAGTATTGTAGTGGTTTTGTCATACATTGACATGAATCTGCCACAGGTGTATATGTGTTCCCCATCCTGAACCCTGCTCCCACCTCCCTCCTCATCCCATCCCTCTGGGTCATCCCAGTGCACCAGCCCCAAGCACCCTGTCTCATGCATTGAACCTGGACTGGCGATCCATTTCACATATGATAATATACATGTTTCAATGCCATTCTCCCAAATCATCCCACCCTCTTCCTCTCCCTCAGAGTCCAAAAGACTATTCTATACATCTGTGTGTCTTTTGCTGTCGTGCATACAGGGTTATCATTACCATCTTTCTAAATTCCATATATATGCATTAGTATACTGTATTGGTGTTTTTCTTTCTGGCTTACTTCACTCTGTATAATAGGCTCCAGTTTCATCCACCTCATTAGAACTGATTCAAATGTATTCTTTTTAATGGCTGAGTAATACTCCACAGCTCTCTTTTCCATTTGTCTGCTGATGGACATCTAGGTTGCTTCCATGTCCTGGCTATTATAAACAGTGCTGCAATGAACATTGGGGTACACGTGTCTCTTTCAATTCTGGTTTCCTCGGTGTGTATGCCCAGCAGTGGGATTGCTGGGTCATAAGGCAGTTCTATTTCCAGTTTTTTAAGGAATCTCCACACTGTTCTCCATAGTGGCTGTACTAGTTTGCATTCCCACCAACAGTGTAAGAGGGTTCCCTTTTCTCCACACCCTCTCCAGCATTTATTGCTTGTAGACTTTTGGATCGCAGCCATTCTGACTGGCATGAAATGGTACCTTATTGTGGTTTTGATTTGCATTTCTCTAATAATGAGTGATGTTGAGCATCTTTTCATGTGTTTTGTTAGCCATCTGTATGTCTTCTTTGGAGAAATGTCTGTTTAGGTCTTTGGCCCATTTTTTGATTGAGTCTTTTATTTTTCTGGAATTGAACTTCAGGAGTTGCTTGTATAATTTTGAGATTAATTCTTTGTCAGTTGCTTCATTTGCTATTATTTTCTTCCATTCTGAAGGCTGTCTTTTCACCAGCAAAGTGAGTCAGTTATACACACATGTATCCACTCTTTTTTAGGTTCTATTCCCAGAGAGGTCGTTATAGAGTATTGAGTAGAGTTCTCCATGCTGTTCAGTAGGTTCTTATTAGTTATGTGTGCTATATATATTACTGTGTATATGTCAATCCCAATCTCCCAGTTTATCCCTCCCCCCGAGATGTGGTTATTTTGGTGAGAGGTAGTGGGAGGTATGTCCATAGCGCCACGGTGGCTGGCAAGGATCTGTATGTAGACATTTAAAGAAGCAGATCAACCCAGACCATCAGTGGGTGACACATATCATAATGCAAGCATCCTACATTCACAAAGACTGTGTAAATGAATATGTGTAGAGATAATGGTAGGACCCTTTTATAACTGTATAGTATATGTCACTTTGGCTAATTCCATAGACATGTCTAGCAGTTGGATCGTGTTATAGGTGAAGGATAAGGAAGGAGGATTTTTATCCCTTTTATATTTTCCCATTTGCCAATAGGCAGACAGTTGAACAGAAATATTAACCAAAAAAACAAAAAGGGAACTTGGTAAGATATTAATTTTTTTTCTAAAAGGTAAAAACTGCTTTGGGGGAGGCAAATAATAGCCATGCAAATGAGACAGAATCTAGCAAAGTAAAAACAAAAATTGACATGCCCAGATTACACTCCCTAATAATTTACGTGAGCTGTTAAAAATTAATTTGCGAGATGTCAGTTTATGTTCCTGTGGCCTAAATAAGAACTGACCCTAAATGGTGCCAACTCAGTTCATTGAAAAATGAAAAACTCATTCGGAAACTATTTTTTTCATGTACATACGTATCCAGACAGTCAGTAGAGGACAAAGAAGATCACTGGGTGAGCAGTCAGGGGAGAGGGTTGAGCTTCTAGAACACTGCTTTACTAGAGCGATTTCTCTTTTATCCATTTTATATATTTATCTTCTGTACAAGACAGTGTCTTGTCTTATGGGAGATGTGGTGGGAGGGGCAGTGGAAGGGGAAACATTTTGTTGCTTCTAAAAATTATTTGGAATTAGCAGTTTCTTTTTCTTTTTTGTTTTTTGCAGTTTTAAAAATTGTTGCACTGTTGCGCTAATTTTAATGCTGCATTGATTAACAGTATTTTATTTAGGTCTTACGGGACAAAGTCATAGTTATGGTTATGAATGGAGTTTTGCAAAGGTGAATACTTTAGAATTGTTCAGATTTTGAATCTTTCAGAGGTTGGAGGTGATTGAGAAATATTTTTCTGTGTTGAGTATAAAGAGAAAAAACAAGTTCCAAATGCCCTAACATCTATCTATAATACAAATCACCCAGAGCTCTGAGAATGTTTCCTGTAGGAGAAAATCATGATGGCCACCCCCATAAAATGTTAACTTTGAGTTGTTGATGAACACTGCTAGACCACAGTCATGGTCCAACAAATTAAGTTTGGAGTGAAGGAATCAGAGGTCTTCCTTCCTATTATTGATGGTTTGCCTTTTTCTCGTCCTGATAAAACATTCTTTCCTTGGGATTTAACCAGTGACACGGTGCAGAATTAGATCCACATGTGCCTGCTGATTTTTTCCATTCTCTTTATTTCCAGTTATTTTTTCTTAGAGTCTGAAGAAAAGGGACGGAACATCAGCCCTGGATTGCATACATCAACTCTGTTAGAGAATTCTTTCCATAACAAATACTTTATCCTTTGTAACTTGGAGTGCTGAAGTTACACAAAAATATCCATTATAATCTTCACTTTCCTTTGCTTCTCACTTTCCAATAAGGTATCCTTTTGGGCTGAAACTTTCCATGCTTAGTTTCAGCTCAAAGGTGAATTTATTTTGGAAAGTTCACACTAATCTAATTCAGGGACTTGGAAGGGATGTGAAAGTAAAAATATACCTTCTTCAATTCTACAAATAAATGTTAAGACTTCAGTCATAGATAACTTCAGAGCAGCCAAGCAGCAGAACAATAAACAGGGCTCGGAAAATCTCTGTTATAGTCAAGCAGGTTGAAGTGATTAATCACAAATTTCCTGCATGCACTGAACAGCCTGGGCTTCCTTGAGGCTCCATGGTCCCTTCTGAAGAACAATGGCCACAACAGGGAACTTGGAGGTCTGTTTGGAAGAGATGAAACATTTAGTGTGGATCAGAGCAAACTATTTTATGGTCTACAAAGTTTTAAAACACACTGATTATTGTGGAAGGCTCTTCTTTGGACAAACAGGCTAGTTGAATTGCTGCCGGAACTAAATTACCCAAGCCTGTGACATGATGTCTGTGAGTATAGGTCCAGGAACCATAGATGTTGAAGTGTAATGGTCTAGAATAGGGGTCCCCAACCTTCAGGATCTAATGCCTGATGATCTGAGGTAAAAACTGATGTAATAATAATAGAAATAAAGTGCCACATAAATTAATGCACTTGAATCATCCCGAAACTGCCCCCCTTCCCAGCCCATGCGAAGATTGTTTTCCATGAAACTGGTCCCTGGTGCCAAGAAGGTTGGGGACCACGGGTCTAGAGCAAGGTTTTTTAACGTCGGCACACCTGATTCCTTGGACCAGATGCTACTTTGTTGGAGGAAGGAGCTATTCTGTGCATAGGATGTGTAGCTGCGTCCCTGGCCTGTACCTACTAAATGGCAGCGGTCACTTCTCCTTCACCCCACCTCCCACCCCGCCCAAGCTGTAACTATCAAAAAATGTCTCCAGATGTTGCTGGATGTCTCTAGGGTAGGGGAAAGCCCCTAGTTGAGAACAACTGGTAGAATTGAGTTTAGCCCCATCTGAGCAGGGCATTTACCAGAGAGGAGAATCCATGCAGTGTAGGATCTGGCATTGCTAATAAGGGTTTTCTGCAAAGTAGAGCTGGCCTTGCAAAGGAGTAGCCCTCCTGTCCAGAGCTCCCCTCCCTCACTTGTGCATCTTATCCCCTTTCTCTTCTGCTACTTTTGGGGAAGGTCCCTTCATTATACTTCCTAACTTTTTTTGCATCTTGAATTCTTCCTTCTCCAGTGAAGCCTTTCCTTCAACCCTCAAGTGTGTTTCAAAATCTCCATCTTAGAAAAAAAATAGCTGCTCTCATTATTAGAATTTTTAATGTAAAGAAGAACATTGGCTCACACCATCAACAAAAGGTAGCACTAACCATAGATAGTGTGTGTGCATTTTACGTCTTAACGGTGTCATTCTGTGGTGGGTACCGTCCTATTTTCATCTTCTAGGTGAGGAATAAGGCACAGCGAAGTGAAGTAACAGATTCAAAATCACACAGAACCAACACAAAGTGGATTTGGATTTAGACTCCTAAGCCCACCCTCTTAACTTCTGTGCCATACTCTCCCACGTCTCATCAAGGCAAGGTTTTAAATATGCCTTTAAGAGTCTAACAAATATTAAGTAAGACAAGGTATTCATCCTGTGCATTGGGTAATGCACTGACGAACACGGTATCATAGCTGCCCACAGGATGGCCAGTGGTCAGAAGACATAAATAGAAATGAACCTCAGAGAATGGCACAAAGTGTGAACTGTTACTGTAATAAAAGTATGAGCCAAGGACTGTTGAAGTAAAGAGGCTGGTTCAGTTCAGTTCAGTAGCACAGTCGTGTCCAGCTCTTTCCGACCCCATGGACTGTAGCACGCCAGGCCTCCCTGTCCATCACCAGCTCCTGGAGGTTACTCAAACTCATGTCCATTGAGTCAGTGATGCCATCCAACCATCTCATCCTCTGTCGTCCCCTTCTCCTCCTGCTTCAATCTTTCCCAGCATCAGGGTCTTTTGAAATGAGTCAGTTCTTTGCATCAAGTGGCCAAAATATTGGAGTTTCAGCTTCAACATCAGTCCTTCCAGTGAATATTCAGGACTGATTTCCTTTAGGATGGACTGGTTGGATCTCCTTGCTGTCCAAGGGACGCTCAAGAGTCTTTTCCAACACCACAGTTCAAAAGCATCAACTCTTTGGCGTTCAGCTTTCTTTATAGTCCCACTCTCATATCCATACATGCCTACTGGAAAAACCACAGCCTTGACTAGACAGACCTTTGTTGTCAAAGTAATGTCTCTGCTTTTTAATATGCTGTCTCGGTTGGTCATAACTTTTCTTTCAAGGAGTAAGTGTCTTTTAATTTCATGGCTGCAGTCACCATCTGCAGTGACTTTGGAGCCCCCAAAAATAAAGTTTGTTACTGTTTCCAATGTTTCTCCATCTATTTCCCATGAAGTGATGGGACCAGATGCCATGATCTTCGTTTTCTGAATGTTGAGATTTAAGCCAACTTTTTCGCTTTCCTCTTTCACGTTCATCACGAGGCTCTTTAGTTCTTCGTTGTTTCTGCCATAAGGGTGGTGTCATCTGCATATCTGAGGTTATTGATATTTCTCCCAGCAATCTTGATTCCAGTTTGTGGTTCATCCAGCCCAGTGTTTCTCATGATGTACTCTGCATATAAGTTAAATAAGCAGGGTGACAATATACAGCCTTGACATACTCCTTTCCTGATTTGGAAACAGTGTGTTGTTCCATGTCCAGTTTTAACTGTTGCTTCCTGATGTGCATACAGATTTTTCAGGAGGCGGGTCAGGTGGTCTGGTATTCCCATCTCTTTAAGAACTTTCCATAGTTTGTGGTGATCCACACAGTTAAAGGCTTGGGCGTAGTCAATAAAGCAGAAATAAATGTTTTTCTGGAACTGTCTTGCTTTTTTGATGATCTATCAGATGTTGGCAGTTTGGTTCCTCTGGTTCCTCTGCCTTTTCTAAAACCAGCTTGAACATCTGGAAGTTTACAGTTCACGGTTCACTGAAGCCTGGCTTGGAGAATTTTGAGCATTATTTTACTAGCGTGTGAGATGAGTAGTTGTGCGGTAGCTTGAGCATTCTTTGGCATTTCTTTGGGATTGGAATGGAAACTGACCTTTTTCAGTCCTGTGGCCACTGCTGAGTTTTCCAAATTTGCAAGCATATTGAGTGCAGCACTTTCACAGCATCACCTTTTAAGATTTGAAATAGCTCAACTGGAATTCCATCACCTCCACTAGCTTTGTTTGTAATGATGCTTCCTAAGGCCCACTTGACTTTGCATTCCAGGATGTCTGGCCCTAGGTGAGTGATCATACCATTGTGATTATCTGGGTCATGAAGATCTTTTTTGTATAGTTCTATGTATTCTTGCCGCCTCTTCTTAATATCTTCTGCTTCTGTTAGATCCATACCATTTCTATCCTTTACTGAGCCCATCTTTGCATGAAATGTTCCCTTGGTATCTCTAATTTTCTTGAAGAGATCTCTAGTCTTTCCCATTCTGTTGTTTTCCTCTACTTCTTTGCACTGATCACTGAGGAAGGCTTTCTTATCTCTCCTTGCTATTCTTTGGAACTCTGCATTCAAATGGGTATATCTTTCCTTTTCTCCTTTGCTTTGGCTTCTCTCTTTTTCAAAGCTGTTTTTCTTCTTTCACAGCTATTTCTGTCTCCTCAGACAGCGATTTTTCTTATTTGCATTTCTTTTTCCTGGGGGTGGTCTTGATCCCTGTCTCCGGTACAAAATCACAAGCCTCCATCCATATTTCATCAGACACTCTGTCTATCAGATCTAATCCCTTGAATCTATTTCTCATTTCCACTGTATAATTGGATTTGATACAGGTCATACCTGAATGGTCTAGTGGTTTTCCCCACTTTCTTCAATTTAAGTCTGAATTTGGCAATAAGGAGTTCCTGATCTGAGCCACAGTCAGCTCCCAGTCTTTTTTTTTGCTGACTGTATAGAGCTTCTCCATCTTTGGCTGCAAAGAATATAATCAGTCTGATTTCAGTGTTGGCCATCTGGTGATGTCCATAGATGGAGATCCATAACCAGATGGATCTTTGAAGGAAGTTGCCATTATCTTCATTACCTCCACCATGGTTTGGCCTCGGGTAAACAGCAGAGAGGTGATGGAATTCCAGTTGAGCTATTTCAAATCTTAAAAGGGGATGCTGTGAAAGTGCTGCACTCAATATGCCAGCAAATTTGGAAAACTCAGCAGTGGCCACAGGCCTGGAAAAGGTCAGTTTTCATTCCAATCCCAAAGAAAGGCAATGCCAAAGAATGCTCAAACTACTGTATAATTGTACTCATCTCACCCACTAGTAAAATAATGCTCAAAATTCTCCAAGCCAGGCTTCAGCAATACGTGAACCGTGAACTTCCAGATGTTCAAGCTGGTTTTAGATGTGTCCATATATGTGTAGAGTCTTCTCTTGTGTTGTTGGATGAGGGTGTTTGCTGTGACCAGTGCACTCTCTTGGCAAAACTCTATTAGCCTTTGCCCTGCTTCATTCCGTATTCCAAGGCCAAATTTGCCTGTTACTCTAGGTGTTTCTTGACTTCCTACTTTTGCATTCCAGTCCTCTATAATGAAAAGGACATCTTTCTGGGTGTTAGTTCTAGAAGGTCTTGTAGGTCTTCATAGAACCGTTCAACTTTAGCTTCTTTAGCATTTCTGGATGGGGCATAGATTTGGATTACAGTGATAGTGAATGGTTTGCCTTGGATACAAACAGAGATCATTCTGTCGTTTTTGACATTGCGTCCAAGTACTGCATTTTGGACTCTCTTGTTGACTGATGGCTGCCCCATGTTGGGCACCTACCTACCTGCAGAGTTCATCTTTCAGTGTCCTATCTTTTTGTCTTTTCATACTGTTCATGGGGTTCTCAAGGCAAGAATACTGAACTGGTTTGCCGTTCCCTTCTGCAGTGGACCACATTTTGTCAGAACTCTTCACCATAATCTGTCCATCTTGGGTGGCCCTACACGGCATGGCTCATAGTTTAATTGAGTTAGACAAGGCTGTGGTCTGTGTGATCAGATTGGTTCGTTTTCTGGGATTGTGGTTTACAGTCTGTCTGCCCTCCTGTGGAGAAGGATAAAAGGCTTATGGATGCTTTGGGATGGGAGAAACTGACTGAGGGGGGAACTGGGTCTTGTTCTGATGGGCTGGGCCGTGCTCAGTAAATCTTTAATTCAGTTTTGTTGATGGGTGGAGCTGTGTTCCCTCCCTGCTATGAAGGTAATGGCCACCTCCTTCAAAAGATCCCAGATCCCATGCACGCACTGCTACACTCACTGCCCACAACCCTGCAGCAGGCCACCACTGACCCATGCCTCCCCTGGAGACTCCTGGACACTCCCGGGCAAGTCTGGGTCAGTCTTTTGTAGGTTCAGTGCTCCTTTCTCCTGGATCCTGGTGCACAGGTTCTGTTGTGCCCTCCAAGAGTCTATTTTCCAGTCCTGAGTAAGTTCTGTCAGTCTTTGGTGGAGTTAATGGCGACCTCCAAGAGGGCTTATGACATCTCCAAGTCTACCGCACCCAAAGCCCCTGTCCCTGTGGCAGCCCACTGCTGACCTGTACCTCCACGGGAGACATTCAAACACAGTTCTGTCTCAGTCTCTGTGGGGTCCCTGGAGAGGAGCTGGAGGCTGGAGAGAGTGTTAAACCTCAAGTGGGAGAAAATCAAGCATATAGATCCCCTAAGCGTACAACACTGTCTTGCCTCCTGTGAGCCTGAGCTACATGGCAGGGACCATTCTAGGCATGAGGGATGGTGCTTGTAGCCAGTGGAGGTCTCGCAGATGTGAATCAGATGATCACATGCATTTAGATGGGAGATGCTAGATTTGAAAGGAATATGGTACTATGAGAGTATCTGAAAACCACTGGACTAACTTTGGGATGGGTCAGGGAAAGTTTACCTGAGGAAATGGTGACCAGTGTGAGAGGTGAAGAATTAGGAGGCATTAGCCAGTTGAGATGAGTATGTGTATGTATGGACACATGTTCATATATATATATTTAGGCACATAGTCGGGTGGGAGACGAGGATGTTTTTGGCAGAGGACCAGCACATGCAAAGGTCCTGGAGTTAAAGAAAACACAGGGAGCACTAGGCGCTAGAGGAAGCCAGAGCGCCTGGAAGGCAGTGACTGAGAGGGAGCAGGGGCCAGAGCCTGCAGGGCCTTGTGGGATTTTACTCTGTATTGGAAGAGCAGTGAACATTAAGGGATTTGAGGAAGATGGGTGACGTGAGTTTTGAGAAGATCTCTTCGATGCAGTGTATAGAGTTGATTGAAAGCAGTTATGATAGGTATGGAGTTGTGGTAGTTCAGATAGAAGATCATGGAGCACAGAGGCCCATAAACATATATACTTTCATTCTCTTTCATTGAAAGATTTTGCTGTTTTAAATGCTGCCCCCCGCCGCCCCCCCCAATTCCGTTAGGGTCCTATTCGCAGCTGACTGGTCCCATGCTTATCTCCCTGCTTCCTGTGGTCAGCATTCCTTGACTTGTAGATGCATCTCTCCATTCTCTGCCTCTGTCTTCACATGGCATTCTTCCCTGTGTGTTTGTGTCTCTGTGTGGCTCCTCTACAAGGAAACCAGTCACTGGATTTAGTGGATTTAGGGTGGACCTAAATCCATAATGGTGAAGAACAGGGAAGCCTGGTGTGCTGCAGTCCATGAGGTCGCAGACACGACTGAGCGACTGAACAGCAACAACAACTAATCCACTATGCCCTCAGCTTTACTTAACTAACCACATCTGCAAAACCCTTATTTCTTGATAAAGGCACATTCTGAGGTTCCAGGTAGGCATGATTTAGGGGACACTGTTCAGCCCATGACCTGGACTATCCTGACTGTATGTCAGGATATTATACAAACTTAGTTTCTATCAGAAAGTGAAAGTCAAGTCGCTCAGTCGTGTCCGACTCTTTGTGACCCCTGGACTGTAGCCTATCAGACTCCTCCGTCCATGGGATTTTCCAGGCAAGAGTGCTGGAGTGGATTGCCGTTTCCTTCTCCAGGGGAACTTCCCGACCCAGGAATCGAACCCTAGTCTCCCGCATTGCAGGCAGACGCTTTACCGTCTGAGCCACCAGGGAAGCCCCAAGTTTCTATCAGAAGAGATCTGCAAAAAATCTTCCAGAAAAGCATTCTGAAGGTATAGCCATTGACTAGAGCGGAAAGTAGCTTCTCTCTTTGTCCAGGCAGGGTCTGTCTTATTGTCAATAACCTGCTTTGGTCTTTTATGTTATCTGACTGGCTCCCATAGATATTTGGGTTTACAACTCCTGATTTAGAGTAAAAAGTGAGCAATATTGTGATGCAGAGAGAATGGGAGGCTGCTGAGTAGTGTGTAGCAAGGAACCTGATTCCATAAACATTGTTGAATAAATGAACGGCTCTGTTGGAAGAGTGCAGTAGGGCTGTTCTGGCGGCTCTCTCTCTGGAAGACCACAGATGATGTCTGTTATGTCCCCGTGCAGCAGCCATTACCTTGGAAACAGGCCATCCTGACAGCGTGTCAAGGAAGTTGTTACAGGGAATTATTTCAGCCAGAAGAGATCTCTGCAAAGCAATCTGTTCCAGCCTACTGTGTCATGGAGTAGTCCCCATGTCCCCATTTTTTTTTTGCTGGAAATGCAGCGGCAACCAGCATGAAGCCTACACCTGTCATGAGCTAATGTGTGATTCCTGCCAAGGTTTGCACTTGGGCTCCATTAACAGGGCAGAAGAGACCTTCCAGGGAAGTGTGTGAATGTTTAACCCTTTATCCGCAAATTCTCTCTCCCCAAGAAATCTGCCTCTTGCCAAACCGCCCCCAGACATTTGGAATTCTGCTTTTTAACATTTTTTTCATTTGGGAGGTAGATTGGAGAAAGGCAAGTTAATAGATATTGACCTTCAAGGGCAAGTTTCATGGACCTTCTTGAAAAATCAAGGAGAAACAAAGCTGAGCCTTGTCCTAGAGAGTGTTTCTTGGCAGAAATTATATAAAACTGAGATGAGAACCACATCTCATTGGTGTCAGATGTCTCATTTCTGTCCAGCTCAGCCAGAGCAAAACCTGAGTGTCTAGGAGGGAGGTCAGCAGATCCTAAACTTCAAAATAACAATCTGCTGTTTCTGTGTATAGCGGGGTGTAGGGGGCAGTTTTCAGGTGGGATCTGCATTTCACTTTGGTTTGTTTCCTACCGTGAGACGTGGGTGGGGAGAGATTGGTGGGGAACGCCCCTCCCCATGCCTAACCTTTGTAGACTTGGGAACACTACCCATCAGATCAAGGGTGGGGTAAATGCAGTTAAATGGTATAGAGGCTGATGGTTATGTTCATGTTTGCAGAGAAAGAGCTGAGTACGTGGAAGGACGGCTGAAACTCAAGGGTCAGAGTTGGAGAACCAGAGCTTAGGAGTCTGGGGGTTCTCAGTGGTAAAGGACTTGGGCTCAGAAGGTATGCTCTGGAAAGTATTAGGGAGTGAAGAAACTCCAGAGAGGGTGGCTCTATGCTGAAGACAGAGACTGGCTTACAAAACATGGCTCTGCAGGAAACATTTGTTGAGAGGGAGAAATTGGGCAGTCTCCTGGGGTGGAGGAGAGGTTCTTTATTTTGTTTCTTTTAAGTGTGTTCACGGGGAAGGACCCCATTGCTCGAAAAGACCTATCTGATTTCTTTAAACATTTTAATATCATTTCTAATTAGGGCTTCCCTGGTGGCTCAGCTGGTAAAGAATTTGCCCACAGTGCTGGAGACCTGGGTTCGATCCCTGGTTGGGAAGATCCCCTGGAGAAGGGAATGGTTACGCACTCCAGTATTCTGGCCTAGAGAGTAACATGGGCTGTATAGTTCATGGGGTTGCCAAGAGTTGGACACGACTGAATGGCTTCCACTTTCTTTCAATGCACAAATATATTGTCTTTATAAACAAAGTCAGCCCCATCTGCAGGATGGTACAATGAAGTGTGTTTACTTTATATGTGTGTTGTGACTGTGACATGTAAAAGTGATTGGTATATAGCAAGTGCTCAATAAATGTTAGCTATTATAATTTTTTGCCGACTAAGCTCCGTCTAGTCAAGGCTGTGGTTTTTCCATTGGTCATGTATGGATGTGAGAGTTGGACTGTGAAGAAGGCTGAGTGCCGAAGGACTGATGCTTTTGAAGCGTGGTGTTGGAGAAGACTCTTGAGAGTCCCTTGGACTGCAAGGAGATCCAACCAGTCCATTCTGAAGGAGGTCAGCCCTGGGATTTCTTTGGAAGGAATGATGCTAAAGCTGAAACTCCAGTACTTTGGCCACCTCATGCGAAGATTTGATTCATTGGAAAAGACTCTGATGCTGGGAGGGATTGGGGGCAGGAGGAGAAGGGGACGACAGAGGATGAGATGGCTGGATGGCATCACTGACTCGAGGGACCTGAGTCTGAGTGAACTCCGGGAGTTGGTGATGGACAGGGAGGCCTGGCGTGCTGCGATTCATGGGGTTGCAAAGAGTCGGACACGACTGAGCTACTGAACTGAACTGATTATAATTTTTTAAATGTTTGTTTTTTAACCCAGAAATTCTGCTTCTAGAAATTCACTCTAAGAACATAATACTGGATTTATACAAAAAAATTATTCCTTCAGCATTTATGATATCAAAATCTAGGTACAATCTAAGTATCCAAGGAGGAAGAACTGGTTGAATAAATTACAGTATATCCATAAAATGAAACACTATTCAATAATTAAATGCCAATATGTCTCTGGATATGACATGAAATAATGTCATGAAATATGGTTAATAAGTGATAAAAAAACAAAAATATAATGACTTACCAGTGGTCCAGGGTAAGAGTTCACTTTGCAATGTACAGGACACCAGTTTGATCCCTGGTCAGGGAAGATCCTACATGCCATGGAGCCACGAAGCCTGTGCACCGCAACTACTGAAGCCCTTGCTCCTGGAGCTCATGCTCTGCAACAAGGGAAGCCACCGCAGTGAGAAGCCTGTGTACCACCACTAGAGAGTAGCCCCTGCTTGCCACAGCTAGAGAAAGCCTACGCATAGCAATAAAGACTCAGTGCAGCCAAAAAATAAAATTAAAAAAAAGAAAATTTCAGGGTAAGACTGAAGTTTCCCTTAACCACTAACCCAAATCCCAGGGCCCTCCCCCCATATTCTTTATGGGAACTTAGGTTTTTCAGATTGGTCTGTAGACTTGCAGACCTTGATGTGCCTTTATGTGTATATATATATTACTATATAAAACATATGAATTTGCTTGTAGGTGAGGAATGATGATATGTAAATCCTGGTGGGCATTATTCTGCCAGTTGCTTTTGTCACTCAGTAAAATGCTCTAGAACCTCTCCAGGCCTGTCTGTATAGATCTGCCTCGCTCTTTGTACCCACAGCACTGTGTTCCTTGGGTTGACTGGGTTATAGTTTATTGATCCATTTCCCCTGTTGATGGACATTTAGGTTGTTTCCAACTTCGTGCTGTCACCAACAGTGCTATGAATAAATATTCCCATACATGCCTTCTTGTGAAGTATGTGGGTTTAATCTGATTAAATACACATTTGGAGTACGTCTGTCATCCATAGTAAAATATTTGTGAGCTTTGACAATTGACTGTGCTTTACTATAAGTGGATTTTATAGGGAAGAGACAGGACAAGATAATTGATAAGAAAAAGATAGATACCCCAAGACTAGGGTCTCTGGAGACAAATAATATACCTCAGGCAGTGTTAACAGAAAGTTCCTAGAGTCTGGGGGAACCATGTGTCTTGCAGGAACTCTTGAGGGGTCTCGAACATAGTCTCATTGTGAACAAACCACAGAGGAAACTCTGGACTTGAGAGGCACATTTGTCTGTGCCTACTACCTTGAGGCAGGCTGCCTTCCAGCCCCAGTCTAGCCTTTTCTCCACCATGGAAAGCCATTGTTCTGTAGATGACATATGCAATTTATGTTTGCTTTGTTTCTTTCAGGTATGCTCAGGGGTAGAGGACTTAAGTGTATCTATATTTGTATTGTATATATGTAAGTATGTATTTGTCACTCTGCAAACCCAAATCTGTCTGGTTTTGGTTGCTATATACATTGTGGTACATTTCCCAGCTGTAGGTGGGGAAAATTCCTGCAGATGGCATTTGCATCTGATATGGGGTTGATTTTTTTCCCCCTTCCATCTGATCTGAGGTTGGAGCCTCCTCCATCAATGAGTTGCAACCCACCTACCCTATTGAGCAATGAAGACTGTATCTGTTTTAGACACAGAAGGAGTCATGTCTCTTTGATGATTTCTTTTGTCATCCTGAAGCATTCTCTGTACTGTCCACCAAATTGCTTTAACCACTTTGGTTCCCTATGCTGCCCAATGTTAGGTTTTCAAATCATTTGTGGACCAAGTTAATAATCCCATCACTAACATGTCTTCTCTGTAGGTAACAAATAGGGGTATCATCCTTTCTTAACCATTTTTGTGTATGCCAGGCTGCATACTCCTAATCTAGGAGCTTCATGCTGAACAGACAGGGTAAGGAGGTTATTGGCCATGGGACTATTTTCCTTGCACTGGTTCTTTCCAAAGACTAGGATTAATGAATGTAGGTTCAATTTTCTTCCTTTTTTTTTTTTAAAGAAAACTTTTGCTATTAATGAAAACTCCTCTGTGATGACTTCTAACAATACTGTGGATTCTTAAAAGTCCTCAAAGTTGACACCAAAGGACCCATTCTTATCAGTTGTCTTCTGTTGTTAGTCACCTTTGACAGACATCTTTTAGGCAGTTCAGTTTACTGAAACAGAACTTAGACTTCCAGGGGATCCTTTAACATGCTGCTCATAGTTTAATTTGACTTTCAAATTCCTGGCCAAACCCAGGAACCTTCAAAAGTTTTTGTTTTTTTCCCCTTTCTACCTCAGTGCAACCTTTACTGGCTAAATTCAGGTAACATCTTCTCTCTCTTTGTGCTATTTCAGTGTCCAGGCTTTGGAGGGACTTTGAATTCTGTCTCCATTATTTGCCAAATGTGACCTGGGTTGTCATTTAAAACACATGAGCCCTGGATTTATCACTTGAAAATGCTGATAATGATAGTCTATGTTGCTAGTGTATTATGAGAATTAATGAGGCAGTGTGTGTAAAACAATGCCAGGCGCACAGTAAGAGTTCAGAAATACATGATGAGGATGATGAAGGTGACTTTATTGAATATTTCAGAGAAATCACCAGTCTAGGAGCTGAAAGAGGGGACTGGGGGCTGTGGGCAATAGGGGTGGAAAACAATCACTTCTTTACCCCAATAACAATGCTCTCTTTTCATGCCCACAACTGATGAGCCACAAACTTGTCCCTCTGATGCTTTTAGGTGGTTTTCTAGAAAGTCTCAAGGCCAAGACTTAGAATAAACAAGATATTCTAAAAACTTAGAATTTCCATTATTAGCTGGAGAAAATATACACCAAACCCCTAGCCCTCCCCTTGTTTTTGCTGAGAAATGCCCATCCTGTTTTTAAGGGAGCTTCCTGGATCTGCTTCGATAGAACAGATTTAAGAGTCCACCCACAGGCTGTTCACTGAAGGTTGATGTGACAACAGGTCACAGAGACATCCAGCTCAGGCAGTTACAAGTGATGACAGAACTCAAGGCCTTTGAAGTCTCTAATTTAGCCAGAGACACTAAAAATGCAGAGTCTCGGTCATTGCTGGGTTTCCTTATTAGGTGTATTAGCTTCTCTGATTTTCTGAGAAATCATTTATTATAAATCAAGAAAAGGGAAAGAGTGTGAAAAATGTCTTCCTGAAAAAGGCATTTCTCTAACCCACTCCATGCTGGTCCAAATATCTGGTGACTGCCAGAGTCAACATAATCTGTTGCTGGATTTCAGGCCAACCTGATGTGGTCGATAGCAGTATTGAGGTTAGGTGATTTCCTCCTTTTTTCCATTTTCATTTTGGCCCAAGCACCTGAAAACCCATGGAAATGATTGTGCTAGGCTAGTGATTTTTGAACTTTTTGAGTTTTTTGTTTGTTATTTTTCTTGATCTGACACCCCGATCTTTAGTCAGCACCTGGAAGTGGCAGGACAGATACTTGTGGAGTACAAATGTAGAAAGAGTTTGAGAACCAGTGTGGTATGTAGCCTTATCCAAAATACAAGTGGGCAGAAATATGATAGCATTTGACTGTATGACCAATGGATTCTTTCCCAAGGCATATTTGCTTTACAGCTCAGCTGATGGCATGTCCAGCTTCCCACCTCACAGGAAATAAGTTGTTTCTTACCAAGCAGTGGAATTTTTTAATAGTTATCAGACAGGGTTTCCTTCTGGTCCATTTTTCTCTTGTTTAAGTTGGCTCAGCGGAGCTGAAACCATTCTGCTGCCATCTCTGGAACCTCCCATGGTATGCACTGTGTGCTGGCCTTTTCTTTGTCTGAGAGGAAACTAGTATTCCTCACAAGCCTGTTTTATGGTTGACATGGAATTCTTGGAGAAGTGTCTCCCTGTTTATTTGTAGAACTAAAATTCATGCAAAACTTGGACAAAGAGTTTGTTTCATTCTCATTTCAAAGTTTCTGGTGGTTGAAGAGATATATGGAAGAAGGGCCGTGAAGGGCACTGTTGTAGAAAAGAGGAACAGAGACCGTGAACTTACCAAGGACAGTGACAGAACTCACACAAAGTTAGAGGCAGACCCAAGAGACCCACTGACAGTGTCCGCAGAGGTATCAACAGAAAGGTGGAGACCCACCGGGAATCTCAGGAATGAGTTCCTCTTCAGTGATGGAAATTGCTTCTCAGCTCGCCAGGTTGCTGATAAAGTGCATTAGTGACTGTTCCCAGGACAGCAGAATATCTTGTCTACGTTGCCTTGAAACATGGTATTGGGATCACTGCACTAGAAGATAATTCATAGCAACTGTGTTTCCTTTCTCATGGACCATGTTGGTATTAATGTAATTAGAAGAGAAGGTGCATAGAACTGTCTCACGACTGTCTGCAAAGTCCATTTCCTGCAGCCATCTCTGCCATTCCTTTTTGTCTTGGAGTGAAGAATGCAGGCCCAGAGAAACTCCTGCCCGTGTGAGAGAAATCCCTGGCCTCTGCAGAGGGTCTCTCCTGCCAGCAGTGAACTTACTCATTTGGATGGTTACGCCCTTGGCACCAATCTAAACAGATTTATTTCTTCCTCACGTTGCACGAAGTGCTCTATGCTCTGTATGTCCTAATCAAAAGACTAAGTAAGGTCAGTGTAGGGAGCAAAGAATTATTGGCAAATTTGATACGTGTGTTTTTGTTTATACATTTTTTCCCACAATAAATTGCCCAGGAGAGTGACTAGGTCTTGCTTGCTATTGTTAGTGTGTCTTTTAGTTTCCTCAAACATACTAATATCTCAGAAGCCCTGCAATTCACACAAGGGAGCCAAACTCATCTTCTCCTGGACCCATAGGAGCTTTCAGTCAAGTTATTAGACTTGGTGAGAGTCTTCATTGGTGAGAGTTTCCTTGCTGCAGCTGTTTTCAGTGTGAGCTCTGGGTTCTAGGTCCCTCTAGCATTAAACACAGTGCCTCATGGGAAGGTTGTTATGGATGGAGGAAGGGAGGCAGGAAAGGGTGGATGAGGCAGATGAAGGGCAAGCGGGAAGGGATCCATGGATAGCATGTGATAGAAGAGTGGTTTTTCAAACTTGGGAGTGCATAAGAATCCCCAGCTGGGCTACTGCACCAACATAGATTCCTGAGCCTGGCTCCCGTGAACTTCCAATTTAGCTGTCTATGTTCTCGACAAGTCTCCCTGGTGGTTTTGACGCAGGTAGGCCACTGGCCTCACACTGAGTAATGTTGTTATAGAAACTGTGAATGTGACTAATCACTTTTACCTTGTGGAGCGTGACAGTGGGTGGATCAGCCACAAGAAATGTTTCCCAGAGCTGCAGTCCTGACTCTGGATGGAGAAGGAGAGTGTATTGAGTTTCACAGCATGCTGGTGAGGGGACAAGCTGATTTACCGTTTCATCTTTTAGAGGATGTAAGGATGTAGTAATCACTGAAAGGTCATCATCTTTAATCCCACAGGTAAATTTATCACTGCGCACCTGGCCATTTCCTTTTCCTGGGGCTCTTTTCTTCCCTTGAGATTCAAGCCAGCCATGTCATATGACTTTATTCAGGGAACAAGAACGTGTAGCATATCGTAAGCTTAAACTTTGCTGGAGTTGCTTTGGCTGCCTCCTTGAGATGGAGATGTTATATAATAGTGCTGCTGCTGTTTGCCCTGAGCCCCAGCTCTTCTCTGGAACTCGTATTTCTTGCAAAGTGGAACCTGCCACTGACTAATGGGATTCTTTTCCAGGCATTTTGATCCCTTGTCTGACCTTTCTCTGCCCTCACATCCCCATGTCAACTTGTGCGGGGGCGACTGTTGTGCGCCGGTGCCCTGCCAGCCCATGTGCTGGATAAGGTGGTATTACTTGGTGCTGTGTCCACTTGTGGAAGGATTTTATGTAAAAATAAAAACTTCTCCATCAGTTAAGTTACTTATGTGTTGAACTGCCTTCCATGTACTGGCCTTTGGCAGACACAAAAGATCTTTCACTCCACACCATCCTCAGCCTCTGGACTGAGGCAAATGTCTGTTGCTTTTGGCTTTTGTGCTGGTTGCTGGTAGAGAAGTCAGCAAAAGGCTCCAGATAAGCCCCATCATTGGTACAAATAGGAAACTGAATTGACTCCCAGGCAGCTGTGTTTGGAGGTCTCTTCTGCTTTTGTGATCCTGCAAGCCAGTGGCACTGTCATAGCAGTCTCTTATTTGGAAAAATTTCATTCAGGATGCTGGCCATGGTATGTGGCCAGAGGAAGTCTGTGTTGATTATCTTGCTGGAAAGGCCAGATGGCAGTGGACTTCAGAGTTCTAAGTCCCACTTTGCCCCAAGGTGCCTGAGCAATTGCAGCCCACTGACAGCTTGAAGTATGGTGCGCTGGGTAATTGGCTTCCTCATTTAGTAATTTGTCTGCTTTCTTTCCTCTTCCTCTGCTTCCTTTCTTCTTGTAAACTGATAGCCTCCTGCCTCTTCAATAGACTGATAGAGAATCCCCGGAGCAGCAGCTGAATGGAGGGGGTGGCCAGAGCCCCAGGTGGAGGGTTGTTTGGAAACTGACACAGAAGAATCATCTTTCTTCCCTGCCTTTCCTCTTACCTATCTTGGTTTTGTCTCTTTTTCACTTTCTCCTTAGCTTCGTCTATCACTGTTCCCTCTTGCTACTTCACCCTCATATTTTTCTTTCCCTTTTACGGATGAATTTCCCTATTTTGTCCCATCTTTTTACTTTTTCTGTCCTTCCATTTTTCTTTCTTTTTTTGATTCCCCTCATTCTTTGCCTTTGTAGTTGATCTACTAAAATTCAATTCAGAAAAGGAAATTGCACCACATTTATTCAGGCCAACCTACCTTTTTCTTTCTTTCTTTTTCCTCCAAGGAAGAAAAAAATTTGAAAGCATGTTTCCGGCCCTTTCTGGCACCTTTATCCCCTCTAGTATGTGTTTGTCTTCAGGTGTCGGAAGTCCCAGAGCACAACATCTCTGCTTCATTGAAAGTACAGATGCACCACTTTGAGCTTTTACTCCTGGACCTGGGGAATGATGTCTGGTTTCAGTTAATAAGTCATTTTGTTCTCCAGGTGGAATTCAGATTATTTCATTGCAAACTTAGGAGCAGACCTGACCCTAGTTTTGGGAAGAGTTAAACTCCTTTGCCCCTCTAGATTGCAAGCAGGCTATGTCAGTGTTAACCACCTCTTCCAGATGTTTTCCCCAGAAGCTGGGTCATCCTGCTGGCAGAGATAGAAAAAGATCACCATCTCTGCCTTATGGTAGACCAGTTGGCTCCACGATCACAAGGCAGCCTGAGTGAACCCTATGGACAGGGACTCTGTTTAGAGGTAAAAGGAACAGCTAACTGCAGTTCACTACACTTGCCCATTTTTTACTTTAATTATAATTTACAGAGGGCATCTAGGTCAGTGACTCCCATTCTGTTTTAGAGGGCAGGCTCAGGAATCAGGAACTTCAGTCCTTATGTGGAACTTCAGTTCCCGCATAAGCTTCATGGAGAACTTTGTCTCCCCCCTTTTTAGAGCTGTATCTCCAGTATTTAATATATACAACACATAGTAGATGTTAAATGAATTTCAGACATGAATGTAATGGTTAAGAGCAAGGACTTCATGCAGACTCTTAGGGTTCAAATTCCACTTCTGCCACTTACTGACTTTTTATATTATTAGTTTCCTAGTTTACTATATTAGTGTCCTAGGACTGCCATAACAAATTACCACACACTTGGTGGCTTCAAACAACAGCAAATCGTTCTTTCACAGTTCTGCAGGCTAGAAGTCCAGCCTCCAGAATCACGGTGAGGGCTGCACTCCCTCTGAAGGCCCTGGGCGAGTATCCTTCCTTGCCTCTTCTAGCCTTTGGTGGCTTCAGGTGTTCTTGGCTTGTGGTTGCGTCACTGTGGTCTCTGCCTCTGTCTTTACATGTCTTCTCCTCTTATGTTTTCTGTGAGGATACTTGGCATCGGGTTTAGGATAATCCATGAGGATTTTATCTTGAGATTTTTAACTTAATTGACTCTGCAAAGGCCCCTTTTCTAAGACAAGCTTACATTAATAGTTTCTGGTTAGACCATCAACATAGCTTGTTAGGGCCACCCTTAAACCCACTCCAGGGCTGTCATGAGGATCAACTGAGTTACCATATGTAAAGTGCTTAGGTAGTGCCTTATAGATGGTGAGAGTGAAATAACTGCTTTTTCCGACCTCACAGTCATCCTCTAACAAAGTAGCTGAGACAAGTGTGTGTAAATTTGTACGGTGTGTGGCACACAGCAAGAGGCCAGTGAGTGTTACTAATTTAGTAAATTGGTATTGAAGGCCAATATCTAGTAAGTAATAATAAAGGATAAAGAATGCAAAAAAGGCTTTTTCCTTGACTGTTCTTACGTTCTGGTAGTTTTCATTAGTATTCTTTCAGTCACTACCACTATGATAGACTCGAGTCCTGTAATACTGTACCACCCTTGCAAGATGCTGAAGAATGAGTTTCCTAGGCGGAAGAGGTCAACACAGACAGCCCACAGCTGAAACCAAATTTCTGCTTGTGGTTCCAGAAGCATGAAAGATCAATTTTAGTTTTAGCAAAACTGAGTTCAAAGGTTTGGGGTTTGGTTTTCTAGGGAGCTTTTTTTTTTTTTTTTTT
>SJYQ01000567.1:60735-77340 GCA_006410935.1 Redunca redunca
TTTTTTTTTTTTTTGAAGAAAGTTTTGCTGCTTGTTGCGAGGCCTCCAACAGGGCAGTGAACTTGAAGTAAGCTTTTTGGGGGGGGGCTGTTGAATATGTCAGGTTCCATGTCTCCCTCATGGAGATGAGCCAGCCCTCTCAGTGGGCTGTGTGGGGATCTAGCTGAAATGAGAGCCTTGGCATAGTGAGCCCCCTCCCTCTGGCCCCTTCGGCTCAGGCTGCATCCCAGGGTACCGTGATGCGTGTTTAGGGTTCTGCCCTGCTGGGAAATTGATAAAATGGCCTTTTTGAGCAGTCAGACCAGAGGGCAGGCTGCAGCGAAACCTCCTGATAATTGGATCACGGTTTGTCATGCCCTTCTGCACATGTGCCAGTGCCTTCCTCTGTACTTAGAACAGCACCCAGACTCCTTGCCATGGTCTTCAAGGCCCGACCTGACCTGGCTCCTGTAGACAGCTTCAATCTCAGCCTCTCTCATGCCATTCTAACTACTCACACATTCTTTCTGCTCTTGAATTACCTCAGGCTCATTTCCTCCCTAGGCCTTTGCACATGATGTTCACTTCTTCTTGGAAAATTGTCCCCAGATCCCCACATGCTGGTTCCTTCTCTCCTTGCTGCACAGATGTCACTTCTGGAGAGAGATTGGTGCCACCACCTTGTCCAAAATGGTCCTACACCCCACTAGTCACTTTCCATCCTGGCACTCTGCTTCCTTTCCTGCATGGTTCTTATTGCTCCCTGACGTTATTGGTTTACTTCTTTGTTAACTCATTTATTGTTTTTGCCCCTCACCCTCAAATATCAGAGACTATGTTGTTCTTGGTCACCAGTTTATCCACAAATTCTAAAAGAGTACCTGGCTGATAACTGGTACTTAGACTTTTGTTAAGTATGTCAGTGATTACCAAAATCTTGGGCTTTCTGAAATGCTGCCCAGAAGAGAGATTGAAAATTCTCAAGTGACAGATGTCTCGGCCCAAGACCTATATTTTCAAAGATGTGGACAGTCTCCACAGAGATGCTTTTGGCCAAGAGCGCACCTGAGGGAATCTGGAAATCAGTTTGGGGTTGGAGGTAACTGTTGGGATAGTTTCTGTTAGAAGAAACAGAAAACTCACTTAAAAGCAACTTAAAAATTTAGGGCATTTCCTAGCTCACTTAACAAGCAATCCTAGGGTCGGGCTGTTGTAGGGTGATAGTGATAGTGTCAGGGCCTTACTTTCCCTCTACCTTCCAAGGGCTACATAGCATCCATGGGGTTGCAAAAAGCTGGACATGACTGAATGACTAACACTTTGATTTTTCATCTTCCATTCCGCCATTCTCCATGTGTGGCTTTTCCCTGTAGGTTTGTCCTCATGTCGTAGGATAGATGCAGTCACTAAGGGTATCATCTCACACAGTCAGCTTGAAAAGTAGGAAAAGGAAATGGTCCTGTCTTGTGGCCTTCTTCGGGACAAAATGAATTACTGAGCACACTTTTCCTATCTCTTGACCAGAATGGCAATGATGCGCATTCCTTAAATAGTCACTGGCAAGAGGAATCTGCTATCTTTGGCTTTTTGACTAATAAAAATTCACCCCCTGGTATAAGGGAGGGGCCCAACTTCCCATGGTGCACTCGACTTATAGATCCCTGTGTCAGATAGAGGCTGCTTGGTTGACATCGACAAGTTGCTTTACCAACTGAAAAGGCCTTTTCAAAGCATACTTTGCTCCATGAGCAAGTGACAGGCTTGGAGGCAGCCTTAAAAACCTGATTAAATAAACCTTGGGGCCAAGTTAACAAAAGCTTAGAGGGAAACAGAGTGGAGCAAAAGTGGGTAAAAGCAGAAGTAAAAGGGGAAAGATAAAGTAGAAAGCTTATGTGGTCCATGAGGATAGAATTTTGTCAGAAGTATCACTTCCCTTCGTCTGGTTGCCTTGGTTGTCCTCTTTGTCAAGGCAGCTCTACAAGTTCAACAAATGCTCACCAGGCATCTGTGATACATTAGATTCTTTCCTCAAGCAGTATTGCACTCAGTCATGACTCTTGTTCATTCTCAAAGGTTTCCAGAAAAGGAGATGCTCTCACTAACCCGCTAGCCCTTCAGCCGTGACTTCAAGGGAAACTTTTTGCCTAGGGTGCACCCAAGAGAAGAGCAAGCCCTCTGGGTCTTGCTATGGTTTGCTTGGAGACCAGCCTCTGCCAGTCTATGACCAAATGTACTTTTTCAGGATATCACAAAGGATACCTTAGTTTTCTGGGTTTCACACTAACTGTTACAGGTCTCATCATCTCTTTGGTTCTTTAGTGGTATTTTTATGACACATTTATTTAGTGAGGAAAATCATAACCACGTTTTCTTGTATCTGCTAAAAACACTTGGTTTCAAGACAGCATTTTACACGTGCTTTTTGTCAGCATCTCCTTTGTTCTGTCCATGAGTAAATATTACTACTCCGATTTTGCTTTAACCAAATCCTGTAGGAGTTAGCACTTGCAAAAGTCTTTTCATTTCTACTTCCCACCAGATTTTTTTTGAAAAAACAGTGACCTAGACTCCCACCCACCGGTCTCCTTCCTTGTATCACACAACTATGATGGACTGTGCCAGTCTTACACAACGTGATAATATCTTTGTGGTTGATTTTTGTTTTTATTTTATTTCTTTATTTTTCTTGTCATTATGAAGCATTTCAGCCTACACAAATAATACAGCAGATATCAGTTTACTCACCACTGAGATTAACACATTAATATTTTGTCGTATTTGCTTCAGGTCAGTTTTTAAAAACAAGAAATGCAATAGCTAAAGTCCATCCCCAGAAGATTAACTGAATGATATGTACATCGTTTGCATGCATGCTCTCTATCTAGTTGTTCACCTAATGTATATAGTATTTGTATGTCAAGGGTTTAGTTAAATGGTATTCCATGCATAGACTTTTGGAATATGCTTAACTTTTGATATTGTGTTTTTTAGGTGTATCCCTGTTACTTCAGTATATCTACTTCATTTCAGTTCCTGTTAGTGATCTGCCATATGGATATAGCACAGTTTGTTTCTTCACTGCCCCATTGATGGATATTTTGGCTTTTAAGAAAAGCATTCTCCATATTTCCTTTTTTATTAATGTATAATTGTCAGCAAGGCCAAAATGAACTTTCTTATACACATTTCTTTGTGCACATACAGGAAATTTTCTTCACTGTTTACTTCTAAGTAGAATTGATGGGTCATGGACTGCAGGGAGATCCAACCAGTCGATTCTGAAGGAGATCAGCCCTGGGATTTCTTTGGAGGGAATGATGCTAAAGCTGAAACTCCAATACTTTGGCCACCTCATGCGAAGAGCTGACTCATTAGAAAAGACTCTGATGCTGGGAGGGATTGGGGGCAGGAGGAGAAGGGGACGACAGAGGATGAGATGGCTGGATGGCATCACTGACTCAATGGACGTGAGTCTGAGTGAACTCCGGGAGTTGGTGATGGACAGGGAGGCCTGGCGTGCTGCGATTCATGGGGTTGCAAAGAGTCGGACACGACTGAGCGACTGAACTGAACTGAAAGTAATGTATATTATATAATTAAATAGAGCTTAAGAAATTGCTCTCTAAACTGATTGAGTGAATTTATAGTACCATTGCAACCCACTCCAGTACTCTTGCCTGGAAAATCCCATGGACGGGGAGCCTGATAGGCTGCAGTCCATGGGGCCACTAAGAGTCGGACATGACTGAGCGACTTCACTTTCACTTTTCACTTTCATGCATTGGAGAAAGAAATGGCAACCCATTCCAGTATTCTTGCCTGGAGAATCCCAGGGACGGGGCAGCCTGGTGGGCTGCCGTCTGTGGGGTCGCACAGAGTCGGACACAACTTAGGTGACTTAGCAGCAGCAGCAGCAGCAGCAGCAGTTTACAAGAGCTGTCATTTCTTAAGATTCTCACAAGCATTTAGTATCATCAGTTTAAAATATTTTTTCCATTCTGATGGGTATGAAAATAATATTTAATTTTTTTAAATATTTGCATTTTCTGGAGTGTTAGTGAGTTGAGCATTTTTTCATTTGCTTGTTGGGTATTTCATGTGTTTGTTTATAATGTGAACTGTCTGTATCCTTTATCCATTTCTATACTGGATTTTCTATTTCCCACTGATTTGTTAGGAGTTCTAGTAGACTTTTATCAGCTCTGAGTCTTTCAAATATCTTCTCTTAGTTGGTTGCTTATCTTTTATATTTCAAATCTTATATATAAAGATTTTTTAAAAAATTTCACATAGGCAAATTGATAAATCATTCTTTTTTACTTTGATCTTATTGTGAAAAGTGAAAGTGAAGTTGCTCAGTTGTGTCCAACTCTTTGTGACCCAATGGGCTGTAGCCTACCAGGCTCCTCCATCCATGGGATTTTCCAGGCAAGAATACTGGAGAGGGTTGCCATTTCCTTCTCCAGGAAATCTTCCCCACCCAGAGATTGAACCCGGGTCTCTTTCATTGTAGGCAGACGCTTTACCATCTGAGCCACCAGGGAAGTCCTTTGATCTTATTGTAGCTTGTTCAAAAAAGTCTTTCCCTATCACAAAATGAAAATGTCTTCTTCTTGTTTCTTCTAAAAGGAAAGAATTGCTGGTTTTTCATATTTACACATATTTCATATTTTATACAATTGCAGTCATATTTCATATTTCATACAATTGTACTCATCTCACATGCTAGTAAAGTAATGCTCAACATTCTCCAAGCCAGGCTTTAGCAATACATGAACCGTGAACTTCCTGATGTGCAAGCTGGTTTTAGAAAAGGCAGAAGAACCAGAGATCAAATTGACAACATCCACTGGATCATGGAAAAAGCAAGAGAGTTCCAGAAAAATGTCTATTTCTGCTTTATTGACTATGCCAAAGCCTTTGACTGTGTGGATCACAATAAACTGTGGAAAATTCTGAGAGAGATGGGAATAACAGACCATCTGACCTGCCTCTTGAGAAATCTGTACGCAGGCCAAGAAGCAACAGTTAGAACTGGACACGGAACAACAGACTGGTTCCAAATAGGAAAAGGAGTACGTCAAGGCTGTGTATTGTCACCCTGCTTATTTAACTTCTATGCAGAGTACATCATGAGAAACTGGACTGGAAGAAACACAAGCTGGAATCAAGATTGCCGGGAGAAATATCAATATCCTCAGATATGCAGATGACACCACCCTTATGGCAGAAAATGAAGAGGAACTAAAAAGCCTCTTGATGAAAGTGAAAGAGGAGAGTGAAAAAGTGGGCTTAAAGCTCAACATTCAGAAAACTAAGACCATGGCATCTGGTCCCATCACTTCATGGGAAATAGGTGGGGAAACAGTGTCAGACTTTATTTTCTGGGGCTCCAAAATCCCTGCAGATGGTGATTGCAGCCATGAAATTAAAAGACGCTTACTCCTTGGAAGAAAAGTTATGACCAACCTAGATAGCATATTCAAAAGCAGAGGCATTACTTTGCCGACTGAGGTCCGTCTACTCAAGGCTATGGTTTTTCCTGTGGTCATGTATGGATGTGAGAGTTGGACTGTGAAGAAGGCTGAGTGCTGAAGAATTGATGCTTTTGAACTGTGGTGTTGGAGAAGACTCTTGAGGGTCCCTTGGACTGCAAGAAGATCCAGCCAGTCCATTCTGAAGGAGATCAATCCTGGGATTTCTTTGGAAGGAATGATGCTAAAGCTGAAACTCCAGTACTTTGGCCACCTCATGCGAAGAGCTGACTCACTGGAAAAGAGTCTGATGCTGGGNTCATTGGAAAAGACTCTGATGCTGGGAGGGATTGGGGGCAGAAGGGGATGACAGAGGATGAGATGGCTGGATGGCATCACGGACTCGATGGACGTGAGTCTGAGTGAACTCTGGGAGTTGGTGATGGACAGGGAGGCCTGGTGTGCTGCGGTTCATGGGGTCACAAAGAGTCGGACACAACTAAGTGACTGAACTGAACTGAGAATTAATTTTGTGTATGGTGTGAGGCAGAAGTCACATTTATTTTTTCACCTAGATGCCAGTTGTCCTAATCCCATATTTTGAACAATCTTACCTTTATTATGTATGCAACAGCTTTGGCCTGTGTGAAAGTAGGGGTGAAGGAAATTTATTTAATTCCGCAAGGCCAATCCTATAAGAATTCTTCCCATAACCTGTGCTTGTGCATCTCAAACTCCAGGGCACCTGAGACTCACTAGGGGAGTATGTCAGGAATGCAGATTCCCAGGACCCAGCTCTGACCACTAAAGGAGAATATCTGTGGGTAGGAGCCTAGGAATCTATATGTTAAACAGATGCCCCAGTTGAGCTTGATGCAAGTGGCCTGTAGAGTACACTGAGAAATCCTGCCTTTAATTCCAGGAAGTTATAGTTATCTGTATCCATACTGCACATCTTCCAGGGGACACAGTTGAAAATGTTATGTTTTCTCTTCTTTTATAAACACATACTCTTACAGTCATTAATGAAGGGCCCCAACCAACCCCTTTGATGAAAATGAAAAGGATTCCAATCTTCAGTCTCCTGTGATTGCTGTGGGCTCAGTAAATCTCCTAAGGAAATCAGATAATATTTGTTAGGCTGGTAAAAATGAACGTCCAGGAGTCCAGGGAATTTAGAGACCCATGAAGTGAAGTGAAAGTCGCTCAGTTGTGTCCAGTTCTTTGCAACCCAATGGACTATATAGTCCATGGAATTCTCCAGGCCAGAGTACTGGAGTGAATAGCCTTTCCCTTCTCCACGGGATCTTCCCAACCCAGGGATCAAACCCAGGTCTCCTACATTACAGGTAGATTCTTTACCAGCTGAGCCACTAGGGAAGCCCAAGAATACTGGAATGGGTAGCCTATCCCTTCTCCAGCGGATCCTCCCAACCCAGGAACTGAACCGGAGTCTCCTGCATTGCAGGCAGATTCTTTACCAACTGAACTATCAGGGGAGCCCTAGAGACCCATAGCACAGGCTGATTTGCTGCTCAGTTTGACCACCATGTATATTCAGTTCAGTTCAGGAGCTCAGTCGTGTCCGACTCTTTGCAACCCCATGAATCGCGGCACACCAGGCCTCCCTGTCCATCACCAACTCCCAGAGTTCACTCAGACTCACGTCCATCAAGTCCGTGATGCCATCCCGCCATCTCATACTGGGTCGTCCCCTTCTCCTCCTGCCCCCAATCCCTCCCAGCATCAGAGTCTTTTCCAATGAGTCAACTCTTCACATGAGGTGTCCAAAGTACTGGAGCTTCAGCTTTAGCATCATTCCTTCCAAAGAAATCCCAGGATTGATCTCCTTCAGAATGGACTGGTTGGATCTCCTTGCAATCCAAGGGACCCTCAAGAGTCTTCTCCAACACCACAGTTCAAATGCATCAGTTCTTCTGCGCTCAGCCTTCTTCACAGTCCAACTCTCACATCCATACATGACCACAGGAAAAACCATAGCCCTGAGTAGACGGACCTTAGTTGGCAAAGTAATGCCTCTGCTTTTGAATATGCTATCTAGGTTGGTCATACCTTTTCTTCCAAGGAGTAAGCGTCTTTTAATTTCATGGCTGCAGTCACCATGTATATTACATTTTTTTAATTCCTCTCTTTGTAATCTTGCTGTTTCCTGCTGAATCTATTCTGTTAACTCTGGTTGGACCTGGAAGGAAGTTTTATAATTTAAAATAGTAATAATTCACCCACAAGCTTCCATCTTGGGTGGTGGTTTCCATTGCTGCTGTCATCAGGGCTTTCCCAGGGGAGAGGTTGTGTAGCCTACAATCTAAGCTCTTTCTTAGGATACCTAGACTCCTTGGCACCATGGGGCCAAGGCAGCCTTTCATACTTTAGGAGCAGGAAGATTGTGTTTCTCAGACTGGCATGTATGTGTATGGAATGAAATGTGGATGAGTTACGGGCGGCAACAGAGCTTTGTCTGCTCATTTCAAATGTTAAAGAGGCCAGAGAAGAAACATTTCTTAATGCAAGAGTACAGGAGCTCCATTTACTGAGACAGTATGTAAAGTTAGGTGAACACTCAGAAGCTTTTGGTGGAACATTTATATTTTTACTTGTAAATGAGTCACTGTTTTTTCTGTTTCACTCTGAAGTGTACTATTAGTTTGATACTATAGTAGTTTTGACTGTCTGGGTAGCATAACAAGTATATGTGAATCATTAGGAAATACCTATTTTTCTTGTTGCTTCATTTTCAGGCAAATTCCAGACCTCCAAATGAGAACAATGGGAAATCTAATCTTTGAATAAATGACTCTCAATATAATTTCTAAACATGAAACATAACCACTCTCTGATCTTTTCCTTTGACTTGAGATGGGAAATCTGATCCTTTCCATTGATGTGGAGAGTGCCCTGTCTTTTAATAGGTTTCATGGTGAAGTATAATTTTTGTCTTGTTTTGGGAATTATTAGTTCAGATAAGGCAGAGGGGAAAAGAGTGACCATATAGACAAATATGACCAGTTGTTGGAAAACCAGGAGGAAATCCCAGGAAAAGCATAATCTTTGTAACAGGTGCATTTCTGTCTGACTTATCTCTCTGGATCTCTCTTAGGAAAGGCTTTGTTGTATTTGCCTGGTGTTGACAACACTGATTCCACCTCTGTAGCCACAGATAAAATAAGTTGTTCATGATTAACTTCTTGGACTTTGCACAGACACCTGCTTATGCAATTTAGTGATCCCTGGTGGCCAGAAATGCTTGGACTAGCTCACATCCGCAGTGCAGATACTGAGTGCAGGGCTCAGGTCACCTGCATTTATAGTTGTTGGTGCCGAGGTAGATTTTAAAGTGGTTGCAGGACATATTAGCTACAGTTACATGCACTGGGCAGTCACTGAAACCACGAATGAAAGGCAGGTATAGAAATGAAGTCTAGAAGACACACAGAAAGTTGACTAGTGATCTGTGTTTATTATTAAAAAAAATAGAACTTTAGAAAGAGGCAGAACCAGAACTTAAACTTGGGTCTGAGTCATACCAGTCTGTATTCTCAGCACTACCTTGTGTTGCTTCTCTAGGAATTGTAGGAAAGACCAATGCACTTCATCACTAAAAGACTTGACTTACCATATCACCCAGAGAAAATTCTCATATTATACTAGGATTTTTGTATATATGTATTTGACATTTAAATAGGATCTTAAGTGTAGAACTGTTAGAATCAGTGACCACAAGGTCCCTATCAGTAATTACATGACAATGGGATTCTGTATCCATTGATACTAACTACATAGTTGACCAGTCCTTATCGGTATTAAAGACAGTGAAATGTACACTTTCCCCATCTTTGGGAACATGTGGAATAGGAAAAGGGGAGCAAGAACTGGCAGGATACATTGGAATCCAGCCATGACCACACAGTAAAGGCAAGTGGATATTCCCTATCAGTATACATACATTCTTTTTTTTTTTTCTTTAAAGTATACAAACAGTCTTGTATCTCCAATATGTAACTGAAAAAAGCTTTCTCTGACCCACATCCCCCTTCAGACACTGGCAGATTTCTTTCCTGTTCACTGTGTAACTTTTACAAATATTCTCCATAGCCACCAATGTAACATGTTCCTTCCCTTCAGTTTTCTCCTCAAGGATGACCCACATGGGCTTCAGATCCTTTCTCACAGATACCCTCCAACACGAAGTCTAAAGGTTGTTTTCTGTCTTCATTTTCCTCAAATTCACAGCAGCAATCAACTCATGATTCCTTCTTTTTTTGAACTTGGGTCATAATTGATATCACATTACACTTTAAGTGTACAACATAATAATTTGATGTCTTTGTATATTATGAAATCACACAATAAGTCTAGTTAATATCTATCACCATACATAGTTACATAATTTTTTTTCCTGTGATGAGGACTTTGAAGATCTACTCTTGGCAACATTCAGATATACAGTATAGCTTTATTAACTATAGTCACCATCCTGTACCTTATGCATGCTGCATGAGCGCTCAGTTGCTTGTTTTGTCCGACTCTTTACAAGCCCATGGAGTGCAGCCTGCCAGGCTCCTCTGTCCATGGCATTTCCCAGGCAAGAAGACTGGAGCCAGTTGCCATTTCCTTCTCCAAGGGAATCTGTATTTGTGAGCTTGGAGCTTAGGTGTTTTTGTTTGTTTTTTTAGGTTCCACATATAAATGAGATCACACTACATTTGTTTTTCTCTGACTTATTTTATTTAGCATAATGCCCTCAAGATGTGCCCGTGTTGTTGCAGATGGCAAGATTTCATTATTTTTTATGGCTGAATAATATTACCTTATGAATATATGCACCACATCTTCTTTACCCATTTATCCACTGATGGAGACATAGGTTATTTCCATATCTTGGCTATTGTAAGTAATGCTGCAGTGAATGTGGGAGTGTATATATCTTTTCAAGTTAGTATTTTCATTTTCTTTGGATAAATACCCAGAAGTGGAATAACTAGATCATGAGGTAGTTCTATTTTTAAATTTTTGAGGCACTTCCATAAATTTTTCCATAGTGGCTGGACAAATTGACATTTCCATCAGCAGTGCACAGGGATCTCTTTTTTCCACATCCTCACTGGATACTTGCTATTTGTTGTCTTTACAATAGTAGTCGTTCTAATAACTATGTCAGCATCTCTTATTAAAGTTTTGTTTTGTTTTTCCTTCTACCGTTTTTCTCCTAGCTTATTCTTTGATTCCTTTTTTATTTCTTTTTTGCTGGCCTCTTCTCCTCTGCTGAACCTCTAAATTTTGTTAAGTCCAAGGGTAGGTTCTTGCAACCACTTCTTTTCATCTCTACTTTCCTTAGTCCTATTATGTTATATACCTTGTGTAAACTGAAGATATCAACTCTATACCTCCAACTGTAACCTCTGCCTTGAGCTCCTGTGTCATATATCCAGCTTGGAAGTAGTCCATTGTAAATTTTTAAATGGGAGACCACCAAGAAATTTTATTTACTTCTTAAGCATCATATATACTTGACACTTCTTAAATAATCTCATAAGCACCTCAAACTTAGTATGTCTTAATATACCCATCCAGCCTGCTTCTTCCTGAGTCTTCTCTATCATGAAGAGAGACCGTTATCTACCCAAGTGCTCAGGCTATAAACCCACCAGTAATCCTGGCATTTTCTCTTCCTCTCACTCATCACATCTAATCTTTTGGCAAATCGTGTTTACCTTTACACGTGAATCTTTCTGTTTCTCTCCATGGTATAAGCCACCTCAACTCTTTTCTAGAACATTAAAGTGGCTTCATAACAGCTTTCCTTGCTTCCACTATTGATTCCTGCTACAATTCATTCCTGCTATATGGCAGCCAAAATTACTTATTTAAGAAGTAAATAAAATTTTTTGGCAGTCCCTTATTTAACATTTTTCAATGGGCTACTTCCAGTAATGTCTAACAGAGTCCTATCAGACCAATCCTCATGTAGATAACAGCTATAAACTCTGGAAAAAAATACATAAACAGCTACCTGGAGTCATCAAAAGCAGATACAATTGGGAAAGAGTCTGTGTTTGAAAAGTGGGATAGAGCAAAGATGGGTTACCCAGAGACCTGGCTGCTGTCTGAATTCCACTTGTGTGGGGTAGACCCCGATGAGCCCAGAATAAGGCTTATAGAACTCAACAGAGATATCAGCTGCCACTCATTGCAAGGGAAGCAGAGCTTAGAGTTTCATGTAAGTCAAGTCAATTGGCCTGCTAAACGTGAGCAAGGTAATAATTATAAAACTACTGGGAGAAATACAACAGAGTCCAGGGATTTTACAGCATTTCATTCTCTCTGGTCAGGAAATACGACAAAATTACCAGGCACATGAAAGAAACAGAATAATGTTACTCACACTCTAGCGAAGACAATCTTCGGATACCCATCACTGGATGATCTATTTGTAGTATTTAGCACACACAAGTTTTAAATCCACTATTATAGCTACATTCAGGTACCTGTAGGAAAATATTCTCACAATGAATGAAAAAATGGAAATCTCAGCAGAAAAAGAGAAATTACAAAAAGAACTAAGTCAGAATTCTAGAACTGAAAAATGAAGTATCTAGAAAAATTTAATAGGACATTAAAGATAGCAAAAGAAAGCTTTATAAACTTAGAGGTAGATCAATAGAAATCATCCAAGCTGAAGAATAGAGAGGAAAAAGATTTTAGAATCTCATGACCTGTGAACAATATAAAAAGGTCTAGCATACATTTAATTGGAGTTCCAAAAGTAGAGGAAAGAGCATGGAACAGGAAAATATTTGATGAAATGATGGCTGAAGATGTCCTATCTTTTGTTAAAGTCATACACTTAATAATTTATGAAACCAAAGAAGCCCCAAATTGAATAAAAGAAAACTATACCCAAGGCAAAACATCATAAATAAAGAAGAAAATAAAAGATGAAGAGTAAATCTTAAAAGCAGCCAGAGAGATAAGAGTAAGAATGACTGGGGACTTTCCCCACTGTTTTCAGGCTTCTAGAGATGACAGTAATTTAAAAATGCTGGAAGAAACAAAAACCAACCTAGAATGCTCTTTTCCACAAAAATACTTTTTAAGAATGAATGGGGCACAGAGAGGACATTTTAAGATAAATAAAATTAAGAAACTTCATTGCCAGTTGACTACACTGCAGGAAATGCTACAGGAAGTTCTTCAGGTTGAAGAGAAAGATACCAGAGGGAAACCTAGTCTATCAGCAGGGGATGAAGAGCACTAGATATGGTAAATATGTAAATAAATAGGAAAGGCGTTTTGCCTTCTAGTTCTTTTAAACTACATATGACTGTTTGAAAGAAAAATTATAACATGTTTGGGGATTTATTAATATCCCACATTTACAGAAAACTACAGTGTTAAGAATGGGAAAGGAGAAAATGGGTATATTCAGTTGTAAGGTTCTTATGTGAAATGGTATCACATTAAGAGGATTGTGAAATGTTAAGGATATATATTGTAATCTGTCCAGCAACCACTTAGATAAAGTAAAACAAAAAACAGAAAGAGATGTACCCAAAACACTAACAGATAAACGGAATTTGAAAAACATTTGATTAACTCAAAAGAAGGTAGGCAAAGAGGAACCAAAACAAAGAGGACAGGCAGAAAACCAAATAGTAATGTGTTAAACCTAAATCCAAATAATCATGAAATGTAAATAGAATAAACACTCCAATTAAAGCAGAGATTAACAAGCTGCATAAAAATACAAGCTCCCATATATATTCTGTCTATAAGTAACCTATTTTAAGTATCAAGGCACACACAGATTGAAACTAAGTGGGAAGATTTAGTTATAACATGCAAATAGCATAAAGTGACTAGATTGGCTTAATATCAAGTAAAGTAGACTTTAAGATAAAAGGGTCAAGAGAGACATGTCATAATGATAAAATGGCCAATTCATAACTGATCAATCATAAGTATGCATGCTCCTAATAAGAGCTTCAAAATACCTGACAAAAATTGATAGTGTTAAAGGGAGAAATAGACATATCCACAGTCATTATTAGAAAATAATTTTATAACTCTTCTCTCAGCAACTACACAAAAAGGTAAAACTATAGAGGAAATGAATAGCACTATCAACTTTTTTGATCTAATGGAAATTTACTAACACAGTGTAACAACTGCAGAATACACATTTTCAGGTGCATATGGTACATTCATCAAGATGGACACATCCTGGGCCATAAAACACATCTCAATAGATTTACAAGGCTTAAAAGTATATGCAGAATATTTTCTGACTACAATATATTGAATTAGAAATTTAAAACAGTGGAAAGTCTAGGAAAACTCCAAATATTTGAAAGACAACGCAATTCTGGTAAGCTCCTTTTTCTTATTTGAGGCTCACCTTAAAATTTACATCCCTTTGTGAGGGCTACTCTGACTGCCTGTTTAAGGTAAGCTCCCTAATGAACTTTATTATATAACTTTGCTTCACTTTCACCATAGCACGGTTCACATTACCAGATATTGTTTGGCCATTGTCTTAACTGTTTTCCTCCACTAGTGTGTAAGTTCTCAGAAGGTAGGGATGTTTATTGTTCACTGCTAGGATGGTGACAAAGCACAGAAAACACTCGACAGGAACTGCTGAACGTGTGAACAGTAAACATGGGTGCCCCACAATCCATCATAAGCCCATCTAGATGTTGATTATGAGAATCTTGATAACATCACCAGTGACAATAATAAACCACATTCTCTTGATATTATTATTGCTCAGGCACTTTAAATGTCATAATCCTTTCAACTGCCTGTGCAGTAGTACTTCTGGTATCCCCAGTTTACAGAAAGAGAGACTGGGCTACAAAATGTTATAATCAGAGTCACTTAACTAGTGAAGAGGAAGGTAGAAATAACCTGGGTTTTCTGATTCCAGAGGGCTCATTCTGAGCAACCAGTAGTTTGTGATGGAAGAAAGAAAGGCTGGTAGTTCTGCTTGCATGTGGTGTACGAAGCAGCACAAACTCTGTCGATTCTTAGAAACAAGGCTTTGGCCCTCTGCTTCAGAGCCACAGTTAACTGTCGACTAAAGATGTGGAAGACTCCTTTCAGTATTAAGGTCAGTTTCATGTTTCTGTAGACCAGTCCTGATAATGACAGCATTTTAAACCAGTGAAGAAAGGATGGGTTAGTTAGTAAATGGTGTTGACACAACTGACTAATATTTGGAAACAAAATTATATCACTGCTTTATGTAATCTAAACAAATTCTAAAACCAAGATTTAAAATAGGAAATCATACACAAGGATGTGAGAGAAAAAATATAGGTGAATATTTAAGCTTGAATGAAGTGGGTTTTCTAAGTATGGTAGTATGCCCTAGTTGAACCTGAACTGGGATTCAGATTTAGTGCATTTTAGTGGTCAAGTGGGCCAGCACAGAAGGTACAGCGTGCATCTGAAGGTTGGGAAGTAATCCCTTCACCTGGTTTTTAACAGCTTTTCACAGCTGTTCCAGCCTTCCTCCGCTTCATCTCCTACTATCCAGAGGAAAAAGAGACTAGGGGTCTTAAACTATAAAGTGATAAACTCATTCATCCTTACCTTCTTGTCATGGGTTTCAGAGGAAGTGGTGTCCATCTTCTTGACCCAAGCCACTCCTTCTGCAAGTACTTTAAAATTTATTAGTTTACAACAGGAAATAGTACCATCAAGCACACAGGTGTCATCCTAAAATGTGTGAGGTGATATCTCATTGTGGTTTTGATTTGTGTTTCCCTAATGATTGGTGATGTTGAGTACCTTTTCATGTTGGCTATCTAGATATTTTCTTTGGGAAAATGTCTGTTTAGATCCTCTGCCCTTAAAAAAAATTTTTTTTGGTGTTTTTTTTTTTTTTTTCTACTGAGTTGTATGAATTCTTTTTTTATTTTGGATATTAATCCTTGTAGATATATGACTTGCAGCTGTTTTCTCATAGTCAGTAGATTGCTTTTTTATTTTGCTAATGATTTCCTTTGTGGTACAGAAGATTTTTAGTTTGATGTAAACTAGTTTATTTTTGCTTTTGTTGTCTTTGCTTTTGGTGACAAATCCAAAAAAAATACCATCATGAAAAATGTTGTCAAGGAGCTTATCCTATGTTTTCTTCTAGGAATTTTATGATTCCAGGCTTACATTTGAGTTAATTTTTGTGTCTAGTGTAAGAGAGTGATCCAGTTTCATTCCTTGGCATGAAGCTGTCCAGTTTTCACAGCACCATTTATTGAAGAAATGTCCTTTCCCCATTGTATAGTCATGGCCTTTTTGTCGTAAATTCATTGACTGTATATGCATGTGTTCATTTTGGGGCTGTCTATTTTGTTTCACTGATCTGTGTGAAAATCTATTTTATGCCAGTACCATACTCTTTTGATTACTGTAGCTTTGTGATATACTTTGAAGTCTGGGAGCATGATGTCTCCAGCTTTGTTCTGCTTTCTCAAGAATACTTTAGCAATTTTGGGATCTTTTTGATCCCTGGGTTGGGAAGATCCCCTGGAGTAGGAAATGGCAACCCACTCCACTTTTCTTGCCTAGAGAATCCCATGGACAGAGGAGCCTGGTGACTACTCTGTTATAGGCAAAGTTATAACAAATTCCATGGGGTTGCAAAGAGTTGGACACAACTGAGCGACTAATGCACAGCACAGTGCTTGGCTTATAATGGATTATGGTAAATATTTGTTTAAGGATAAGTAAATATCAGCTAACATTGTTTAACGTTTACTATTTTTTGAGCATATGCTAAACACTATGGATATACTGTCTCATTTGCTCTTCACAAGAACCTATAAGATGTAGACTATTACTTTCTTCATTTAGCAAATGAGGAGACTACGAAAACTGGCTTAAAGACCACATGGATACACTGAGGTTGTACAGTTAGTAAGTAGCAGAGCCAGGATCTGAGTTCTGAGCTGGTATGATCTTTACACTAGGCTACTGTTACGGTGTGACCTTGGGCAAGTCACTTTCCTTCTCTGGTATTCCAATTCCTCACTGAAACCAATGGGTCAATCTAGATTGTCTCTAAAGCCCCTTTCAGCTTTCAGTTCAGTTTAGTGCAGTCACTCAGTCATGTCCGACTCTTTGTGACCCC
>SJYQ01000567.1:80717-141290 GCA_006410935.1 Redunca redunca
AGGAAGGCTTTCTTATCTCTCCGTGCTATTCTTTGGATCTCTACATTCAAATAGATTTATCTTTCCTTTTTTCCTTTGCCTTTTGCTTCTCTTCTTTTCACAGCTATTTGTAAGGCCTCCTCAGACAACCATTTTGCCCTTTTGCATTTCTTTTTCTTGGGGATGGTCTTGATCACTGCCTCCTGTACAATGTCATGAACCTCCATCCATAGTTCTTCAGGCACACTATCAGATCTAATCCCTTGAATCTATTTGTCACTTCTACTGTATAGTCGTAAGGGATTTGATTTAGGTCGTACCTGAATGGTTTAGTGGTTTTCCCTACTTTCTTCAATTTGAGTCTGAATGTGGCAATAAGGAGTTCATGATCTGAGCCACAGTCAACTCCCGGTCTTGATTTTGCTGACTGTGTAGAGCTTCTCCATCTTTGGCTGCAAAGAATATAATCAATCTGATTTTGATGTTGACCATCTGGTGATGTCCATATGTAGAGTCTTCTCTTGTGTTCTTTGAAGAGGGTGTTTGCTATGACCAGTGCATTCTCTTGGCAAAACTCCACTAGCCTTTTCCCTGCTTCATACAGTACTCCAAAGCCAAATTTGCCTGTTACTCCAGGTATCTCTTGCCTTCCTACTTTTGCATTCCAGTCCTCTATAATGAAAAGGACATCTCTTTTGGGTGTTAATTCTAGAAGGTCTTGTAGGTCTTCATGGGACCGTTCATCTTCAGCTTCTTCAGCATTACTGGTTAGGGCATAGACTTGGCTTACTATAATACTGAATGGTTTGCCTTGGAAACGAACAGAGATTGTTCTGTTGTTTTTGAGATTGTGTCCAAGTACTGCATTTCGCACTCTTGTTGACTATGATGGCTACTCCATTTGTTCTAAGGGATTCTTGCCCACAGTAGTAGATATCTATTTCCTTACTCATATATATATATATATTTGGGGGGAGGGGCTATTTTTCTATCAGTTACTGAGAGAACAGTGTTAAAATGTCCAGTGATGATTGACTTTTCCCTTTAGACCTGATATTAGGTGCCTACACTTTTAGGGTGCTTTGTGTTCTAGGTGATTTAACCCAATTATCATAATGAAATGTCCCTCCTTTTCTCTTTTTCATGAAGTTTCTTGGTTAGATACTAATGTAACTATACCAGCTTTCATGTGCTTGCTGTTTGCATAGAATGTCTTTTCTCCTCCATTTTATTTCCAAACTATCTGTGTCTTTATATATAAAATGTCTCTTGTAGATTGCATATAGTTGGGTCTTGCTTTTTTTTAAATCTGACAGTCTGTGCCTTATAATTCTAGTGTTTAGTCCATTTACATTTAATGTAATTATTGATTGGTTGGGTGTTAGTCTGTCATACTGTCTTTTTTTTCCACTTGATCTTTCTGCTTTTTATTCTTCTCTTGATTCTTTCCTGTATATTATTGACTGCTTTTCATTGTTTGTCTCTTGGTTTTTTAGCTATACCTCTTTGTATAATACTTTTACAACTAGCATTATGCATCCTTAAATTATCAAAGGTTAACTTATCAGAGTATGCTTTTAATATTGTTCCACTTTATAACTCACATTTCTCATTTCCTACCCCTCACTTAACACCTTTATGTTTCCCATCTGTCACCTCACCTGACATTACTTCTTCCTTTCAATTTTCTGTTTCTGCATTAGCACCTCATGAATGTAATAACCTAATAACAGATTAATTCCATTTACCCCCTTCTCTGTGCTGTATTTATATATTTCACTTCTACTTATCTTATGTTCTGCTTATACTAGTGCTATTTTTGCCTTAACAGTCAGTTGCTTCTTTTAAGGAAGTTAGAAGAAACAGAAGCATAGTATCTTACATTTATTCACCGTGTGCGTACCATTTTTGAAGATTTTCATTCCTTTCTGTAGCTCAGATGGTAAAGCGTCTGTCTACAATGCGGGAGACCCGGGTTCGAGACCTGGGTTAGGAAGATTCCCTGGAGAAGGAAATGGCAATCCACTCCAGTACTATTGCCTGGAAAATCCCATGGACAGAAGAGCCTGGTACGCTACAGTCTATGGGGTCGCAAAGAGTTGGACACTACTGAGCGACTTCACTTCATACCTCTCTGTAGATATGAGTTTTCCTTCAACTGGAAGAATGTCCTTTAGCATTTCTTGCAGTACGCATCATTGGGGGAAAATTCTCATGGCTTTTTTAAAATCTGAAATATGTCTTTATTTTAATTCTTTCTTTGAAAGGTGTTTTTGTTGGATGTGGAATTCTAGGTTGACAGTTCATTTCCTAGAATTTGCATTTGTTTCTCTTTATGATTTCTAATACTCTGTGGAAAGTCGCTATCTCTTCTGTCATTAAAATTATATTGTTTTTAAGTCCCGAGGCCATCAGGGCCTTGATTCTCTTGACTTCTTTCCCCTTGATTTTGGATCGCATCATGGATATTGTGGATGGCACATTGTAGACACTAAGGATTCTGTTATCTTCTTCTGAAGAGTGTTGATTTTTCTTCTAGCAGGCAGTTCAACTACTGACTGATCACCTTTGGGTTGTGTTAGTTTGGTTTTTATCTCCTTGCAATCCAAGGGACTCTTAAGAGTCTTCTCCAGCACCACAATACAAAAGCATCAATTCTTCAGTGCTCAATTTTCCTTATGGTCCAACTCTCACATCCATACATGACTACTGGAAAAACCATAGCTTTGACTATATAGACCTTTGTTGGCAAAGTGATGTCTTTGCTTTTGAATACTCTGTCTAGGTTTGTCATACCTTTCCAAGGAGATCAAACCAGTCAGTCCTAAAGAAAATCAAGTCTAAATATTCATTGGAAGGATTAATGCTGAAGCTCCAATACTTTGGCCACTGATGCGAAGAGCTGTCTTATTGAAAAAGACTCTGATGCTGGGAAAGATTAAAGGCAAAAGGAGAAGCGGGCAGCAGAGGATGAGATGGCTAGAGCACCAACTCAATGGACATGGATTTGAGAAAGTTTCAGGAGATAGTGAAGGACAGGGAAGCCTGGCATGCTATAGTCCATGGGATTACAAAGAGTCGGACATGACTTAGTGACTGAACAATAACCAGCTTGGTTTTAGGGTAGATCCTTGGAAAACCCAAGGTGTTTCCCAAATTATTTTCTTCTTTGGCTGTTCTGCATGGCTTGTGGGATCTTAGTTCTTGTGGGATCAGGAATTGAACCTGGGATGTTGGCAGTGAAAGCATGGAGTCCTAACCACTGGACTGCCAAGGAATTCCCTCAAATTCTTCTAGCTGGATCAGAGTAGACCAACAGACTGGGCCTCCTTGGTGGATATTGTTGAAGTGTGTTTTTAGGTTTTGGGGGGCATGTTTAGAGTAGGTAGGTCTTACTCTCGAGCATGGTCCTTATTCCTAACATGACCTTTCAGATAACTCAGGATGCGTTGAATGTTTCTCTACTTTTGGGGTCAGAAATGTAAATATCTCTCATCATTGGTTGGCCTTCTGTATCCCTCATTTGTTCTTTTAACATGGTAACAACTGCTCCCTGTTGAACCTTGGATAGTTCCACCATGCTGAGTGCAGTCCAACCCTTGGCCAAGATCCATCACAAGGAAACTCCCCCTCCCTCCACAACTGTCTGCCTCCATTGCCACAGCTTCCTCCTCCCCACTGCCCTGCTCTTTACAGTTCTAGCCACTTCAGTAGCCCCTGGTCTCTGTTTGAGCTCCAGCTTCCTGCACTGGGCTTGGGAAATCATTCCTTTGCAGACAGCTTTGATGACCATGGGACCCTCCTCATGAGCTTTTCTTCCCTCAGGGATTCCTTTCTTGCCTGCCTGTTGTCCAGTGCCTGAAAACAGTGGCCTCTTAGGCTTTCTCCAGTATTATTGTTGTTTACAGTGGGTAGGCTGCCATGAAAAGAAATAGAATTCCTGAATTATTGAGCACATGTTGCTGTAGCCCTCTGGGTGCTCGATGAATATATGAATGAAATATCAGGTAGGCCAAAAAGTTTGTTCAGGTTTTTCTGTAAGATGTTATGGAAAAACCCAAATGAACTCTTTGACCAGCCCAATACGTGGGTCTCTTTGTAAGCACAAAGGACAGTTAGTGGGGTCCACACAAGAAACATTATCTTTTTACCTTTCTATTTTATCCCCTCAAAACAATTTTGCTTTCTTTTTATGTCATCTTAATCTGTGCCTCCATTCTTTTTTTTTTTTTTTTGAGATCCTGGATCATCTTCACTATCATTATTCTGAATTCTTTTTCTGGTAAGTTGCCTATCTCTATTTCGTTTAGTTGTTTTTCTGGGGTTTTTATCTTGTTCCTTCATCTGTGACATAATCCTCTGCCTTTTCATTTTGATTAACTTTCTGTGATTGTGCTTTTTGTTCTGGAGGCTGCAGGAACGTACTTGTTCTTGCTTCTGCTCTCTGCCCTCTGGTAGATGAGGCTAAGAGGCTTGTGTAAGCTTCCAGATGGGAGGAACTGGGGAAAAACTGGGTCTTGCTCTGACAGGGCCTTGCTCAGTAAAACTATAATCCAATTATCTGCTAATGGGTGGGACTATACTCCCTCTCTGTTAGTTGTTTGGCCTGAGGTGACCCAGCCCTGGAATCTATAGGCTCTATGGTAGACCAGCCTAGACAGCATATTAAAAAGCTGAGACATAACTTTGCCAACAAAGGTCCATCTAGTGAAAGCTATGGTTTTTCCAGTAGTCGTTTATGGATGTGAGAGTTGGACTAGAAAGAAAGCTGAGCGCCAAAGAATTGATGCTTCTGAACTGTGGTGTTGGAGAAGACTCTTGAGAGTTCCTTGGAGAGCAAGGAGATCCAACCAGTCCATCCTAAAGGAAATCAGTCCTGAATATACATTGGAAGGACTGATGTTGAAACTGAAACTCCAATACTTTGGCCGCCTGATGTGAAGAACTGACTCATTTGAAAAGACCCTGATGCTGGGAAAGATTGAAGGCAGGAGGAGAAGGGGATGACAAAGGATGAGATGGCTGGATGGCATCACTGACTCAGTGGTCATGAGTTTGAGTAATCTCTGGGAATTGGTGATGGACAGGGAAGCCTGGTGTGTGCTACAGTCCATAGGGTCGCAAAGAGTCAGGCATGACTGAGCAACTGAACTGAACTGATGGTAGGGCTATTGGCAAACACCAAGAGGGCTCATGCCGAGGTGCCCTTCCCAGGACTGCTGCTGCCAGTGTCCCCGTCCCTATGGCAAGCCCCTGACCTGAACCTCTGCAGGGGACCCTCCAACACTAGCAGGCAGATCTGGTTCGGTCTCCTGTGGGGTCAGTGTTCTTTTCCCCTGGGTTTTGGTACACATAAGATTTTGTGCCATCCAAGAGTAGAGTCTTCATTTCCCCTAGTTCTGTGGAAGTCCTGCAGTCGAATCCTGCTGGTCTTCAACATCAGATTCCCTGGGGATTCCTAGTCCCTTTGCCAAATTCCCAGATTGCGAAGCCTGACTTGGGGTTCAGAACCTTCCCAACAGTGGGAGAACCTCTATGGTATAATTGTTTTCCAGTTTGTGGGTTGCCCATCCAGCAAGTATGAGATTTGATTTTTTCTTGATTGCGTCTCTCTGCCCTCTCGTTGTGGCTTCTCCTTTGTCTTTGGACATGGGGTACCTTTTTTTCCAGTGTCCTCTTGTCAATGATTGTTCAACAGTTAGCTATAATTTTGGCGCACTCACATGAGGAGGTGAGAACGTGGCCTTCTACTCCACCATCTTGAAGCAATCTCCTGCGTGTTTTATTTTTAAATGATGTTGTGATATAGAGTGAACTGTTTGGGTGAAGTCATAGGGATAAAGACATTGCTCTTACACCTCAAGGACAAAAGTGAAAAAATGAAAGTGAAAGTTAGTCAGTCATGTCCAACTCTTTGTGACCCCATAGACTATACCATCCATGGAATTCTCCAGGTCAGAATGCTATAGTGGGTAGCCTTTCCCTTTTCCAGGGGATCTTCCCAACCCAGGGATCAAACCCAGGTCTCCTACATTGCAGGCAGATTCTTTACCAGCTGAGCCACAAGGGAATCCCAGGAATACTGGAGTGGGTAACCTATCTCTTCTCCAGGGCATCTTCCTACCCAGGAATCTTCTGCGGTGCAGGCAGATTCTTTACCAACTGAGCTATCAGGGAAGCCCCCTCAAGGACAAAGCAGCCATCAAAAGCTAGAGTGTTATACTGATCTCTGATTAACCCTGGCACCCAAGTGACTGGGTGTTTTTTTGGTTGTTGTGGTTCATATTGTGGAGAAATGATGACCTCCAGCTCCTTTATTATATTTTAAGATAGACCCAATAATCCAATATTAGAATTACATGCAAGAAAGCTGGCTAGAAATATTGCATGCTCCTTTTAAAATATCTTAATATTAACTTTGTTATTTCCTAATTCTCTTTTCCTTGTCTTAGTTCCTGCCTTCTGAATTTTGATACCACTCACCATAAAACTTGCTTCATGTCTGTAGGAATGTTTTTGCAGTAGTCAGTATTTATTCTAAGACTTTTTTCTGTTTAGGGTTGAAAATTTTAGTATGACAGATTTTTCATAAATTCCCAGTTATCAACATGGCACTCAAAAGAGGTCACTTAGAACTTTCCTTGCGCCTTTTGAGGAAAAAGTTCTCTTCAACTTCATATTTATTATGGAAGCATCTAGTCATTTCAACCTTGGGCTTCCAGGTGGCACAGTGGTAAAGAATCTACCTGCCAGTGCAGGAGACATGGGTTTGATCCTTGGGTCAGGAAGATCCCCTGAAGAAGGAAATGGCAACCCACTCCAGTATTCTTGCCTGAAAAATTCCATGGACAGAGGACCCTTGTTGGCTACAGTCCTGGGGGTTGCAAAGAGTCGGACACAACTCAGCATGCATGCACACACGCAGTCATTTCAACCTTAGTCTTTACTCCTAGGGCATCAACGTCTCTGTTCAGCTCTCCGTTTTAGTCTGCAGACCTATGGGTGCAGATATCGAAGTGTCGTGGAGAAGAGCTGTTTACCTGGAAATAGTGAACATGCTTCACGTGGTGCATTGCATTCTTCTACTTGGTCTGGCCATTTGAAAACCAAGAGAGAACACTGTTAAAATGGTCAGGGTTGTGGTGACAGTCTAGCTATGGTTCTAGTAGTTTGCTTTGCAGCTTCAAGTTTACCATATTTCAAAGTAAAATAGTGCATCCATTGATTTCAGAAGACCCACGACTCCCTCCCTCCCTCCAAGGCTTCTCAGGCGGGCAGGTGATTCTGTTCTTTGTGAAAGTGCATCCCCCTAGCCCATGTAATGTCACTCTCGCTGCCCCTCCAGGGTCCCTGTGAGAGGCTCTGAGAAGACCTGGCTCTCCTGGGGACAGCTCCGTCCCAGAAGCACGTCCCCTAAAAGGACTCGCCACGCCAGACAATGCCCGTGGAGTTGGGGCAGGCTTCTGTCCTGCTGCCACCACCGGCCAAGGCCGAGGAGCTCCTGTTTCCTGGCCTACATGCCATCCCCCGAGGGGAGCCCTCCAGCCCCGAGACTGCACGTCAGCTCTTCAGGCAGTTTCCTTACCAGGTGATGTCCGGGCCCCATGAAACCCTCCAACAGCTTCGGAAGCTCTGTTTCCAGTGGCTGCAGCCAGAGGTTCACACCAAGGAGCAGATCCTGGAGATGCTGATGCTGGAGCAGTTCCTGAGCATTCTGCCTGGGGAGATCCAGACGTGGGTGCGGAAGCAGTGTCCAGGCAGCGGGGAGGAGGCCGTGACCCTCGTGGAGAGCTTGAAGGGAGACCCCCAGAGGCTGTGGCAGTGGGTGAGCAGAGAGTGCTGGGATCTGTGAGGGAAGCACCAGGTCCTCTGGGGTCTTAGCAGGGGCGTTGTCTTTTTTTTTTTTTAATCAATTTGTTTACTTTTGGTTGCGCTGGGTCTTTGCTGCTGCGTGCAGGCTTCCTCTAGCTGCGGGAGCTACTGTCGCATTGTGGAGTTACTCTAGTTGTTTGTTACTCTAGTGGCGGGGGCTACTCTAGTTGCGGTGCATGGGCTTCCCCTAGCAGTGGCTGCTCTTGTTGCAGCATCGGCTCTAGGGCGTGTGGGCTCAGTAATTGTGATGCACAGGCTTTGTTGCCCCACAGCATGTGGGATCTTTCTGGACCAGGGGTCAAACCTGTGTCCCCTGCCTTGGCGCCACCAGGGAAGTGGTTAACCATAGAACCACCAGGGAAGTCCCAGGGGTTTTATCTTTTTTTCTGGCCCTGAATATGTGGGGTTTTTCACACCAACCACCAATTCTCCGAGTCTCTGATCTCAACTAGGTGTCCTCCTATTCAGTTCAGTTGTGACAGCAGCGGGCTGCTTGTCTCAACCCAGAGGATAAGGGCTGGTCCTGTAAGACTTGCCCCATTTCAGCCACCGGTCACAAGCTACAGGGGTCACTCAGACTTCCGGCCAGCTGGCTACAGATTGGGAGGTTCCCAAGGCCCCTTCCTCAGGTTTGATAACTTGCTAGGATGACTCAGATCTCAGGGAAACACTTTGCTTCCATTTTCCAGTTTGTTCTAAAGGATATGATTGAGGAGCAGCCAAATAGAAGAGATGGGGGATACACAGAGCTTCCATGCCCTCCTCTGGGCACTCCATCCTCCTGATCCTTGTATGTGTTCACCGGGTTGGAAGCTCCCTGAACCCCACAGGTTAAGAGTTACTATGGCGTTCTCATTACTCAGGCATGATAGACTGATCATTGGCCACGAGTGGTGGGAGAGCTCCAGCCCCTCTCTGTCCCCTAGAGGTTGAGGGGCGGGGCTGAATGTTCTGGCCCTCCAGTCACCAAGTTAGTTCCCCTGACAACGGGCCTCCATCCTGAAGCTATCCGGGGCCACCAAGAGTTATCCTATCATAATCAACTCAGGGATGGTTGGGAGGGGCTTGTTCTGAACCAAGAAAGTGGCTCCTGGCACTCCTGTCCTTCAGGACATTCCAGGGGTTTCGGAGCTCTGTCCCAGGAGCCTGGGATGAAGATTCATCATATCTCCTCAGTGTGTTTTTCATTATACCTCCTCTGTGTATCCCCATGCCACATCTGATCCTAGGTCTCCCTGTGACTACACTACACTTTTTGGCCGTTAGGAATTGAAGATAAAGTCTCCCCTCCCATCCCATCCTTAGAGTGTTTGGTGAGTTGTCCGATGCCTGCATCTTAATTGGTGGAGGCTGTCCAGTAGAAAGACAGCCCCAGCGGCCTGTCTGAAGGGCTCTCAGGTCTCCCTCTGGCCTCATCCTCTAGCTGCTCTCAGGATGCTTTCCCTGCCCAGTTCCTGCTGGACCAGAAATAAATGCTGGCCTTTTCTTTCCCTGCCCCATGTCCCTAAGGCCTGCCTTAGGATGCGTTCTGGGGGTAGCTCTGTGTTTTTCAGAAACCCTCACTCTGGGTCTTTGAGTAATCAGCAGTGTGTTGTCTCTAGATCAGCATCCAAGTTCTGGGACAGGAAGTCTTTTCAGAGAAGGCGGAGCCTGCGAGCTGCCCAGCAGGGGACGCAGGGTCTCCTGCTGAAGAACCTCAGAAGCTTGGGCTCCAGAACGCAGCGCTCGGGCCTGGGGAGCCACTGAGCTGTGTGGTGAAAGAGGAGTCTGACGCGGAGCAAGGTCTAGGTGAGGGCGGTGTGTGTCCTGCCTCCTGGAGAAACCAGGGGACTGCGATCAGCAGGCCAAGAGGGAGCTGACCATAGGCCGCACCAGCTGGGGTGTGTCTGGACATGTGGGACGCAGGGTGCACCTACAGGAATCAACTGTGATTGGGGGTTCAAAGTCTGCAGCGTAAGCCACCTTATGACAGGGCCCGGCCTTTCGGATCTGGGGTCTGAGGAAGGTGGGAGGAGATGTCGGGGGCAGCTGTCGGGAAGGTTGGAGGAGCCAGAGTTGGTTAGGGAGGTAAACGGGGGTCTGAGCTTGCGGATGGTGGGACAAGTGTGGGTTCCTGGAGGGGAGGTTTGTCCCTGTGTCTTCTGTGAACGGTCGAGAAGGACATCAGGATGCTCAGTCTTCTGTCTCTGCCTTCAGCAGCGGCTGCCACCCAGCTGCCTGCCCAGCTGCCTGCCCAGCCCGAGCAAATGCCTGTCGGGAACCAGGACTTCGGAGCCTCCCTTCTCCACACAGCATCTCAGGTGAGTGGGGTCCCCTGCTTCTTGACCCCAGAACCTTGCCCTCAGAGTTTCAGCAGTAAGGTAAACCCAGCCCCTCTCACTCCATCCTGGCCACAAACAGAAATCTCAGAAACAGATCTATTTTTATTATGTGGTGAGCGACTCTGAAAAGTTGCATTTGATAAAAATGAAGTTTTTCAAGCATCTGTAGACTTTAGTCAAAGCATTGTTCCAAACCTCTAGAGAACTCCTCCTTCTCAGGACTCTCCTTGTGGGGTCCTTCAGAGTGAAGGTGAGGAAGGCTATGTGTGGTGAACGTGGTTTGAAGCCAGGTCTGACCTTCAGCTCTCCAGGCCCAGAGATCTAGAAACCCGAGTCCCAGCTTTGCATTGTATTTGGGGTAGGGGTGGGGAGTGGCAGGGGGATATACCTTTTTCAGTGACTCAAGAGTACCCTTCTTCCTGCTTTCAGGGTAGTCAGGAACCAGACTGTTAGGCAGGAGGCTGCTTGGGAGAAAAGAACTGGGTATTCTGCCAAGGATCTCAAGCAGACTTGGAGGCCTCTTGTTGCTTCTACAGTAAATACAGGGCAACCCTGTGAAAGGTGTAAATACAGGGCATCCCTGTGAAAGGTGTATATATTAACATACTTCAACTAGTGGGGTTAGCTGTTAGCTCTGCGGTACTTACATATGGACATTAGCCATGACCTGTTCTGGATAGCTCGAGGTCCAAAGATTCTTAATGTTCACCAGCAACACTGTGTGTGTGTGTGTGTGTGTGTGTGTGTGTATAAATATGTGGTATGTTCTCAGTCACGTCCGACTCTGCGACCCCATACACTGTAGCCCGCGAGGCTCCTCTGTCCGTGGGACTCTCCAGGCAAGAATTCTGGAGTGGGTTGCCATGTCCTCCTCCAGGGGATCTTCCCTACCCAGGGATCGAACTTGTGTCTCCTGCATCAGCATGTGGATTCTTTACCACGGTGCACTACCTGGGAAGCCCTATGTAAATATATAGAATGTATAAATAAATTTCCTGCATATAGCTGATGCCTGATGAACAGCAGCTCAGCCCTGACAGACCGTCCCGACCCAGTCCCAGTGCCCCTCCCTAAACTAACAACACCTGTTTGTATCAGAAGGCCCTCAGTGTTCAACGAAGTCTTTTATATCTGAAGGGAATGTTTAAATGTAAGGAATCACGTCCTCTAATCTCTTCCCTCATTTGGGAACCTCGAGAACAGTGGCGGGGTGTGAGGTCCACGTGGCAGACGTGGGACTGAGTCAGAGACAGAGCCCCCCGGACTCGGGGGTGTGTGGCGCCCGGTCCCGTGTGTTCAGACCTCCAAAGGGGAACTCGGTTCACACGTCTCTGTGCAAGTCAGTTGTGGCAATGCCCCACAAACCCACAAGGTGGTGGTGTTTCCACATGAAATCCAGATTACTTCCCCATGAAATCTCATACTTCTGTCCTCCCAGAGTAGGAAGTTAGATTTTTTTCTGCTCTTGTGAAAATGAGAGGGAGGGGGAGGGCTGTAGTTGGCATCATGTCTCTTTAAGTCAAGGGTCTCATTCAAGCACTGCTGGCTTCTGGCAGTTCCTCGAGCAAGTCTGTGGCTTTAAGGTTGGAGGTACGCTGTTCAGAGACTTTTCTGGGCTTTGAAAGGATCAATTGTTGCCCCGGAGGGTTTTGGTGGATATCTTCAGCATCTTGGTGGCTACTCTTTTGGTGCCCGTGTGTCTGGGGGGCTGGGCCACCTCGCGGGTATTACTGCCAGTGCAGAAGAGGGAGTCTGTGTGTTCTGACCCGAAGGACCAAGGACTCCTGCATTCAGCAGTGTTTGCTCAAGCTGGTTATTTCCAGACGGTTGTTCAAGTAACTTCACTCACAGAAGGTCAACAAAGTAGAAAATTCCTACTTTAGAAAATTTTAAATTAAAATCCATATTTAAAATGTTATGATCAGTAGTTAAACATATAGAGGTCACTTTTCACCTTTGCAGTTTCTTCCACCCCAAAACATTTAACTCCTCCTTTTCTTCTCTTTTTTTAAGCTTAATACCTGCTAATCAGAAATACATTTTAAAACTTCTTTCCTTTCCCTCCTGAATTTCCAGACATCAATGACGTCTTGGGAATATCGGGCTCCTTCTTCTGTTCAAAGATCTCTCCGATGAGCACTGAGAGTTAAACACAACCCAAGTGGAGAAAGGGCTTCCCCAAACAGGCAACTTAAAAGAGAACACGGGACCTAAAACCTACATGTTTCCTCTCCATGGCAAGAAGTACAGAGGCCGGGCCTGTTGACTCCCGTCTGGAACCACCTCCTGTGGTTTCTCAGACCTTCTGATGGCCAGGACCCTAAGGCCATTCCTTTCTCCTCAGCCCTGCACAGGCAGGGAGGGATGGTTCGGGACCCTCCCCTGGACTCGGGCCTTGTGTTCTTCTCTAGGAGCAGTGGAGGCACCTGGATTCCACCCAGAAGGAGCAGTACTGGGATCTCTTGCTGGAGACCTACGGGAAGATGGTCTCAGGAGGTGCAGGTGGGTCAGCCTGGTGGAAGGGGCACCCCCCCCGTGTGCTCTAGGGGCGACAGGCCACTCTGCTCGGTGCTCTCCGGGTGACGGAAACCCTTGGAGACACAGCTGGGAGCTCGGGAGTTGGAGGGGGTGGGCTACAGTGTCGGCGCCTGTATATTGAACACGCTGCGTGCACTGGCCCCATGGTGGCTCCTCTCCTCTGTGAAGTGGGTGCCAGGGTGCCCTCAGTTAGATGGTGACATGAGTGGCAGATCTAGCCACTTTCTCACTGTTCCGTAGCCTGCAGATGCTGGTTACAACAGAGCTTGGCTGTAGCCGACTGTGCCCAGCCAGCCACAGGTGGGGTCCCAGTCACGACCCGCACACCAGCCTGCCAGGTGGTCTGACCCCTCCCGCCCAGAGCCTTCTTTTTGTGGCCTTTGCCATCATCCGGCCATCCCAGGGGTGCTGGTGTCATCGAGGTTCCCCGTGTCCCTCCAAGATGGGCTCCTCAGTGGTGTCCAGAGCCTCTCAGTTCTCTCTGCACTCATGGCCCTCCTTTGAACAGCACAGCCTGGTCCCCAGTCCTCCCCGTTCATCCAGGCCCACAGATGCCTTCTCTGTTCCAGGCATTTCCAGTGCCAGGCCTGACCCGACCGATCCAGCTGGGTATGGGGTAGAGCTGGCAGGGCCACACCTGCATGCCAGTGAGAAGATCCCAAGACCCACCTGCATAGGTGAGTGACCTGTCCCCAGCGATTTCTGACTGCCAGTCATTAAACTGGAGGTAATGGGGGAGAGGTTAGGGCTTGGTTTCTGTTACATCAGTAACGACTAGCCATGGCCTGGTCAGTCCAGGCTGAACACTGAGGTTGGGCTCCTTGTGCCTGGCTGTCACGTCGTTGACAGATGTTTAATAGTGGAAGAAGGCCCCTGAATCTGATATGCTGCCCCACTCCAGCCTGTTGTGATGGCTTCCTTTCTCAGAGAGAACTAAGACTGTACAGGCTCAGAGCAAATCAGATATGGACTGAGTTCTATTAAAAAAAAAAAAGATCATCTAACAGATTACTGTTATTCTTCCTAAGGAGAAGGTCCAGAGTAACTGGACCTTTTTTTTTAAAAACTCTGGTTATGGAAAATGGTAACCCACCAACTCCCACAAAATAAACAAGACCCCAAGCAGAGAAACATGTTTCAGCTACTTTCTATGCACCTCAAGTTTCATTAAACAGCAGCAACAACAAATACTTTGTATCGATCACATATTTTAACATTGGTACAAAGAAATATGAACTTGGTCTGTTGTAAAACAGCAATCACCCTTTGCCTTCTGAATTCTTTTAAAAACATTGCAGTTATGTAAAATTGACTGTCAAACCTACCTACCTACACACACACACACACACACACACACACACACACACCTTTTCATCTCATTTTCTAACAACAGTCTTGTTAGATCATACCTTGAACCAAACTGTGGAGAGGGTATAAAGCCAGCCTGCCTTGATAAGGCAAAGAAATGCCATCGTAGGTTCTTGAGAGAGGATCTGTGGGGAGAGACTTCGGAAGCAGCCACCTGCAGGACAGGCTGGGAAGGTGCCCACCAAGGAGGAGAGTCCTGGAGGCCACTGACACAGGAGTCCAGGTGTGCAGGGACGAGACAGTAATAACAGGCAGGAAAGGAGTGGTCTGGGCCCAAAGGTGGCCAGAATTAACAGCCTGCCAGACCTAGATTCAGTTGTTGTTGTTGTTTAGTCGCTGAGTTGCATCTGATTCTGCAACCCCATGGACTGCAGCTCGCCAGGCTCCTCTGTCCATGGGATTTTCCAGGTAAGAACACTGGAGTGGGTTGCCATCTCCTTCTCCAGGGGATCTTCCCAACCCAGAGATGGAAGCTGTGTCTCCTGTAGTGGCAAGCAGATTCTTTACCACTGAGCCACCAGGGAAGCCTAACCTGGGCTCAGGGCAGGGGGCACATGCCCCACAAGAGAGTGGATATGCTCTCCAGTTGACCACATGGAGGAACAGCTCACAGGAAAAGCAGGTCAGCAGGGAAGTGAGCTTCAAAAAGTCTCACACTCATACCTCTAATCACAATTTCAAAGGATGAAAATTACACACATACAGTTGGCCCTTGAATGGTAAGGGTTTGGACTGTGCGGGAATGCTTATTCTCAAGAGTTTTTTCAAAAAATTTGTATACAATCCACGTTTGGTTGAAGTCATAGGTGCAGAACCTGGATTCAGAGGGCAGACTGTAAAGTTACACTTGGATTTTGACTGCACTGGGGTGGGCGCCCCAACCCCCACATTGTTCGAGAGTCAACTATATTTGGAAAAATGATTCTTAAGCACTTACTGGGAAGAATACTGCAAGAATAGTAAAAAGGTTTGAAAGAAGAGTGTTTCATCAGTGTTGGGCTTGTAAATATTCAGAGTATGTCATTTCTGAAAGGTAAGCTCATTCACATAGTGCAGTACTGATAGAATACAAGCCAGTGGAGCTGAACAGGGAGCTGGGGACCAGAGGCTGGTCTGTACAGGACTGATGGAGGAAAAAGCAAGACAGGTCCGCAGGATGAGTCACTCTTCTCTGAGCAGAATCCGGAGAAAGCACTCTGGGGAGAGGAATCTGCTTCAACTTTGTGTGTGTTGTCTTCCAAAATAAGTTGGAAGCAGATAGAAAAGACAAAATATGAAAATAAAATAATAATAATAGGGAAGAAAATGGGTAAATATTTGACTCATGTCAAGCTGGGGGTGATTTTTATAAGTATAAAAGCGATAGGAAAAAAAATCACTAGGTAAATGATTAACAGACTGGACTATATTTAAAAAGAGAGAAACCACAACATCTACACATAAAAATAACTCCAATCAAGGGGCTTCTCCCCATTCCCGATGGCTCAGCAGTAAAGAATCCGCCTTCAGTGAAGAAGACACAGGAGACTCGGATTCGATCTCTGGGTCAGAGAGATCCCCTGGAGGAGGAAATTCCAACCCACTGCAGTATCCTTGCCTGGAAAATCCCATGGACAGAGGAGCCTGTCAGGCTGTAGTCCATGGGGTCGCAGAGAGTCAGACAGGACTGAGCCACGGAGCACACAACCCCAAACAAAATAATAATGACTAAACTGGTAAAAAACTTTTCATAGACATGACAGATAAGTGACTATTTTTCTTAAAATAGAAAGAGTGAGTGCAAGTTGATAAGAGAAAAGTGACTTTCCCAGTTTAAAAATAATGGACAACAGCCTTGGAGTATGAAAAGTAACTCATAAATGTGAAAAAAAAATCGATCCTTTAATAACTAAAGAATTAACGTTTACACCAACAAGAAGCTGTTTCCCACCAGTCTGAGCAGCAGAGTCTTGAGACAGTCAGTAGGTAGGCTTTTGTTGAATCCTTGCCTCCTCTCTGCCCAGCCTCTTGGACCTGAGGATGGCACCATCGTTCTGGAAGTTGATCTGCCAGTGGGTGTCAGCAGCCTTAACAACACCATTCATGCCTGTTGACACAGTAACTGTACTTTGAGGAACCAAAGATACTGATCAGAAATGTGGGCAGAATTTGTGAAGAAAAAAGCTTCTCACGTCATTATTTACAGTAGCCAAATATAACAGACAACTTAGATTCCCACAGAAGGAGAAGTCTTAAATAAAGTTCCTTGTTTTACTCTACTGTGTTTATTACCATATCTCCACGGTGAGCCATTATTCAGCTCTTTAAAATGATACCTCTAAAGGCTTCTTCAAAGACAAGAGAGAGTACCTTGGCCTTCCAAGAGGAACAAGTTCTAAGGCTCTGAATTAACAAGCTCCGGTCTGGCGCTGCAGCAGATTCCTGGGTCTCTAGCCGATAATGTGAAAGACACCAACATAGGAGAGAGAAGGGCAGACAGCTCCTTCAGATCTATAGGAATAAAGTCATTTAGAAAAGTTGAAGATAAATTCTACCACCCACATAAAGATCTTTACCACATGGGTCGCTGAGTAGTAATAACCAAAACCCCAAGTTATGAGAAAAACAAAATGTAACTGTTTCATGAGTTAATGAAGTTAGTGAAGCCCCAATGAAGCTGGATTCTTGTGCAGACCAAGGGTGCAGACTTTCACACGGCAGCTTCTCTGGGCATCACAGCCCCAGGGACATGACACGAACTTCGGGGTGACTTGTGGAAGGGAGGACCCATGTGAAATTGATAAACGCCACCCTTTACCATTGAAAGGCTTCAGAGCCAGGCAGAGAACTGTTTATACAGTATGGTACTGGTCGTGTCAGCGAAAAACATACACGTGTACGTGCGTGTGTGCATGCTAAGTCCCTTCAGTTGTGTCTGACTCTGTGCAACCCCATGGACTGTAGCCCTCCAGTCTCCTCTCTCCATGGGGGTTCTCCAGGCAAGAATACTGGAGCGGATTGCCATGCCCTCAACAGGGTATCTTCCCGACATGTGTGTTTAAATGAAAGACAGGAAGGAAATGTACACTCACAGTAGTTGCCTCTGGGTGCTATGATTAAGGCTGATTTTGCTTTCTTTCGTATGCTTTTCAAATTATTTTTCGTGATCCTATTTATCCTTTTTATATAAACAGATAAAAACGAGTACTCGTTAGCGTAGTGCTCTCCTATGTTAGACTTGTTTCTCCTGGGCTTTGGAAGCTGGCTGCTGCTTTTCCGAGGTGGCCGCTGCAGCCTCTGGGAGCCGTCCTCCGCTGTCACTCATTCTCCTTTCCAGAGCTGAGTCACAGCCGGACGCACGCGAAGCGAGTGCCAGGTGCTCAGGTCCGACAGCATTTTCCTTCTTGGTAAAGAGAAGTCATCATGTCTTGTGCTGACCCTTTCTCTGACACACAGGTTGGCAAGCAGGGCGGACCGCTGACTGAGCTACTCTGCATCTTCTTTCTCCTTCTAGGGGACAGAGGGGAGAATGACAAAGAGAACCTGAACTTGGAGAACTACAGGGCTCAGGACCCTCCGGCACTGGGAGAGCCTCCCCCTCAGGCTCCCTTGAGCGGCCTCTTCAGTGAGGACGAGCCAAGACCCTCTGGAGAAGGAGAGGACCTCTCAGAGGCCCAGGGGAACCTGCAGGGAGAGGGGACAGGGGGTCAGCTCTGCCCCCGGGAGAGGAATTCCAGGAAGCAGCCGGGCCCGCACCTGCTGCCCCTGCTTCCCGGGGATTCGCCAGCACCATGGCTTGAGGAGAAGAGAGAGGCCGCTCCGCGGGGGCAGCCAAGGGCCCCCATGGCCCAGAGACTCCCCACCTGCAGGGAGTGTGGCAAGACCTTTTACCGGAACTCGCAGCTGGTTTTCCACCAAAGAACTCACAGCCGGGAGACGTACTTCCAGTGCCCCACCTGCCAAAAGGCCTTCCTGCGGAGCTCCAGCTTCGTGAAGCACCAGCGGGTCCACACGGGCGAGAAGCCCTGCAAGTGCGACTACTGTGGGAAGGGCTTCAGCGACTTCTCGGGGCTGCGCTACCACAAGAAGATCCACACGGGGGAGAAGCCCTACAAGTGCCCCGCGTGCGAGAAGAGCTTCATCCAGAGGTCCAACTTCAACCGGCACCAGAGGGTGCACACAGGCGAGAAGCCCTACAAGTGCACCCGCTGCGGCAAGAGCTTCAGCTGGAGCTCGAGCCTCGACAAGCATCAGAGATCCCACCTGGGGAAGAAGCCCCGCCCGTAGCCGGGCTCTCTGATCCCTGCTCTGTCCCCCGGTCTGTTCAAGAAGACTTGACTCCATCCCAAGGAACTGTGTTCCTTAGAAAGCATCCCTGTCCTCTCAGTCTTCCATGGACTGCAGAGCAGAGCCCAGAACACTGCTTTAGACAGGAGGAGAGCTCGGCCTCTGAGTTGGATCTCACGCGGGCTGACTTTCTTGCTTCTGCGTCGGGAGAAAGCGAAGTCTTCCTTTTCCCACTCATCTGTCCTCCCGGACCCCTCGGGAAAGACCTGTCACTTGGAGGTCCCGTTTTAGGAGTGTTCCCTGGAAAGAGTTTCACTGGATCCGCCCTCAGGACTGTGGTCCTAGAGCAGGTCTTCTGTTCCGAAGGGGGAGCAAAGAGGCCAGTGGGCTCATGTGTGGTCTCTGTAGTACGGGTGCAAAGCTAACTTTCAATAAACTTGGTGGCCATTCCCCACCTCGTCTGTGTGTGCAGCATCCACTGTCTGCTGACTGGAACTCACAAACCCTCAGTGGTGCTCGAGCTCCCAGATTAGCGCAAACAAATCGGAGGGACAGTGACAGGAACATGACAGCCTGGTCTCTGGGTGAGAGCCCGGCCACTGCCGGGCACCCCGGTGTCCTCTTCCCAGGCCTGCCTCCCACCTGCTCTGCGGCTTCCAATTTCCCCTCTTTCTCCCAGTGTCTCCCTGAGGCTGTCCATCATTTTTGCCAAAGTGTCCTGGGATGTAAAATTATCTTCCTTATCTCATTTACTCTGTATGTGTTAGGAAGAAATCAATAGCATCAATTCATTTTATAGACTGTCTAGATCCCTGGTGGCTCAGCAATAAAGAACCCGCCTGCCAATGCCAGGGACTGGATTCAATCCCTGGGTAGGGAGAATCCTCTGGAGAAGGAAATGGCAACCTATTCCCAGTATTCTTGCCTGGAAAATCCCTTGGACAGAGGATCCTGGTAGGCTACAGTCCGTGGGGTTGCATAGTCAGACGTGACTTAGCGACTCAACAACTCAGGTTTATTAACATAGACATCTAACCTGTCCACTTGTCCTTGTCCTCGAAAGTGACATGACCCAGGGTGTCCTGCTCTGGTTTAGTGAGACCACTCCCCTTCCATCTTGGTCCTCCTCCGCCCACTCTTACTGTACTGTTCCCAGTGAGGGGCAAGCAGGATGACGCTAATAAGGAGGACAGAGCTGACTCCCTGGAAACAAGAACTCTAGGTAAGAAACTGTAAACTGTAGGCAAAGAGCAGAAAGTGCTTTTCTGGTTGACGCACAAGAAATGACTCTTTAAGTTGGAATCCCTGGATTCCGGAGGAATGTATCACCTCCCTTTTGGCACAAACATGAGGAGGGAGGGCCCTCTTTTGAGGGTATGGGAACCACCAGGCAGAAAGCAGGGAGATCACAGTGGGGGAGGGCCCTCTTGAGGGTATGGGAACCACAAGGCAGAAAGCAGGGAGACCACAGTGGAATCGGCATTAGACTCTGTCCTCTCGTAGCAGAGGTTTGCAGGAGTGTGGGTTTTTACATTTGGAGTAAGCACTTCTCAAAGTGTGGTCCCAGGACCTGCAGCACTGGCAGTTTCTTAGACTTACCAAGTCAAGCGCTGAAGGATGCCCACAAAACCTTGTCTTAACAAGTCCTCCAGGGGATTCTGATACCTGCTCAAGATTAAGAACCACTTTGCTAAGTAGCAATTAACTAAAAAATGTTTCTCCAAGGATACGTGGGAATAAAGAACCTAGAAGGAACCGGGAGCCTGCCCAGACAACAGACAAGCCCCACAAAGGGAGCTTTACAACTCATGGAAACCATAGATTTTGTTGGGCATCCAATGAGAATGTGTTCCACAGGAAAATTGAGGAAAATTGTATGTGACAAAGCTGTAGGTGAAAGGTTTCTCCTTGGGCCCCTCTTTATATGATCTGAAAGATGACAGAGAGACAAAGAAGCAGCCTACCTTGTTTGTGGCTTTGTCCCCAGCAAGAAGTAGATGTTAGATAAACACTTGATAAATGCATGTGAGGACTAACTGAAGATAGGTATTGCATATTTATGTTGTTCAGTCACTAAGTCATATCTGACTCTTCGCTACCCCATGGACTGTAGCCCGCCAGGCTCCTCTGTCCCTGTGATTCTCCAGGTAAGAATACTGGAGTGGATTGCCATTTCCTTCTCCCGGGGATCTTCCCGACCTAGGGACTGAACCTGTGTCTCCTGCATTGACTGGGGGATTCTTTACCTCTGAGCCACCAGGGAAGCCCAAATATTGCACGCATACCTCCCTTATCCTCCAGAGCGATGATCAGCAAAACGTGGCTGGCTGCCTGTTTCTGTAAATAAAGTTTTAATGAAATGTGGCCACATCCACTTATGTATGTATGTCCGTGGCTCCTTTGGAGTTAACAGTGGCAGAGCTAAGCGGTTGCGCAGAAACAATATGCCCTGCAAATGCCTCACATTTGCTCTCTGATCCTTAACAGAAAAAGTCTGGTGACCCCCTGATCCAGAGTCACGTGCATATAGATCACCTGGGGTGCTTGTTAAAATGCAGATTCTGCCTCACAGGTGAGTCTGGGGCTGCTGGCACATGGACTAGCCCGAAACCAGGGCACTGGATGTGGGGTCACGTAACAATGTCAGGGCTCAGGGATCTGTGGCTTCTTTCTTCTGGGCTTGTCACGATAACTTCTGACCCTGCAACACTCAGAGCCTGGGCCAAACACAGTTGAAGAGCAAATCACTTTATTCAGAAAGGGCCAGTGTTAGGCTAAAAACTCTTCTACCCTAGTTCCTAGGTCCAGACTCCTCCAGCTCAACCTCACTTGAGGCACTTCTCTCGAGTTCCCCAAAGGGGCTCTTCAGAACTGTGAGTACTGTCCATTTCTTATCTTTCTCTATGGCTGTGGTCTTAGCCCTCACCCACCGGTCCCTCCAGGCAGCCTCCAGCCCAACTTTGCTTCCTCGGGGGTTCTGCAGGAAGCTAAACCTGCAGAAGCAAGGCGACTCCGGCCAGAACCCACTTGGATGGCTTCTCCTTAGTCTTCAGCTGGAAAGTCCACACGTAGGTGGGTCCCCGCTGACGGGTCTTGTACACAGGACAGGGGTAGACGCTGCGGCAGTCCTGCTTCTCCGCAGGGACGGCCCTGATGAACATCACAGGCAGGGCGGGTGTCAGCTCCTTCAGCTTCCCCTCGGCGATGATCCCAGCCTGAGGATAAGGATTCGAGAGAGCACCTTTCAGGTCAGGCCCTGAGCCCGGACAGGCAGCCTCACTCCTGTCGGGAGATCCAGGAGAGAGAGACTGGGATGGCCAGGCTGCCCCCAGGCTCATCCCCTTGCAAGGTTCTCTCAACAACCCCAGGTGGTGTGCACTGGTGTGTGCTAAGTCACTTCAGTTGTGTCCAACTCTGTATGACGCTATGGACGGCAGCCCACCAGGCTCCGCTGTCCGTGCGATTCTCCAGGCAAGGGTACTGGAGCACATTGCCACGTCCTCCTTCAGGGGATCTTCCCACCCAGGGATCCGACCCTGTCTCCTGTGTCTGCTGCATTAGCAGGCGGGTTCTTTACCACTGAGCCCCCGGGGAAGCCCATGCACTGGAGGGGATGCACAACATACTCCTGCTGGTTTTCAGCCTGAAAATCTGCTCGAAGCAGAGTTCCAAAAGTGGTCGTATATCATATGTAAATGAATCTCTTTAGGGCTTGAATCTCTGTTTTATTTTATCACTCATTTCGTAAGCATGCTGAATGCAGCTAATTGCCAGATGTCATGCTAGGTGCTAGGGACTTCAGGTTAGCAAGACACAGAGCCTCCTGGTATTAGCATACACTGTACTTGAAGCTTTACCATGCACACTGAAGACAGGAAGACCTGGCAGTAAAGAAAAAAGTCTCACTTTATTTATCCCAGTGTTCCCCAAACTTACTTTGACCACAGGACCCTTTTCGTGCAACCTATCCATCTCCCACATCGCTAGTGTCTTCCGAACACACCTGGGGGAGATGATCATCCAGAGAGATTCACAGATTCCTTGCCTCTGTCTTGGTGACTCTGAATCCCTTATGCTGATGACAGAACTTGGTATATCTAATATATACATTTTTTTTCTTTTTGCCAATGCCCTTGTTTTATGGAGGAGAGGAATTTTGGACATCCTTACCCTTCCCTTTTTGCTCAACACTTTCTGGGATATAGACTTTGAGGTGTTATTTTTGGTTTTATTATTATTCGGAAACAAGGTAATGAAAAAATGGAAGGTAGTCTGTTGGACTGGAAAAGGTCAGTTTTCATTCCCATCTCAAAGAAGGCCAATGCCAAAGAATGTTCTAACTACCACACAGTTATGCTCATTTCACACACTAGGCAGGTAATGGTTAAAATCCTTCAAGTGAGGCTTCAATAGTATGTGAACTGAGAACTTCCAGGTGTACAAGCGAGATTTAGAAAAGGCAGAGGAACCAGAGATCAAATTGCTAACACCCATTGGATCATAGAAAAAGCAAAGGAATTCCAGAAAAACATCCATTTCTGCCTCATTGACTACACTAAAGCCTTTGACTGTGTGGAGTCACTCAGTCGTGTCCAACTCTTTGCAATCCCATCGACGGTAGCCTACCAGGCTCCTCCATCCATGGAGTTTTCCAGGCAATAGTACTGGAGTGGGCTGCCATTTCCTTCTCCAGGGGATCTTCCCCACCCAGGGATTGAACCTGGGTCTCCCACATTGTAGACAGATGCTTTACCGTCTGAGCCAACAGGGAAGTCCTTCGGATCACAACAAACTGTGGAAAATTCTTAAAAAGATGGCAATATCAGAAGATCACCTTACTTGCCTCCTGCAAAAACTGTATGCAGGTCAAGAAGCAACAATTAGAACTGGACATGGAACAACAGTCTAGTTCAGAATTGGGAAAAGAGTATGTCAAAGCTCTATATTGTCACCCTCTTATTTAACTTATACGCAGATTATATCATGCAATATGAGACTGAATGAAGCACAAGCTGGAGTCAAGATTGCTGAGAGAAATATCAATAATAACCTCAGATATGCAGATGACACCCAATGGCAGAAAGCAATGAGGAACTAAAGAGTCTCTTGATGAAGGTGAAAAAAGAGAGTGAAAAAGCTGACTTAAAACTCAACATTCAGAAAACGAAGATCATGGCATCCAGTCCCATCACTTCATGGCAAATAGATGGGGGAATAATGGAAACAGTGATACACTTTATTTTCTTGGACTCCAAAATCACTGCAGATGGTGACTGCAGCCATGAAATTAAAAGATGCTTGTTCCCTGGAAGAAACGCTATGACAAATCTTGACAGTGCATTAAAAAACAGACATTACTTTGCCAACAAAGGTCCATACAGTCAAAGCTATGGTTCCTCCAGTAGTCACATATGGATGTGAGAGTTGGACCATAAAGAAGGCTGAGTGCCGAAGAATTGATACTTTCAAACTGTGGCTACAGGGAAACGAACTGACAGCCTCAAGGAGAGGTTATCCAGGACAGAAGTCTCCAGGGTGCCCCTTTCAGCAACTGGACTTTATGGGAGGGGGCGATGTGTGTGTAATCAGCCTACAGGTGATGCCCTCTGCCCCTCCACCCCCAGCCCGGGGTCTACCTGGTTGTCCCAGCGAGCGCCTTCCATGAAGAGGCCATGCACATAGGCCCCTTCCCGGGGGGGACTCCTGAACTCCTCCCTGTTCTTCTTCGTCACGTCACACTGCAGGGCCATCTGGTCCAGGGGCCACTCGTTCCGGCGGGCTGTGGCCTGCATGATGGCCGTTAGGAAGGACTGGGGGTTGAAGAAGCCCGCCAGCCACACAGTCGAGGGCATGGCAAAGTCGCCTGTCCAGGCCTCCAGCTCCTTGATCCGGTTAAGCAGGTCCATAAACCAGGCTGCCAGGCCTGCCATGGAGGGGTAGGCTTGTCTGGCCCAGGACTCTGGCACCGTGTCCAGGTACAGGGCGTTCTGTAAGCTCTCCATGTCGCTGGTCATGGTCAGCTCTCCCTGAAGACAAACAGCCAGAGGGGAAAAGGTGAGGGGTGGCAGGTCCCTGGAAACAGCTGGCCTTGGGGATGCTGGGGAAGACAGGAGATAACTGCAGAGGTGGGCGACCCAACGCTGGTTCCTGTCAACGCTGGTCCTTGTCTAGCACTTGAGTTTTAGGTTTGTCTCATAGAGGCTAGTCCTTTAAAACTTTCCCTGCTCCAGTGATATCAGAGTCCACACCTATCCACTGACAGTAGTTTAGGTTCCCTCTGGACCTAAAACTACCTGTGGGTTCCACACTGATTCAGTTGCTCACTTGAGTTCGACTCTTTGTGACCCCATGGACTGCAAGCTGCCAGGCTCCTCTGTCCATGGAACTGTCCAGTCAAGAATACTGGAGTGGGTTGCTGTTTCCTTCTTCAGGGGATCTTCCAGACCCAGATCAAACCTGTGTCTCCTGCATTGGCAGGCAGATTCTTTAGCACTGAACCACCAGGAAAGCCCATACTGATTCCACCTGACCCTAAAGTTTGGGCTCCTCTGTCCTCCTCCAGCCTCTGCAGCAGCCTCTGCTGGCCCAGGACTCTGGCACTGTGTCCAGGTACAGGGCGTTCTGTAAGCTCTCCATGTCGCTGGTCACGGTCAGCTCTCCCTGAAGACAAACAGCCAGAGGGCAGGGGGCAATGTGTGTGAAATCAGCCTGCAGGTGAGGCACTTTGCACCCCCCACCCCAGGGTCTACCTGAGTGTCCCAGTGAGCACCTTCCACGAAATGCAAGAAGCCAAAGCCAGGAGGATCTATATTCTCCCCCAATCAAGAATTTCCTTCAGAAACCAAGCTATTACATACATAGCCAACTTTTAGGGACCCTCTTGCAATTGCTGAATGAAATTTGTGACGGAAGATTGACATTGAAAACTGTCTTTAAACTTTGTAACCTTAGTTATGCCAAGGATCTACAGTTTCTTGAAGGTGTCATCTCTACATCAGTGGTTTCTGCACAGGAAATAGGGTGCCCAACAAGACCTTCCATGTCTGAGATGATGACCATCAGTACTACGAAGCTATTTAAGCACCAGTGACTTAAAATTGAGGTTTCCCAGGTGACTCACTGGTAAAGAATCCTCCTGCCCATGTAGGAGATGTGGGTTTGATTCCTGGGTCAGAAAGATCCCCTGGAGGAGGAAATGGCAACCCATCCAGTATTCCTGCCTGGGAAATCCCATGGACAGAGGAGCCTGGTGGCTACAGTCCATGGGGTCACAAAGAGCTGGACACAACTTAGTGACTGAGCATGCATGCATGACTTAGAACTATAAAATTAAATATCAGTTCCTTCGTGGCAGTTCATGTCCTCAGCAGTCACGTGTGCCCTTATTAGCACAGACATGGAATCTCCCATCATCACAGAGAGTTCTATTGGACAGCACTGTTCTAAACAGACATGCCTAGTTTTCTGTGTGCTAATTAAACTGTACTGTGTATGTTTTTGTCACGGTTGTATTAAAAATCCTGTATGTTGCAGTTTTAATAAAACCTGTTTATGGACATATAAGAGTACATGCTTATTAAACTGTACTTAAAAAGATACATAGACAAACCAGGATTCATTAAAAAAAAAAATAATAAAGTCCAATAGACTTAAAAGAAAAAAAGATACAGGATGTACTTACTTTTCCTTTTAAAATAAAAATCTTAAGTTTTCAATGGCCAATACACTCACATAAAGTGCTCTTATAAATAACACACCAAATACATTTGCTTCTCCACCAGTGTTGTGGGTTCTCTTGAGTCTGGGTGCATCTGTGGAAGTATGTTGTACTTGTGAATGCTGTCGTGAGTCGATGGGAAGGTAAGGTTTCCCACCCTGGGTTCATCCTACAACATGACCTAACAAAACTGGGTCAGCACTACTGGAAAAACTAGGATGAAAATGTCCCAGTCCTCTGGCACGTCTCTGAGGGCTGTGGCAGACAGACCGGTAGAGATGAACTCAGATGGAGCCCTAGACTCTGCCGGCCACTGTCACTTGCTGGTACAGAGAAGTCCTTTGTTGCCTGGTTACCTCCTCTCACCAATTCAACCCCTTAACTCTGTGTGACCATGTCTCACACAGAGCTGTGCCACTGCTGAAAACTGAGGTCCTGTAAACCTTCGTTTCTCTGATATGTGTTGTAAGAAGAAGTCATGTGCTTAAGAATCAAGTAACTGCAATATTAGGGCAGTGAGACGCTTCTGTAAGACACTGTAACGGTGGGTCACGTCATCATGTTGCTGTTTAGTTGCTGAGTCACGGCCAACTCTGCAACCCCATGGACTGTAGCCCACCAGGCTCCTTTGTCCATGGGATTTCCCAGGCAAGAATACGGGAGTAGGTTGCCATTTCCTTCTCCAGGGGATCTTCCAGACACAGGGATCGAACCTGCATCTCCTGTGTCTCCTGCATTGGCGGGTGGATTTACCACTGAGCCACCAGTTACCATGGGAAGCCCCCACGTCATTATGCATTTCTCCAGATCCATAGAATGTACAACAACAAGAGTGAATCCTAAGAAAAACCATAGGTGACCCTGAGGATTGTGATGAAAGTGTGGATTTAGCTGTAACTAACAGACCACTCTGGTGGGGATGCTGATGGTGGGGAGGCTGTGCATGTTGGGGGAGTGGGCATTGAGGGGTGGAGTAAATGGGAACACTCTGTACCTTCTGTTCAATTTTGCTGTGAACCTAAAACTGCCCTAAAAAATAAAGTCATAATAAAAAATATGTACACAATACTTAATTTTTAACACTCTTCAGAAATCTAAGGTCGTTTTGACAGCAGGGAAGTACAAAATGTGTAACTTGGCTTTCTTAAAAATTTCTCACATCTGCTTGTTAAGTTATTCTGACAGTGAGTTCTCATTTACTAATTGAATGTGCAAGTGATGGAGCCTTAAGGAAGGTGTCATCTCTTAGGTTCTGCTCGTTTGAGAGTGAAACAGGAACAATTTAGGAAAAGAAGAAGCTATTCATCTGGTGGTTAGAGTTCTGAACTCAGATCTGCTCACGACCTCGAGTGGAGGTAGAAACAACTCATTTCCAGAGAAGGTGTTGAGAAGAACCCAGAGAGCCCTACACTAAATTAGTGCAGTGTAACTCAAATCCCTTTCTTAGAAGAAGAGGAATAAACCTACAGACTCTGGGACAGCACTTCCTGAAACGTGTACAAAGATTAGTCTCCTCAGGCATGGCCAGATTGGTAGAGGCTGGGGTTAGGGGCAGGGGTGGGGTTGCACACAGGAAGCCTCTGTGGCCAAATGATGGGTAAGGAAGACTTTTGTGAAGATTCTAGCTACCTACGTAGAGAAATCTGCTTCCATCTGTTCACCCCAACATCCTCAAACTCCTCCTGCCTGGGTCGCGTGGAACACAGATTGAATGCTTATTTGCTCACAGGTCAAGAGTCAACAGAAAGAAAACGTACAAAGAAAACACTAAGTCCTTAAAAAGACGCCATACTTTGGGTCCTGGGATTAGCCCGTTCCATGTCTACACTGCAGGGAAACTGAGGAGAACTGAAGATTGGGGGGTACTTTATCACAGGTACAAAGGCTACCTGGATGTGGCATTAAGCACTTTTTTTTGTCCCTATAAATAAATGTTTTCAGTCTTTATTTGATATCAGGAGAAGGGGGCAACAGAGGATGATGTGATGGTTGCATGGCATCACTGACTCAATGGACATGAATTTGAGCAAACCCTGAAGATAAAGAAGGACAGGGAAGCCTGGTGTGCTGCAGTTCATGGGGTCACAAAGAGTTGGACATGACTGAACAACAACAAAAATAAAAACGTGATTTTCCCTCTAAGCCTTCATCGCTTTAAGTGAGGAAGCTTGTGGAGAGTGCCGATTCACAGGTTCCAGTCCAAACTGAAGGACTCTGGACAGCCAGAAAAGGTCCCTTCTTGGGAGTGGGAAGTGATCGGTGCTCTGGGCTCACAGGCATGTGGCCGGTGTCCACACCACGGCATCAGCAATGCCCACACATGCCCTTCTCCAGGGGCAACAGGCTGCCCCCTGACCTAAAGGTCAGCCTTGGTCCTCCCTTTCTTCCCTGCGAAGATGGTCTCTGCAACCAGCTGTCATTCGTATGAGATGCAGGGGGTGATGAGATGGGGAGGGAAGATGGGGAATTATGTGGGTTCCACCCCGGCCAGTCTGGCGCCCATACTGTGGGTGACAACAGCTGGTCCATCCATGCACTCTAGCAGGCACGTGGGCCAGGGAAGCTGCCTGCATGGTGGTGGCCGTCAGTCACTAAACGGCCAGAGCAAGAGCTGAACTATTAAGTCAACATACAATGGACGAAAGTAAAGTGCCAGAGCAGTCCCTCAACTCGTCAAGCTGGGCTTTAAGTCTGAATATCTTTCACATGTTTAGAAAAACAGAATCTGTCAGTCAGGAGGGGCATTAGCCACTGAAGCATAGTTGGGGGGGCGGTGCAGGGGGCGAGGGGGGAAATGTTTGATGCCATCAAACATCTGAATAATAAAAAACAGCTCCCCAGTCCCAGACACTGGACTGGCCAGGGCTCCATCTAAGAGAGCATGACCCAAATGAAATGACACTTATACCCATTTGAATGGGTAATTTTACATTTAAAATTCACAAAATTGGGACTTCCCTTGTGGTCCAGTGGTTTAGAATCTGCCTGGCAAAGCAGGGGATGCAGTTTTGATCCCTGCTTGAGGAACTAAGATCCCACATGCCTTGGAGCCACTTAACCCTGCATGAGGCAACAAAGGTCCTGTGTGCCGCAACTAAGACTGGATGCAGCCAAATAAGTAAAAAATAAATATTTTAAAAATTCAAGATATTACATGTGTGTAATTTTACATTTTCTGGTAGCCACTTTAAAAAATTTAAAAGAGGTGAATTTAATTTTCATAATATGTTACTTAATGTGATATAAGTAAAATGTCAAATATTCGAATATACAATCAATATAAAAATTATTAATAGGGTATTTTCCCTTTTTTGCCCTATATCTCTGAAATCTGGCATTTAACTGACTCTTATAGCACATCTCGGTATGGACATTTCAACTGCTCACCTGTCATTCGTGGCTACCATCCTGAATGTGTGTGCTTAGTTGCTCAATCATGTCAGATTCTTTGTGACCCCATGGACTGTAGCCTGCCAGACTCCTCTGTCCATGTGGATTCTCCAGGCAAGAATACTGGAGTGGGTTTCCATTCCCATCTCCAGGGGATCTTCCCAGCCCAGGAACCGAACCTGGGTCTCCTGCATTGGCAAGCAGATTCTTTACCATCTGAGCCACCAGAGAAGCCCACCATCCTGGACAGTGCAGCAGAATTTAGCTTCTCCTGCAGTTTTCTTATATAGGCAGAGATTTTCTGGGCAAGTTGCCATCAGCAGATCCTTTGAAAGTTATAACCTAGTTGATTGTAAAGGAATAAAGTGACAGTTGATAGTTTCGTACATCAGGCTTTTGTGTGTTTGGCTAATATGAGTCAGTACCTTTGGCCAATCAGCTCTGGTATAGTCACAGGACCTGGCTCTTCACTGTGAAAGGCTGAGAGCCAGATGTCTGACTCTTTCCTGAATTCCTCTCTGTGGGAACATGGCTGTGGATGGCAGACCTCTGCATGCTGTGTGCTGTGGGGTTCCCACAGTTCTCAGGGGGTTGAGTGCTATGCCTCTCAGTTCAGCTAGTGCCTTTTGGGTAGCAAAGGAGTTGCTCTTTTCTTCCTTTTGAAGTTTATCATAACTACTCATCTGAGTGGACTCTCTGCTCCAGCCAAAGCAAGTTAACTCTTAGAACAGGCTTAGGGCTGCTCAGCAGATTCTTCTTATCATCAGCTGTCATAATTCTACCCTTCCTCCAAAGCCCCCTGGATGCCACCTCTCCTCCCCAACACTTGTCTCTTTCCTTTTCCTCCCACCTCATTGCAATCAGTCATGCCTGGTACTGTGATCATTTTCTGTGTTTCTTTTCCCGCCAGACTGTCCATCTGGAGAGGAAGGTTCCCATCAGTCTTCACTGCCTCCTCCAGGCTGAAGGGAGAGCCAAGGCTGCCCGTCCACCAGCCTTCTCAAGCTAGACTGGAAGAAAAGAGCAACTCCCTCCCCACCCCCTTCATCCTCACCCAGGCACACGCTGAAATTCATGACACCAAACCCCAGCAAAAGCTCTTGGAAGAAAAATGAGAGAGTGAATTAGAAGCTGGATGGGTAAACAGACTGCGCCAAACTGCATGGATTCAATAAACTAAGATTGCAACAAACCAACTCAAGATAGTTACTAACATCAACCTGCGTATCTCAGGAACTGAGGCACATAAAATGACAGCCAAGGTCCTTATTTACATTTGAGGTTGTTCTGTGAAATTCTGTATTTCCTTTGATACAGGATGCAAGCTGGTGTGTAATTTTAAAACATTCTGGAGCAACATCAGTCTTCAGCATCTCTTCCCATCCTTCTTTTCTCCTTATTTCCGTCTGTCCACATTGGGGCAGAAGGCAAATTAACAGATCAAAAAAAAAAAAACAAAACAAAACAACTCACTCAGGTTTCTCAGCCTACTTCACAGTTTCTATGTGACTACATGTGAAGATGCTCATGGCTGCGTGTCCTCTGCATGCCTGACGGTGGTCATATAACTCCAAGAGCCAGATGCGAGGGCAGCAGCGTATCACAGCCCTGGATGTTCAGGGCTGGACTGAGCTTCCACCTCCAGCTATGAAACTGGGTTCATCCTTTCCCTCTGCCTGGAGATACAACTCTTTTAATAAGTGTGTCATTGTAAACTGACAGTAGCTGCCTTCCTCATTTCGTAAATGGCAGCAGGCCCTCCCACTTGCCTGTTGTCCAGCTGAATGGTTTTAACAGGGCTTTTCCATTAGGCTTCATGCTGGGCACTTGATGGAGTTTTCTGATGGTGAATGAAGTAGATGTGCTTAATAACTGGTGGTATAAATAACGGATTCTCTCATTGCTCAGAGCTTGTGTAGCATCTTGGACGTTTCACATAACCATGAGGTTGCAAAAGATTAAAATTCTTTCCTTTCCTCTGATCATTGTTGTCGTTCAGTTGCTAAGTCACGTCTGACTCCTTGCAGCCCTGTGGACTGCTGCAAGCCAAGTTTCCCTGTCCTTCACTATCTCCCAGAGTTTGCTCAAACTCATGTCCATTGAGTTGGCAATGCCATTCAACCATCTACTCCTGTTGCCCCCTTCTCCTCCTGCCCTCAATTTTCCCCAGAATCAGGGACTTTTCCTATGAGTCGGCTCTTCACATCAGGTGGCCAAAGTATTGGAGCTTCAGCTTCAGCATCGGTCCTTCCGATGAAGGACTTCCTCTGATGGGGCAGTAATAATGCAGTAAATCCCCTACATACGAACCTTCAAGTTGTGAACTTTCAAAGATGCCAGTGTCAGGCATCTATCCACGTCAGGCATGAGTGACATTACAGCTTGCCCTCCGTCGCCTATTGCTGACAGCCCTTCAGCTCTACCATCTCCTTCCTTCTCTCCCTCCTCCTTCAGTAACTTTTCCTGCCTGTTCACTTGATACCAGCCCTGTGTGCCAGCTATTGTGCTGGACAACTGTACTGTTCAAGGTACTGTGATGTAAGATTAAAGATGTTTTATTTTTTGTGTTTGCTTTTATGTATTATTGGTGTGAAAATTATTATAAACCTATTATAGTACAGTGCTACATAGCCGTTTGTGTTAGTTGGGTACCTAGGCTAACTTTGTTGGGTTTATGAGCCAAGTGGACTTATAAATGCGCTCTTGGAATGGAACTCATTTGTATGTACTTACGCTTCTGGGTGCTTGCCACATGTAGGCATTGTTCTGCACCATTCTATGTTGTTATCATTTAGTCTCTCAGTCGAGTCTGACTCTTTGAAACCAGCTCCATGGACGAGAGCCTGCCGGGCTCCTCTGTCCATGGGGATTCTCCAGGCAAGAATACTGGAGTGGGGTGCCATGCCCTCCTCCAGGGGGTCTGCCTGCCCAGGGATGGAAACTGCATCTCCTGCACTGGCATGTAGATTCCTTACCACTGAGCTACCGGGAAACCCACGCAAATGGATTTACTGAAGCCTTCCCAAAGCCCCCTGAGGCAGGACCACCCGCCCTGTTTTACGGGTAAAGGAACTGGAAAGGGGTGGGGCTTAAGTCACTCTGAGGTCACACACTGAGGACACAGTAGAGCAGGGAGGTGGTCCGGGATGTCTAGACCCTGTGTTTCGATGCAGCAGCACACACACTTCTCCCTCCTGGGAAAGCAATGCCATCCACGTCAGCAGAAGACACTGGGGGTCGACTCCTCTTCTGCCCGGAGCTCAGAGCGCGTGGGCTCTGGGCAGCTTGCCCGCCACAGTGCAGTCCACCTGCCCAGTTTCCGGCTCCGGAGCCTGTCTCAACAACCCCTGCGGCCCGGCCGCACTCCGTTTCTAGGAGGGGCACCTTCCTGGGTGGTGAGGCTGCTGTGCTGCACTCCAGCTCCCCGGAGCCCCGTCCCCAGCCTGGTCTCACCCACCTTTAGCCCAAGGTCCAGCTCCTGCAAGGAGCGCTGCACCAGTCTGGTGAGCACGTTCATCCGCTCGCACTCCTGGAGCGTCACTGCCACGTAGGGGGTGCGCTCCTCCACCCTGGCCATCAGCTCTGGGAGGTTAAACTCATCTGTCACCCGCTCCAGTATTTCCTCCAGGACTGCCTTGACCTGCCCCAGAATGGGAAACACATGGTTAGGACGAGGCTCCAGCTTCTCCCTTGAAGGAGAACTTGGCAGCCCACTCCAGGGTTCTTGCCTGGAGGATCCCATGGACAGAGGAGCCTGGTGGGCTACAAGTCCATGGGGTCACCAAAGAGTCAGACATGCTGGAGCGACTCACACACACACTGGGAGGCTGAGTCTGCCATTTTGAAGCAGGCCTAGGAGCTCTGTCAGCAGACAAAAAAAAACAAGAAAGTGCAGGTTTAATAGAACGTGTGGCTGGCAGGGGCAGCGAGGGGGGCGCTGGGGGGTAGAGAGAAGGGGCCAGGGAGCCGGCACCAGCCCAGAGTCAGGCGAGCGGGTGGACGTGAGTGGTGGACGCCGTTCTGGCTCCCTCATCTCATCCCCCTCTTCTAGTAACAGGGCCGTCTCCTTTTGTGAAATTACCTTTTCCCCGCTGTTTGGGTGCACGGTCCATGCCCAGCCCGCCCATGACTCAAGGGGGCCAATCGGATGATGTTTTCCAAGAGTGTGAGAATTGAACCTCAAGCCAGGATTCAGGTACAGAAAGCAGAGGGAAGCGCTCGGAAAGGATGGGCCACCATTCTTCCCTGAGGGACCCGGAGTCACTGTGGCTTCCGTGCTTTCTTGGGTGGCTTCCTTCGATACGAGCTATTTCTTGCCTGTTTCAGCCAAATTGGTCTCTGTTCTTCACAACCAAAGAACCCTGACTGAGCTAACACAGTGCCATTGTGTACTACCCATGTGAATTTAAGCAAGTCATTTAGACCTCCATTTTCTCATCTATAAAAATTTCCACAGTGTTTCTCCCCCACCAACTCCCGGGGCTGGTGAAGAGATCAAAACCAAAAGAGGTCTGATGAAGGTGGTGGCATCTGAAAGCCAGAAAGAACTCTCTCTATCTACATGATTATTAATATTCACTTTGCCTTGTGTTGTTAACATACAACGCATTCTCTAGGAAAAGAGCTGATGTCAGAAAAAAGAAAGTTAAAAACTCATTGCTGTGTCACAGATGGGTCTCTGGTGCTGTCACAGCGAAAACTGGGATGGAATTTTAATGGTACCTGGAAGCTGCTGCTGGACCAGAAGACAGATGGCTAACACTACATCACACCTCTGTCTGCGGAGCTGAATTAGAAGAAACAGCCCTGTATCAGCGAGCTGCCATTTGGACATTATTCACAAAGAAAGGGAAAGACAGTCTGGAGTTAAGTGTTTCAAAACACGGTGAAGGTGGGGACACAGAGTTCTCTCTGTCACTGATCAGGTGGTGGAGGATTTGGAGAGCCAGCCTGAGGAGGGAGCAGATCCACAGACACAAAGAGGACCCTTCAGACGCGAGCAGAGGGTGCCCAGGGGTGCGGTCTACCTCATTTCTGCAAGCAAACGCCTCTGATCATAAATGCTTATCATGGAAATCTAAATGCTACGTATTGAATCTAAATATTTAATCTGATATTAAAAGCAAAATCCTCCCTCAAATTTGCCTCTTCCCTCAAAGGGGGAAAGAAAACCCACTGTGAATTATCTGTTTATAATTTCTGCAGGTGTTCTTCAATGTATATAACTCTATCTATCCATCACCCCCGTCCGTCCATCCGTCCGTCCGTCCATCCGTCCGTCCGTCCGTCCGTCCGTCCACCCATCCATCACCCACCTCCACCCGCCTGCCCATCCGCCCATCTCCATATTTGCATGTCTGTCACACCTTCCTTCCTGCCTCACTTCTTTCCTCTATCCCTCCTCTCCCTCCTCTCCACTTCTTTCTCTATCAATCACTGCTGCTGCTGCTGCTGCTAAGTCGCTTCAGTCGTGTCCGACTCTGTGCGACCCCATAGATGGCAGGCCACTAGGCTCTCCTGTCCCTGGGATTCTCCAGGCAAGAACACTGGAGTGGGTTGCCATTTCCTTCTCCAGTGCATGAAAGTGAAAAGTGAAAGTGAAGCCGCTCAGTTGTGTCCGACTCTTAGCGACCCCATGGACTGCAGCCTACCAGGCTCCTCAGTCCATGGGACTTTCCAGGCAAGAGTACTGGAGTGGGGTGCCATTGCCTACTCCGGGTATCAATCACTAGTGTGATCATAATACACATAGCTTCTTCAGCCTATTGTTTTTGTTTTTTTTTTGACTACTCTTCATGGCCTACAGGCTGTTAGTTTCCCTACTAGGGAATCAATCCCAGCCCCCCTGCAGTGGAAGATCAGAGTTTTAAACCCTGGACACCAGGGAAGTCCCTCAGCTTGCTTTTTTCACCTATGAATAGATCTTAAACACATTCCCTTGTTAGTACATATGGATTTTCCTTGTTTTTTTTTTTTAAATAGTATATATTATTTCACTGTTTTGACATGTGCCAAAATAATTTATTGAGTCATTTCTCCACTGATGGATATTTGGTTTGCTTGTTTATCATTTTTACTACTATAAACAACTCTGCAATAAAGATATCTATCATAAAATCTGTGCCCCTTTGAGTGTTTCTGCTCGTTAAAATCCAAGGAATAGAATTATGAGAAACACATATGAACTTTTAAAACTTGAGTGGCTGTTGTCAAATTGTTTTGTAACGTAAACCTTATAACAGACGCGAGCGTGCCTGCTTTCTTATGCTGTCACCGCTGGATACCCTCATATTTCACTTAACTTCATTTAGTTACAAGTGATGTTGAGAATATTTTATTATTTTTATTGGCCATTTGTATTATCACGTGAATTTCTTTTGTGTCCTTTTCCCCCTTTCTCTCTTCTCTCTCCTTCTTTTCCTTCCATAGATTAGAACTCTGTGTATTAGTAAAAATCTGCATACTTCCTGATAGCTGTGTTGCAAATAAGTTCTTCTAGTTTGGCAAGTGATCATAGTTCATTATCTCTCTCTCTCTCTCACACACACACACACACACACACACACAGTTTCTTGAAGTGTTTAGAAGAAGAGGATAAGGAAATGACAAGAACTAGAAACTTATTTGAACGCTGCCTGAAGAACCCTAAGCCTATTACTTATGTAGTCATGGTCTTTTCATTTTTAAAAAAGCTAGGAACTTTTTAAAATTAATTAATTAATTTTATTTATTTATATTTTGGCTGCGCTGGGTCTTTTTGTGTTCCTGCATTCAGGCTTTTCCCAGTTGCGGTGAGTGGAGGTTACTCTTTATTGTGTTGAAACTAGGAACACTTTTGATACTAGGTGGTTTGAGTTTTGGACCACATAAGCTTTCTTATCTTCCTTTGCTTCTCGAGTTATACCCTATGCATCAAAAGGTCAAACAGGCTGAGTTGCAGGATTTAGAGCAGCTTTCTCCAAGTAGGTTCACCAGCATTACCACTGCAAGGCTACACATTCCTGGGCATCACCCTAGACCTGAGAATCTCTCCAAAGCTCCCCAGCTCATTCTGAGGCATATTAACATTTGAGTCATTTTAATGACATCACTCTATACCTTTAAACAAATATCCAGCTCCTTTACTATCAGTCAGTTTGTTTTCCTGAAATCAGTCTTTGGAGCCAAAATGTTTGATAGCTCTGGGTTTCTTAATCCATAATCTTCCAAGTACCAGAGAATCTCTAACCAAGGGAAACCAGGCAGGACTGCAGAGGGGAGGCGGGGTGAAGGAGAGGCGACCTTTGGAAACTGAGCTGCCTCGTCCTGAGAAGCATTACAGGCGAGTTTCACTTTGAGCTCCTTCCTTTTCTGCCCTCTGCTCAGCCCTCATCAGGAACAGAGCTCCCAGGTTGCCTCTGGTCGCCCTAAACCCACGCCACACCCTTCTCTGCTCTTCTGCCCAAGAATTCTCCTCCATCTTCCCAAGTGATGCTTTTGGTAAGTGCTGTGCTTAGTAGCACTTACTTGTATGTTAGGAGGCTCTGGGACTGTCATTCATACAAAGAGACCACATTTTCATCTGAAACGCGAGCAAGTTCACCAGCATCTAGTTGGCAGAGTGAGGGCAGAGTGTTTAAGAACAGCTCCCTACCCATCATTACTTAGTTTGCCAAGGAACCACGAGGTCCTTTTCAAGGTCCCCAGACCACAGCTGTTCAGCCCTGCCTATTCTTCCCTTGGGTTGACAAACAGGAATAAAATCTGCCTTGGGGTTAGTGGTTTAGTTGGTACAGAATCTGCCTGCAATGCAGGAGACCCAGGTTTGATCCCTGGGTTGGGAAGATCCCCTGGAGAAGGAAATGGTAACCCACTCCAGTATTCTTGCTTGGACAATCCCCTGGACAGAGGAGCCTGGCGGGCTACAGTCCATGGGGTCACAAAGAGTTGGACCACTTTCACTTTTTTTGGGTAGATGAGCAAAGCACCGACACACCGAAAGTGGGTACCTCCTATTAGGTAACTTGAGGGCCTGCCAGGTCACCTGACGGGGTGGGGCCCTAGGAGAGGAATGCGAGGAATGCTGGACCATTCGTGGAAGCGGAAGATGCGTGCCCTGCAGTCTGCACTGTGCATCCCATCGAGGCCCATGGGAGAAGCGCCTCCCTGGGCAGTACTAGGCCCCCAGAATATCTTGGGCAAGCCCTCCATGTACCTTTTCTTCTCTTGTGGCCCCTGCTCCTTCTCCAGCCTGGCTGTCCCGGGGCTGCAGCTCCAGCACCGTGCGAAAGAGCTTCTCCGAAGTCTGGGTCAGGAAGCCAATCTCAGCGTTCGGGTGGAGGCCGTAGAGGTAGGGCGACTCTGGGGGCAGCTGGGCATCGATGTACTGAAAGTCAAGGGCAAGCTCACTTGAAAACCAGCCAGACGTATCTCCCCTCTCTCACCTGACCTGTCCTCTGCAGGGCAGCCAGTGGGTCAGAGCAGGGCCCATCTAGAGTGAAGTGGTACTTCCTAGGAGGCTCAGTGGTTGGTAAAGAATCTGCCTGCAATCCAGGAGACTTGGGTGTGATCCCTGGGTCAGGATTAAAGGACATGGCAATCCACTCCAGTATTCTTGCCTGGGAAATCCCATGGACAGAGGAGCCTGGTGGGCTATGGTCCATGGGGTCGCAAGAGTCAGACGTGACTGAGCACGCACAGAGTAGAGTCTAAGTGACAGATGGCTCATTACTTAAAGGCAAATTTGCGTATTTATTTTTACGTTTCTTCCAGCACCCAGTACATTCTCCTGGACTCTTGGTAGGTGCCCTATAACCGTCTATTAGCTGACAGATTACAGAGAGGGAAGCCTGCAAACCACCGTATCCTCCAACACCTTCTCCAGCCTCTGGTCAAGTTGTTCCATCAACCGACAGTAGGGGATGCTCCTGCACAACTTTCTTGGCTAAAGCTTTCAACATGTTTATTTTAAAAATTCCCTTTATTTACTTTCAAGAGTCTTATTGTTTTTAATTTCTTCTCATAGACTTAGTTTTCTGGATTGAGTGACTTTTATAACTTATATTCTCAAACTTTAGAAATTAAAAATTTGCGTAAAGCTTGTAGTTAACATTCCTATGACCACTGTTTCCCTTAAGTTTGTTATTCAAGAGTTCTTTTGGGAATCTTAAAAGTCAAGCAACAAACAAGTTCTTTTTGTTTGTTCTAACTGACTTTTAATACATTTTCATAGTGGGCTAAATAGGCAAAGATGCACACCTTAAAAATAACTGAAGTAAAAGTAAAATGACCCTGATGCTGGGGAAGATTGAAGGCAGGAGGAGAAGGGGATGTCAGGGTATGAGATGGTTGGATGGCATAACCGACTCGATCTCCAGGAGTTGGTGTTGGACAGGGAAGTCTGGCATGCTGCAGTCCCTGGGAATCGCAAAGAGTCGGACACAACTGAGCAACTGAACTGAACTGAACTGAACAGTAAAATGAAAACCCACAGTGCCAGTATGAAAAAGCTCCATGAGACTGTTCTCTTGGTGTGTATGTACATGCCTCTGAGAACAGGAGGGGTGAGTGGTCTGCCCACAAAACCGTGTCCCTCTGAAGTATTATGAACCACTAATAGAAACTTAACCAAAAAGTTGGCTAAGTTCTTACCTGAATTTTTGCTCCTAATGGTTTTGTCAATATCCTGAATGAAAACAATCAAGTAAATGCCCGAGATGTTGTTTATAGAAAAGAGCAACAAATAGAATTATTGAACCGAACGTCAAGAATAAAAAGATCTCTGAAAGTTCAATTTTGTCATTAATTGGAGGCTAGAAATCCTATAGGAGCCCTCAAATTGAGCAGGCTGAGAGCCACGCTCCCTGTGAGCTCAGCTCTTTCAGCCGTCCTCCCCTGGCCCTGCCCAGGCGTCTCCAGGCCTCCTGGGCTGCACAGAAGGGAGACCCAGGTCCCTACCTGGTGGTAGGCATTGTAGTCCAAGTTGCCGGGCAGTGGGAACCCTGGGGCCAGGGTCAGCTCTCCCTCTAGCATCTCTGGTTTGATGAACTCCTCCAGGTAGGTTCTGCAGAGTCTCCGGTCCCAGTCATCGGTGATGTGGCCCCCGTACATGATTTCACCAAAGAGGTACCGCAGGTCATCGTAAGGGACCTGAGAGACAGGAAGGGAGGAAGCCCTGTACGTGGGCCTCGGGCCGACCCAATGTGGGCCACAAGATGTGGTGGGTCTGGAGATTAGGAGCAAGGTCTTTTTAAAAAAATCGTTTTGACTGAACTGCACTGCACATGGGGTAGTTCCCTGACCAAGGACTGAACCCATACCCCCCTGCATTGGAAGCATGGAGTCTTAACCACCGGACACCAGGGAAGTCCCAGGTGCAGTGTCTTATTCATCCATGTTTCCCTGGTACCCAGCAAAGTCGAGCACCTCTGGGAGCGAGAACTTCTGGGAGCTCATTAAATGAGGGAAGAGTTAGATCAAAGGGTGAGAAGAGGTAAGACACAGGCACTCTTGCACACACGCCTGCCCTTGTTCACTGTCATTAACTGTGGCAGTGAAGTCAGGCTCTACCTGCTGCTGCTACTGCTGCTAAGTCGCTTCAGTCGTGTCCGACTCTGTGCGACCCCATAGACGGCAGCCCACCAGGCTCCCATATCTCTGGGATACTCCAGGCAAGAACACTGGAGTGGGTTGCCATTTCCTTCTCCATACCTACGGGTCCTTTAAACCTGTCAAGGTCAAGTAGAGGAGAGCAAAGACGTGGGTACTTTTCTCATTGCCTGCCATTAATTAGCTTATCGATTAATCGTCTCCTTGGAAAGTTCAGAGTGAATGAAATACAGCACGCAAGTTCGTGGATGTTCGCGTTAGGCAGGAAAGCCACTTGAAAGCCTGGGTCCTCGTGGCAGGTGAGGGGATGGGGTGTTCTGTGGTGGCCTTCCCAGGACGCTGGAGCCAGAGCCAGAGGCATAGCTTCTGGGCCTGATTCGCTGTCCCCAAAGAAAGAGGGAGAGGCCTTGCAGAGGCTGTGTTTGGTCTTCCCTAAACTGAAGAGCGTGGATCGTCCGTGTCAGTGTTTCATAAAATGGAGCCATCAGGCGGGATAAAGGAGGTGAGGTGAAGGGAGAAGGAAGAATTTGGCTTCTTCAACTTCAGCAAGACCGTGCTTCAGATCGCCTTTCTGTGAGGAGCTGTGTGCACCACCACGAGAAGCTCTCTGTCTTTGGTGAATTAAATTGGGAGCTTGAGGCAGATGAGAGTGGGTCTCTTTCTGCCATTCACCACCCCCAGCAATGCTGGGAGTACACAGGGTGGTCTGGCGGCGGGGTTGGGGGGGGCCTGGGACAGACACCCGTAGGACTGATTGACACCAAGCGTGAGCCACTGTTAATAGTTTGGTTTCCTGAGCCTTCTTACTACTCTTTCCACACCCCTCTCCCATCATGGTACTTCCTCCTCGGCCTCACACTGCTCTTGGGGTTGACCCTGCAGTAAACCTGTACTTCCTCATGCCCCCTGGGGGGCTGTAGACCTGCCCCAGAGAGCACACCCCATCTCCCCATGCTGATGCCCCAGCATCTTTCTCAGAGGCACCTTCCCGACCTGCCCCTGTGCTGGCTGGAGCCGTACCTTGGCATTGGCCTCCAGGAAGTTGTAGAGCACGTTCACAGAGATGGTGAGGTCCCCGGTGTTGAAGGGGTAGGAGCGATTCCAACCCTGGGGCCCAAACTTCCGTCTTTCTGCCACCACAGCATGAAAGTAACAAAGCGCAAAGAGGATGCTCTTAAACTCTGTCTCCCGGGAACACATCTCCAGGGTGTCCTGGAAGGAGATGATGCTCAGTGTCAGAGCAGAGCAGCTGTGACACAGGGCAGGTGGGGTGGGGGTGCGGAGATTTGGGTGGCAGCAGGACTTGGGTTGGGAAAAGGCAATGGCACTGCACTCCACGGGGTCGCAGAGAGTCGGACACGACTGAAGCGACTTAGCAGCAGCAGCAGCAGCAGCAGCAGGACTTGGGTTGCGCTGCAGACAGGCATGGCGTCAGGTTTGAGAGGTCCTTGCAAACGGGCTGGGCTTTAGTTTAGATTCAGCCTATAACAGAACTTGTTTACAGCTGCAGTTTGCACACACGGACATGCTAACAAGGTTCCCAAGTGTAGCCAACAGAGAAAAGGGTAGGGGGCCACAGAAGTGTTACATTTGTCCTGTTGAGGGCACTCGGCCCTGGGGTGTGGGTGGGGACAGCCACAGCATCATCTCTGACTCCCCTCCTTCCTGTCATGCTTCCTTGACCATCATGGAATCTTAGTAGGTGTAATTACTGCCTGTGTGACTGACGACCCCACGGCTCATCTGCTGAGGGAACTGCCGAAGCAGAGGACGGTGGGAATTGGAGCCACAAGACACAGAGGGGTGCCCTGCCCTTTACATCCTAACGGATATGTGGCTGCAGAAGCAAGACCCCTGAGGGTCCTGGCTGCAGTGCGGAAGGCAGGGGAAATGGTCTGACTCATGAAGAGAGGATGAAAGATGGGAAGACGGAAGAAAAGAAGCAAGAGAGAGTCCAGAGGAAGTCGGTGGAATTGTTCTTAGATGTTAATGGGTATGGGGATGATGGTGGGGAGGGAGAAACCTGCATTGAGAAGGGCTGTTAGGACGCGAACCCTGGATTCTTTGGAAGTAAACACGTCCTCTGAGTGAGCTCCTCTGTTCAGGAAGGAGCAAGATGCTGCAGCTAGAGCCCGAAAGGCACTTACAAAGCTCACACAACTGGATTGGGTTCAGTCCTGGCATTTCTTCTAGGAGGTGGACCTTAGACTTTGCTTACAACAACGAGGGGAAGCAGAGAAGACTGCAGAGATTAAGCTGCTGGTAGGTCTGATTTTTTCCTCAGTGAACCCATAACACAGTTTCTCTCTCTGGTCCCTTGATTGGGCACCACGCTTGCCATGAAGATATGGATGTGAAAGGTCAGAGATGGTACAGGAAACAAAGTCGCTGCCTCGTGCAAGCAGGAACTTATTTATAATAATGGCTTTTTGGACAGAGCTGTTCTCTGCAGACGTGTAAAGAGCTTCCTTTGTTACCTCTGTCACAAGTGGAAAATCGAGTCCTGCTGAAAAATGCCTTTAAACACAAAGACAAGAAGCCACACTTGTGAAGCTAGTTGACAGTGGGTTCGCTCAAACGAAAGTCAGAATGAAATGATCATCTCCAAACAGCACAGCGGTCAGGGAAGAGGGGATGAAAAGACCCCAGTTCTGCGATTTGTCCCAAAAACAGTGAAAATAAAGCTCTGGAGGAACAGAGCAAATCCTAGAGGGTATTAAGCGGGCCACTGTTCCCGGGCATTTGCAAATGCAGAACGGAGCAATTGACACTCTTGTGAGCAATGAAGAGACTCCTGAATCTGTCCCTGTTCCTTCAAATGACCCACTGCAGAGGCTGGTAAAGTCCCAAATGTCAACTGTTGTGTATCCTTCTGCAGCAGAACCAGGACAAGCCAGCATCTCTTGGGATATACTTCCCAGTTGCTCGGTAACCAAGACTGGACGTTGGGCTTGCACAGGGGTAAGCCCGAAGACAAGGGCCCCTGGGGAGGCTGACAAGATGATACTAAACCTACCGAGGCATAGTTTTATCATCGTAATAATTAGGAGTTATACCACTGAAGCAGCTGCCGCCCCTTCCCTGTCTCTGCTCAGGACCCTGAGGGCAGGCGAGCAGGGCATGCCCTGCCACTGACTCCTGCAAGAGAGTGTGTTCTTCTCCCGCCCTGGGTGGGGGGGAGGGATCTGCTCTTTGCGAGGTGAGGTGCCCTGCTCCCCTCCCTCCAGGGCCCTACCTGAGTGAAGTTGTCCAGGGCCTTGTGCAGGTTGGCATGCATGCCCGCGGGTGGCTCGCTGGTGATCTTGATGGCGTTCTCCAGGAGGCCCTGGGGGATGATGTGGCTCCCGAGGGAGGGTGCGGGCTCCGCACTCATGAAGACCCTGAACTCTGCGTGGCTGTTTTCACTGTGCTCCTCCAGCTTCTTCTCCAGGGTGCCGAGCCACTTGGCCACCAGGTGGATGTTCTGGTGGGAAGGAAGGAGCCCCCCGCCCCATGCAAGCCTCTGCTTAAATGGTGATCAGGAAGGAGGATCAGGGTTGGGGGGGGGTACCTGGCCTTTGCTTCAAACAAATCACATCCTAGCAAGACTCTTGGGGTTCTCAGTAATGAGGACCCCTTTTTCCTGCCATCCAAACTATCCTTCCATGTCCCAAGGGTCTCAAGCTTGACCTTGAGGCTTTGGAATCCCCTTGTTCAGATGACTTGTTGAAACAAAGGTCCTTGGGCCCCACCTCAGAGCGGCTGGTCCATGGAGGGGCCTGAGTGCTTACACTTCTAACAAGTCCTTAGATGATGATGCTGCTCCCGGTCTGGGGGCGTCACACTTGAAGTGTCTCATGCATGGTTACCTTCCAACTTCAGATCCCCACTGCTGACACCTGGATATTTTTGAACCTCTGACACTCAAATGTGGGGCCTATGGACCAGTGATGTTACCAATACCTGGAAGCCAGTTAGAAATGCTGACTCAGACTTACTGGATTCGTGCATTTTAATAAGATTTTCCAATGATGTGTCTGCATGTTCAGACTTGAAAAGCATGCATTTAAACTTCTAGCTAGCTCTCCTTCCACCTCCTTCCTCTCCAAATCATTCTGCTAATTGTTGTCAAACGTATCTTCCTAAAACACACTGGGACGTTGCGGCTCTCATAGACGGAAGGCTCCTCATCCACGCCCAAGCCCCTCTGGTCTTTGAGCCTGTCTCCTTCTCCCTGAGATTCCTATCTGTCAATCTGTCTATGTGAAACGACATTAATTTCTTAGCACCACCTTGCAACATGCACTTTTCACTCTAGCAAGGATAGTCACTTTGCTTCATTGCAATATGTTTCATTATGATGGACAGATAAAAGCTCCTTGATAAATATTTGAGGAAGCCTGCTTGCAGAGCCTTAAATACACAGGTCGGCACAGAACACAGTGCTAAGGCCACAGCCATCTGGTCTACTTTCTCTTCTATGAAAAGAGAAATGACAGTAATATATACCATACTTATTTCCCAGGGTTGCTGCAAATAACCGAAGGTAATGGATTTGAGAGGGCTTTGTATCCTGTGGAATGCCATGCAGGAGTTAGTAGTGGATGCTGAAATGAAAATTCGTTAGAGGAAAGAATTCCGTTGTCATCACTCTATCGGAGCAGAGAGGTTGGTGGCTGATTAGAGAGCCGGGGCTCCGTGAGCCAGGCAGCACTGCCACTCCCCAGTGAGAAACTCTGCTGCTGCACCAGGAATCCCAGCTTCTGCGTTTGATCTTGGAGATCTCTCAGAAACCACACCGGGACAAGATGTGACAGTCCAGGGCAGCAGATAGGTATGGCTTGTTGTCTCTGGAGGGGGCTGGCTTCCTGAAGGTGCTAGTGCCCAGGGTGAAGTGAAGTGAAAAAGTTAGTTGCTCAGTTGTGTCCGACTCTTTGTGACCCCATGGACTGTAGCCTGCCAGGCTTCTTTGTCCATGGGGATTCTCCAGGCAAGAATACTGGAGTGAGTTGCCATGCCCTCCTCCAGGGAGTCTTCCTGACCCAGGGATCGAACCTGGGTCTCCTGCACTGCAGGTAAAGATGGATTCTTTACCATCTAAGCCATCAGGGAAAACCCAGTGGCCAGAACGGGGTCGCTTTGATAGATGAGCCTGAGACAACTGGGGCAGTCACACCCTCCCATCACTGAGCTGATCCAGTGGGAGGAGGTAGGGACCCTGCTGTCATTCTCTTTCCTCCTTAAGGTCCCACTGTTTCTGAAAAAAGAGTCCTAGGGAACAACAGGTTTTCCTGCTGCTGGCTCAAACAAATAGTGGGATAATGAAGACCCAACAGCATGAAGTGTTCACTGAGTCATCAGGAGAGAGGAAGTTCTGGGTAATCAAAGTCAGATGGGAGGGGAGGGACTGGCTTTTCCATTTGATTCTCTCCTCCGTTGCTTTCTTCACTGATTCTTTTACCCAACAGGCTCTGGCTGAGTGTCTACTGTGTTCACAGTGGCGTGAAAGTAGTGAAAGTGTTAGTCTCTCAGTTGTGTCTGATTCTTTGAGACCCCATGGACTGTAGCCCGCCAGGCTCCTATGTCCATGGAAGTCTGCAGGCAAGAATACTGGAGTGGATTACCGTGCCCTCCTCCAGGGGATCTTCCCGACCCAGGGATCGAACTTGGGTCTCCTGCATTGCAGGCAGATTCTTTACCATCTGAGCCAGCATCTGAGGGAAGTAGTGTGCTGGGTGCCAAAGGTAGATGGGGATGTCTTTTTCCCTAAAAAAATGCCGTGGAGGACACAGGCATATGGTAAACTGTTCTACAGAGCTGTGGATGTGCTCATAGAGGTGGCTGCAGGGTGCTACGGGAGGAGAGAGAGGTCCGCCGCACGCTCTGCCACAGCCCCAGCACCCATGCAAGGTGCATGAACAGGAGTGAGGACAGGCCACGAAAGAAGAGGGGCAGCCTTTACTTCCTGTGTTTAGTGAAACTCAACAGTAGGTGTTCCAGACTCCAGATGCCAGCATAAGCGCTCAATGAAGAGGCTGAGTTCTGGTTGTGCGTGTGGCATTCTAGTCATGAATGTGATGAAGAACATGGACCGTGTGACCCAGAGGAAAGGTGGAGCGGAGGAGTTCTGTGGAAGGCATGGGAAGAGATCAGCAGCTGGAAAAATCCAGCTGAAAGCCAGCATCCTGAGATTAGGAAGTCAGGAGAGGAGGATGTGGAAGGAAAGGTGGCCCCGGAGGTCCACACAGGGATGGGTCAAGAATAAGCCCCATCAGGGCAGAGTGGGCATACCTGCAAAATAACCCAGTGGCCTTTCTTGGCAGCCAGGTCCAGTGCGGCCTCAGCCACGACCTCCTGTCCTTGCCCCAAAGACACATTGTGGAAGTTCCGGTTGTTGAAGGTATATCCGAGTTTTTTGCCTGGAAGGAGCATGGAGTGGTCATTAGCACCTCTTATGTCACCGAGTCTTCACCCCCATACAGCACCCGCATCGCCAGCGGCCAGGAGCCGTACTCCCCAACCTCACGCACAGACCCTTTCCTTCCCAGGGTGGGGTTGCTACATCTTCCAACTTTTTGTTCCCAAATAAAAGGAAGCACACTTGTTGAGACAAAGCGACTTCTCCCTTCCCTCTTCACTGAATCCCTGCCAACTAAAAATTGGCAGTTGCCATCTGCTTCTGCAAGGCCACTGTAGCTGCTGACCTTCCAAACTCCCTGAAAGGAGTTCAGGGTGGAGATCAGGAATGGTGCGCTCTGTGCTCTGGGAAAAACTGGCAGAACAGACGTTCACATAGTTAGATATTTTCAGGAGATTTTATGAGCCCAAATTCTTGAATCTCCTCAGAGCTGGAAAAGCATTGAAATCATTAACGGAGACATCACTCCTCATGACCAGCATCCAGCCTCAGCCAACCGTATGCTTGGCTGCACATACTGCCTTCACTAAAACCATATAAGACACTGACCTCCTTCCCTCACCTCTTTGGAGCAGCTCCTCAGAGCTCTCTGAGAGGCTATGTCCCAGGCTCTAGGCCTCATTTTGCCCCAAATGAAACTCAATTCACAACTCTCACGTTGTACTTTTTTAAATTTCAGTTAACACCCCCAAGAGTGGACAGACATGCCCCTGCATTTTGTGCAGCCACCACTCCAAGACCAGGCATTGGGCCACCGTCCTAGAGTGAAAAGGCTCAAAGAATAGCAAGTGTATGGGTATAGCTGGGTCTATCTTGCTTGGTCCCCTGACATATATTAATAATAATACTTATTTTCCCTGGACACCTACTGGGAGGTGTGGCCCCAAGGGGCAGGACTCAGGTGGTTTTAGCTTCCTGTACTTTACTCCCTAGGAGCCTCCTCCTTGTTATTCCCACCACATAGAACATTTACTGTTGTCATCTTGTGTGAATTAGAGTGAAGAGAGGCATGCCAAGGAAGGGCCTGGCTGCGTGGGTGTGAATATTGTGTATCTCAGTGTTGGGAGTGGAGTAAGGGAACAGCCACATGAACACACATGTCACAACCGTGTCACTGGAGCAAGGCGAATGCTCAAGAGTTGCTCTGCACCAAGCTGAGCTCCCTGTGCTATACAGCAACTTCCCACTAGCTATCTATTTTGTACATGGTAGTATATATATGCCAATGCTATGATGACCTGGAGGGGTGGGATGGGGGAGTGTAAGGGAGGCTCAGGAGGGAGGGGATATATGTACACTTATGGCTGATTCTCACTGTTATAAGGCAGAAACCAGCACAACATTGTAAAGCAATTATCCTCTGATTTTAAAAAAAGCAATGGAAAAATAAATAATTATGTAATGTGACAGAAGTGTTAGCTAATAACTGCGGTGATAATCATGTTGCAATACATGTTGCAAAACATGGTGTACATCTGAAACTTACACAATATTCTATGTCAATTATATCGCAATTAAAAAAATGAAAATCAATGAAAAAGAGTTGCTCTGCAAATCTGAGAAAGACTTCACACAAAGAAATAACCTTACTAAAGAACACCAATTCTGCTTGAATACTAGCTATTCAACAATCCAATAAAGTTTAGAGAAAGTACACAGTATTCTTTAGACAAAGGATCACAAAAGTGTGCAGTACCATGAAGGAGTTGTTGGGCAATTTTTCTCAGAAGGTAAGGAACATGAGAGAGAAGAGGAGAAATTTTAAAAAGAAAAAAAAAAAGTCTGTACTTAAATTTAGTCTCAGGGGAACTAAAACTGAAGATGCAATTTGATATTTATGCAAAAAAATTTAAAGAACACTGTCAATATTGGAAGTGTCTTTAAAGCACTAAAAAAAAGTATGGAGTCTTCTTAAACTGTATAGGCAAAACTGTATGATGACTTTTCGTACTGAGGAATGGTTATTACAGATTCAACAGAGATGAACCCAAGAAACACGCTTATTAAACTCTACAAATCCTAGCTGGCAATGGATTTGATGTCAGCTTTAGAACTGGGAATATAAACAGTGGATTCCAGAGAAAATACTAGGATAAGGGTGCTGGACTGGATAGTCTCGGTGACATTTCTGCTCACAAAAGAGCCCATTTCGTTTCTTTATTCACAAAGGATAAGGGGGGAAAAGGGGCTTAGGTTTAGATTACTTTGAATACTGTGTGCTATGACTTCCAGCCCTCCCCTCCCCCCCCCCCCCCCTTTAGCTCATCTTTCCCTTNCCCCCACCCCCCACCTTTAGCTCATCTTTCCCTTTCTGATCTTCCTTCCAGTGCTCCTTGTGGTGGGGTCACCAGGAACCGAGTCCCACTGACCGTTCTTGACCATCCTGGCAGCTGTGTTTCCTTGAACGCCAGTCTCTTTGAGGACATAACTTCTGTGGCCCTGTCCCTCGCTCCACACAGCCCCGGGGCTGGGAGGAAAGTGAACGTTCTTCTAGCCTTCTCTTAGAACTTGCAGGCTATTTTTTCTCCACTCTTGTAGAAAAACACTTTCTCTTCTAAAGCACATGCATCGGTTATATTACCTACTAACTGGTATGTTTTCTGCCTTCTATCAACTTCCCAGAGACAGTCACTTTTATTAGGGCTTTGCAACTTGGTTGAAAACCTTCCATCTTTTCTTGCTTCATCATTAACTTGGTGAAATTTGCTGTCACTGTGGATGACTCGGTTGACACGCAGCCTCACGTTTCCTCATCTTCAAAGAACTTCATTCCATTTCTGCTATCCACTTTCAGAGGCTGCACCAAGGACTTTTATCACTAGGAATGATCCTGTGTCTCATATATTATTCTTTCATACTTATTCACAATGATAATGTCCTGCCCTGCAGATTGTTTAATCTTTTTAAAAAAGTTACTTTAAAGTGTTTATTTGTTTGTTTGTTTTTAGCGGTGCTGGGCCTTTGTGGAGGTGTTCTGGCTTCTCACTGTGGTTGCTTCTCTTGTTGCAGAGCACAGGATGTAGGCATGCAGGCGCAGTAGTTGCAGCATGAGGGTAGTTGCTTAGTAGTTGCCCCTCGGCATGTGGAAACCAAGACTAGGGATCGAGCCTGTGTCCCCTGCACTGGCAGGCAGATTCTTAACCAGTGGACCACCAGGGAGGCCCCAGACTGTTTGATCTATTACTCCCTGCTCATATGATTCTACGTCAGTAAAATGCCCAGTGCGTTGGCTCCTCTGTTTATCCTAACCTTCATCTTTACCTCCTTGTTATTTTTAATATGGATCCAGTAAGCCTTCATTTGAGCCATGATCTTATAAGACTCTTAACTCCCGTCCATTCTACATGTGCATCACCCAAATTTCGTAAAACCGTAACCCTGGCTGGCTACAGTTCATGAGGTTTTAGAGAGTTGGACACGACTGAGCAGTTGATGCTTTTGAACTATGGTGTTGGAGAAGACTCTTGAGAGTACCTTGGACTGCAAGGAGATCAGACCAGTCAGTATTAAAGGAAATCAGTCCTGTATACTCATTGGAAGGACTGATGCTGAAGCTGAAGCTCCAATACTTTGGCAACCTGATGTGAAGAACTGATTCCTTAGAAAAGACTCTGATTCTGGGAAAGATTGAAGGCAGGAGGAGAAGGGGACAACTGAGGATGAGATGGTTGGATGGTGTCACCGATTCAATGGACATGAGTTTGAGCAAGCTCTGGGAGTTGGTGATGGACAGGGAAGACTTGCATGCTACAGTCCATGGGGTCACAAAGGGTTGGACATGACTAATCGACTGGACTGAACTGAGAGACTAAACACATACACATTCACATGCAATCCTGCACAAACCTGAGCCTTAATACAAGAAAAATAACACACCAGGGGAACTGGGGCCACGGCAAGCTGACAATTCTCAATCTCAGGAGACTGTTTGGTAATCTTTCCACATGTCCAGAAGTTGCAACCTTGCACATTCCCCTCTTCCTTTAAGCTTCCTAAGGGTGGTGAAGGGGGACTTCCCTGGCAGTCCAGTGGTTAAGACTCCATGCTTCCATTGTAGAGGCCAAGGGTTCAATCCCTGGTTGGGGAATTAAGAATCCATGTGCTGCATTGTGTGGCAAAGTAAATAAATAAATACATTTTAAAAAAAAAAGCTTTTTTTTTAAAAGAAAGTATTTAAAAATAAATAAATAAACTTCCTAATGGAGCCCCCCACTTCTTATGCTCAGCACTTGGCTCCACTCTCTACTGCTCCCCAAGCCGGAAAAGACATCTGCCATCTGGTAGAACACCTTCTATTACTGCTGTTGTATCTGACACTGCCTACGTCCCTGTTCCATTCCCCTCCATAGCCCCCACCAATGGAAGAGGTGCCCCCTACTCCCCTAGTATGAGAACAGGCAGAGGACTGCCTCTCCATGCAGAAGCAACCCTCTGCTGATCTTGAAGCTGCTCTGCAGAGACTGGACTTGCTCCAACCTGGCCAACTTCATCTGGTGCTTAAGAAAAGAAGAATGGGGTCAGGAGCAGCGAAAAAGAGACTGTAATCAAAGTGTTGATAATCTAGTTGCAGAGACACTGAACCGAAAGCCGTTTCTTTGAACACCCCTAGTAGCAGGCTGACAAAAACCGAAATGAGCCCGTTGTTCTGACCAGCACATTGGAAAGAGAAAGAGGAGGCAGCGGAAGACTGAGGTGGTAGATAAATGGAAATGTCAGGATTCATTGTGTCAATGCCAGATAACTGGACAAAGGAGGACAGAGACCACGCAAGACCATGTACGAGCCAAGCGAAAGAAGGACCAGAGACGATGCCGTGTGAGGGTGGAAAGGGGAGGGCCCAGGCGGACGCCGTGCTTTGAAAGAACATGAAAAAAGGGCGTAAAGGAAAAGCAAACTGAGCTGCCTCAAAGAACAGGAGAATCATGATTGTCATTATTAGTGCCGTATGATGCTACTGTAGCCTTAGTGTTTCAAAGCCTTTTCGCACCTGAGATTTCATGCTGATCCTCACAGTAACCCTAGGAGGAAGATAATAGGGGTGACTGGAAACAATGGGTGATTGCTTTTAGATGAACCAAAAGCAAAAACAGTGGTGCCAATAAGCAAGTGTGGCTCGTTCAGGAAGAAGGAGATGAGAAGAGAGAGGAAGGACTTCCCTGGCAGTCCAGTGGTTAAGACTTCGTGCTTCCACTGCTGGGGGCGTGGGTTCCACCCCCATTCAGGGAACTGAGATCTTGCACCGTGCACGGTGTGGCCAAAATGGATAGAATGAAGAGACATGATGAGAAAAGAGAGAGAGGAGGGTAAAGCTAAACGAGTGTTAAAGGATTGATCTGTGAAGGCAAGAAGGAATGTAGTGTGAGTGAGTGGTGGCAGGTTCATGTTAAAACACAGGCCAAAGAAAGTGGGTGGAATTTCCTCTTCCTCCTCCTCCTCTATTGAGGATGGAAAATCCTGGAGGAGACACAAGTGTCAGAAAAGCACAGATTCTCTTGTTTTTTAATTTATTTAATTAAACATTTTTATTTTATATTGGAGTATAGTTGGTTTACAATGTTGTGTCAGGTTCAGGTTACAGCAAAGTGATTCAGTTATATATATATATATCTTTTATTTTTCAGATTCTTAGAAAAGCACACATTCTTAATCGAGTGTCAACAGATGAGCTTCGGAAGCTTAGAGAACTCCCAAGATCATACAGAGAATTTTGTTTGCCTGTGGGTTCATGCATTTTGGGAGAAGGGCTGGAGTGAGGGTAGGGGAAATAAAATCTCTCATCTGACTTTCAGGGTGTTAAAACCTAGCCCAATATTAAGAACTGCCATGGGGTTTCCCCGATGGCTCGGTGGTAAAGAATCTACCTGCCAGTACAGGAGACACGGGTTCGATCCCTGATCTGGAAAGATCTCACATGCTGCAGGGACAGCTAAGCCCATGCGCCACAACTATGAGCGCTGTGCTCTAGAACCTGGGAGCCGCAACTACTGAAGCCCGCACCCTCTAGAGCCCATGTTCTGCAACAAGAGAAGTCACTGCAACGAGACGCCCATGCACCACAGCTAGAGAGTAGCCCCTGCTTGCCACAACTAGAAAAAGCGATGAAGACCCACCACAGCCAAATAAATAAATAATAACTGCCGTGATGAAACAAAGGGATAGACATGGATCACACACTCGGAGGCAGGGAAGGATCCCAGGCTTTCTAACAGGCTACATGGAGTAAAGCAGTGGATGGTCTGATGCACAGATTCTGCCCAAGCGCAGATGGTGAGTTTCCTTTATAAGCAGGGGCCTGGCAGACACAGGGGAAAGTGTTTGAGTCAGTCATGTGGATTCCAAACCTGAGAACAGAAATCCATCAGACAAAATGATTAGACCCAAGATGGGGAGCGCATGATGAACCCAGAGTGTATGTTCTAAATGGGTGCATGAGAAAACAAGTCCAGCCATCCAGAAAGTGGCACAGGTGCGTAGGTAATCGCTAGCTGATGAGCGGCAATATTGCCTCTGCTAAGGAAATGTGCGTTAAGATTAAACCAAGGGCAGGGTTGAGATGATATATTCCGAGACAAATAACCAATATGGTTCAGGGACGGGTCAGCTTGCCTGGAATGACAGAAAGCTTCAACCTACATGATGAAATAGTTGGAGGTCATTTGGCAAAGAACAGGAGGAAATTGCTCATAAACAGGGTATATGAAAGCTTCCCAAAAGGAAAACATTGACTAAAAATGAGGAGGCTAGATTTGTTAATATGAAAGGAATGAAACCTCCATGGGACAGAAGAATACAGAACTCTATTTAAAGAAAACTGAAAGTCAGGAACAGCTTAGCAATGACGACAGTTCTTTCATGTGCATTCATTCGTTTGCTAATTCATTCGACTGATATTTACTGAGCCCCGCTCTGTGCTACTTAGACTTTAAGGCACAGATAAAATCGAAGGCAAGATGATGTGGTCCTTGATCTCCAGGGTCTTAGTGAGAAGTAGGTAGGCAAAGGTAAGTTAAAATGATAAAGGTTTAATTAGAATTGTATCGGGATTTCCTTGGTGGTCCAGTGGTTAAGATTCTACCTGCCAATGCAGGTGACTTGGGTTCGATCCCTGGTCCAGGAACTAAGAGCCTCCATGCTGCAGGGCAACTCAGCCTGTGCACCCTAGAGCCTGTGATCTGCAACAAGAAAAGCCCACACTCCACAACTAGAGAGGAGCCCCTGCTCGCTGCCACTTGAGAAAGCCCGCACGCAGCAATGAAGAGCCCACATGCCGCCACAAAGGCCCAGCGCAGCCAAATCAATCAATAAATGCAAATTTAAAAGAACTGTATTAAACGCTCTGAAGCAAATACATGTGTAAGGGCGACCCAGATGGTCTTGCAGGGAGAAGTTCAGGAGAAGATGATCCATGAAGGACAGGCAGGCACTGGACCAAAGAACTGGGGAGAAGTATTTCAGATAAAAGGGATGGATTGTGAAAATGCCCTGGGCTGGGAGAGCTCATGAGGTGATGGTCCTAAGAGAGCCCTGTGGCTGGAGTATTAGTGTGCATTTGGGGAAAGTTAAGATCTGAGGCTGAGGGCTTCCCTGGTGGCTCAGTGGTAAGGAATCCACATGCCAATGCAGGAGATGTGGGTTCAAGCCATGGGTTAGGAAGATGCCCTGGAGAAGGAAATGGCAATCCACTTCAGTATTCTTGCCTGGGAAATCCCATGGACAGAGGAGCCTGGTGGGCTATAGTCCATGGGTCAAAAGAAGAGTGCATGGATCAAAAGAAGAGAATTGGACATGACTGAGCAATTAAACAACAACTAAAGATCCAAGGCTGGACAGAAAGACTGGGGCTTGCAGGTCACTGAGACCATGTCAGTGGTGTTGAATTTACCTTTAGAACAGTGGGGAGCCACTAGAGAGATTTTAGTAGAAGTGCATTATAATCAGATCTGAGATTTAGCAAGATGAGTCTGGCTGTGAGTGGCAAAAGGATGCAGGTGGAGGAGAAGAAGAGGGATGTTAATAGGCTCTCGGGATAGGCCAGGAGATAGTTTGGTGACTCAGATGAGGGAGGCACAATGAAACAACTAGACCCATTTGAAACACATTCAGGAGGTAGAGTTGATAGGACTAAGTGTGATGGGTGGGAGGAGGTGTCCAGGGTGACTGATTCTCAGGTTTCTAACATGAGCAACTTGGTGAATCGTGGTGATATTTACAAAAAATGACAGAGCAAGATTTCCATAGATAAAAGAGAAGTATGACTCTTCCCACATGAAAGAAAGCAGGCTGAGTACTGAGCAGGTGAATGAAAAAGACCTGCACCTAACTCAGCTCATGAAATGTCGCAACACAAGATAGAGAGATGATTTGAAACTTTCCAGGGAATAAGAACAGGCCACCAACAAAGAAACAAAGGCAGGGGACTTCCCTGTGGTTCAGTGGTTAAGACGCCAAGCTTCCAATGCAGGAGATGTGGATTCAATCCCTGGTCAGGGAACTAAGATCCCATATGCCATGTGGCCAAAAATTAAATACTTAGAAAAACAGAAACAAGGGAAGAATAACACCTTACTAGCATATGGTCTCACAGGAATAAAACTGAGTTCCAGAGGACAATCGAGCATTGTGGACACATTCTGAGTAAAAAATCATTTTGGACCTAGCAGAACTCATCAAATGAGTATGTGGGCAAAATTGAAGTTTTTTTAGACACCCAAAGATTCAGAAATTTTACTTCCCTTAATTTTTTCCTGATGACCTATGCTAACAAAATTAGGATGAAGCCAATTGATTGTCAGTAACGGGAGCTAAGTTCTTATTTTTTCATATCAGAGGATAAGTAGGTACTGAAACTTGATAAATTCAGAAAGAGTGATACAAATTACTAATAGGAAATAGAGGAGAAATTGTTAGAAGGAATAAATTCAGAAATAGGCAAAAGCCCAAGGTCCGGGAAAGGACAATGGGAGTGGGGAGGGCTGGACTGAGAACTGTTGCTTTTCTAAGTTCTTTGTTATCGGTATTTTAAAAATATGTTACTTGAACTTCTGGGAGATTACGAAAATATACATTAAATTAGTGAATAAGATGATTCCCTCCCTTAAACAGGTATCTACTCTTTGGAGCCAAACACCAGGTGTATGGTATATATTCCTTTCATTGTTGTTGTTGTCTAGTCTCTTAAGTCATGTCATACTCTTTTTGCGACTCCATGGACTGTAGCCCTCCAGGTTCTTCTGTCCATGGGGTTTCCCAGGCAAGAATACTGGAGTGGGTTGCCATTTCCTTCTCCAGGGGATCTTCCTGACCCAGGGGTTGAGCCCATGTCTCCTGCATTGGTAGGTGGATTCTTTACCGCTGAGCCACCAGGAAAGCCTGTTCCTCTCATTACATATGGAGTAACAGGTTGCTTGTGGGGGTGTCCTACTTGGTCTGTATTCTTACCTATGAAGACCTGACTCTATAAAAACCCATCAAGTCTTGATTTAACTTTGCAACATGTTGCAATTTTGTTAGTTCTATAGTTTTGATTAGTCATTTATTTGCTCACCCCTTCATTTACTTACTGAGTACCTATCATATGAAAAGCACTAGGAACTTGAATACTATGCTGAAAAGGACATATATCCCCAGGGAGCTCTCATTCTCACATAAAGACACCATAGTCATTAGATGATTACAATGTGACATACAGATAGAAGGGTGCTCTAAGAGTATATGGGAGGGATACCAAGCACCCTGGAAGTCAAGTAGGGCTTCCTGGAGGTGGTGACAGTGAAATGGGTATTTAAAGGGTGAGTTGAAGGTAGCCTGGTGAAGGGGAGGTCAGGGGGAAACAGACTATTCAGGAGAATGGGATGGCTTCTGTGTTGAGTAAGAAAGAGGGCAGTAGGGATATACAGGCAGAATAAGGAGCTCCCAAGGATGTCCATGTCCTAAATCCCATAATTGGTGAATAGATGTGACTTTACCTGGCAAAAGAGACTCTACAGATGTGATTAAAGACCTCCAGATGGGGAGATGACCCCGGGTTATCTGAGTGAGCCTGATAGTAGGTGTCCTTATGAGGGAACGGGGTAGACAGTAAGCCCCATTTGTGATTCTTGACCTCCAGAACTATAAAATAATAGCATTACCTTAAGCCTCTAAGTTTGTGATCATTTGCTACAGAAGAAACAGGAAGCGATGAATGGAAACTGGGCTGGAGAGCCAGGGAGAGACTGGAGTATGAAGCTCCCTGTAAGTCCAGTTAAGGAGTTTGGACTTTATCGTGAAGGCAATAGGAGCTGTGAAAGGATTGTGCCTGTATTTCAGAATCACTGCTCCAACTACAGGCAGGGGAAGGGCTGGCAGAGAGGGTGCTGAGACAAAGTCTCCTCATGAATCTTCTACCTTATATCCCAGAACAGCCCTCTGGCTGGTGGTGACCCCCTGGGGTCAGTTCAGCAATGACCCAGATTTCTGTATGCTTAGCAAATATCAAGCATTGCAAAATGAGCCTTGAATCAGGAAAACACAAGCTGACAGAGGCAGAGAGACAGTGCATGGGGCCGGTGCAACCTTGGCTCCATGGTGAGGTTCTCATACCTTGACTTTCCACATCCTTCAGTGGGTCCACCCCTGGAGACAGGATGAAGAACATGGGAGTGGCTGGTCCTGATTCTTCCAAAGAGGCCGCGAAGTCCAGTGCTCTTCCCACCACATATTTGCTTCCTAACTTCTCCTCAATAAAATCTCTGCCAGGGGACAAAAAAAAAATCTATGTGTATACACCAGTCACAGAATGGTAACATATGAGCAACAGAGGTCTGTGGAAGTGGAAAGATGCGCTCAAGGTCACGGCTTGGCAGTTACAGAGCTGGGAGCAATACCAACACTCCTTACTAAGTCGACACTCACAACCCGCCTTGCTAGCTGTGTACCTGCTCAGCTAGATCAGGGCTCCTTCTGGATCCCCATCCACTCAGGCCACCACTGACTCCTCCATGGAACCTAGATGTCCTGTTACATCACCACGACCCATCAGAAGACTGCCAGGAGCAGTCAGCAGCAGCTGACCTCAGAAAGCAGCTAAACCCTCCACATGTCATATCCCTGAGCTCTTCCATGCCTGTGTGTGTATGTTTAGTTGTTCAGTTGTGTCCAACTCTTGCCTGTAGCATGCCAGGCTTCTCTGTCCATGGGATGTTTTTTCAGGCAAGAATACTGGAGTGCATTGCCCTTCCTTTCCACCAGGGCATCTCCCAACCTAGTGCAGGAGATGCACTAGCAGGAAGATTCTTTACCCCCGAGATGTCAATGAGCACCTCTTCCCAAACAGGTCACTTAGATTTTAAGGCAATACTGCAATATATTGTCAATACATGTGTGTTGACAAGACATGTGTTAACAATACACGTGTTTAAGAACACAGAGCAATGGGCCTCGTGGGATTCTCTCATGATAAACTCGTGGCTTTGTGCTCAGCCCTGCTGGCCTGGCCACACTCGCCCTGCCTTCCCTGCTGCCCCTGGCCTCCTCGCCAGCTCTGGCCTCCCCGTGGCCACCCGTCCTTACCGCAGGGCGTAGGTCATCCGGTCCGGCCGAAGGACTCTTATCATGCAGAGGCGCTGCAGAGCTGTCTTGTTCTTCCACTCCTGGGGGAATTTTTCCTTCTCAGGACATTCTGATTCCACGACCTTCTTCCAGCTCTTGGCGGATCCCTCAATGTCCCGATCCAGATTACAGAATTCTTCCATTGATGAAAGTGCCTGAAACAGGTCAGGGAACCTGGCTCTGGATGCAGTTTCTCCTGAAAGCTGTCATTTGCATCGTCGCTAGGGGTAGGGGTGTAGGATGGTCTTATAGACACAATTCTGTCTCATCTCTCCTCCTTTCCTGGAGTCTCGAATCTTCCCCTCAGCACACCAAGGAAGAGGAAAGATTTTGATCAACTCATCTCTATCAAAAGCCCCAGGGATATGTAAGGTTTAGCAAACAAAGCGTTTGGGAAGTGATCAGCAGTGGGACAGAGAGCAACTCCCCGGGGGGTACCGCACAGGAAGAGGGACAAGAGGCTGCTGTGAGTTTTCCGGTCACAGCTCTGGTACTGAAGTCTCTGACGCCTCCCTTTAAATCCCATTCTCATGCTTCCAGCAACACCTGTCAATTCCATCCCTCAAAATGTCTCTAGGATCTAGGATCATTGACTTTGCGTTAATGCCAACTCTAAAATTTCCACGTGTCTCTTGATTTCCTAAGGATTAAGTCCAAATACATGAATCAAAGCTCTTCTTTTAGGGCTTCCCTCCAATCCATCCAATTAGCCACCCAGCCCACGTCCGTCGCCCTCTGTCCACCCACATCTGACTTAACCCTGGAAACATGCCAGGCATTCTCCCAGCTTGATGCCTGGTTCACACTTCTTGCATCGTGGCAGCAGTCCTCTCTTCTACAAATTCTAGTCCTTTCCTTTCTTGTGTTGGGCGTAATTATTTATCAAGTTTCTACAAGTTGTTAAAGTATTAGTCACTCAGTCATGTCTGACTCTTTGAGACCCCATAGACAGAGGAGCCTGGTGGGTTACAGGCAAGAATACTGGAGTGGGTTGCCATTCCCTTCTCCAGGGGATCTTCCTGACCCAGGGATTGAACCTGGGTCTCCTGCTTTGCAGGCAGATTCTTTACTGTCTGAACCACTAGGGAAGCCTTTACAAATTGCTAACAAATTGTTCAAGTCCAGTCCAAAAGCAGCAACCCCACTCACATCCATCTTCTCTAACCTGGAACACACAGCCCTCCCACTCCCATTTGTGGGCCACTCCAGTACTCTTGCCTGGAAAATCCCATGGACGGAAAAGCCTGGTAGGCTATAGTCCATGGGGTCGCTAAGAGTCAGACACGACTGAGCGACCTCACTTTCACTTTTCATTTTCATGCATTGGAGAAGGAAATGGCAACCCACTCCAGTGTTCTTGCCTGGAGAATCCCAGGGACAGCGGAGCCTGGTGGGCTGTTGTCTATGGGGTCGCACAGAGTCGGACATGACTTAAGTGACTTAGTGGCAGCAGCAGCAGAACTACTCACAGGGTCGATATATTTATTTAATATAGACTGACTCATTTTATGGATGTGTGACTGCTGATCACTTTCAAGCCTTATCTCTCCCTCTTCCTCTTCTGTTCCACCAGGCAAATTGGTAGGTAATCTGGGTGCTCCCTCCTTTGTGCTGAAGGGAAGTTGTATCATTCAAGCCTTTGCAGTTGTATCATGCAAGCCTTTGCCCCACTCCCCAACAACCACAAAAAGCCCAAGACACCACCTTTCTTGGTTCTCTCAAGCCATTTTCACACTACTTGGTAACTCCCCTACTCTGCCCAGAAAGTCTTATGTGACCAACAAACTCTTTCATGCCTTCTGGGTATGCAAGAGGTATCGTCAGTCTGGACATGGGAGCTGCATTTTGGATGGGGGTCCATCCTGTTTCTTCAGAGTGCCCAGGTGAACCTCACTGACTCAGTTACCTACCTGTAGCCTTTCCACATCACTCAACTCCGCCTGTGGGTTCCATCTCTCCAGTGAGATTAAAAGCTACACCAGGTCCAGGGCACCTGCCACAGTGCTGTGAACTTTAAGGAACCCACGCATTCTCATTATTTGAGATCCTTCATTCATTCTTTGGTATTTATGAGATGTCTGCTTCATGCCAAGTACTTGGGAATATAAAGGCAAACCCCAAAATACACATACCTTCAAGGCACTTACAATCCTAAGCTAAACAGAGAGATGAGGGAGGCCTTAGCAGGGATGTAGGATTCTGTTGGGCAGAGAGAGGTGGAGAGAAGGGAAGGGCGTTCCATGGGGAAGGATCCAGGGAGCCCACGTCTGAAGCAGGGAGGGTATGGCACATGGCAGAGGCCATGTGACTGCAGTGGAGGGGTGACAGGCGGACAAGGGGAAGGTCAGGCTGGAGAAGGACACACACACTCGAGCTGGGCTTGCCCAGGCTCTTCTCCTGAGTGGACGAACACATGTCCTGTCTAAAGTGCCCCATCACCTGGGCTCTGTGGCTTCCCAACTTCACTCTGATCACTCAGAGCAGAGGGCGTACCTGTGGTGCTGAGACATGACCTGGACTGGAGTGGGGTGGCAGGGGAGAGGGGGCGG